>CM018101.1:55853897-56228106 GCA_008658365.1 Alca torda | reverse complement strand
AGGCTCAGGGGAGGCAAGGAGGCTCTGTGGGGCTGGGGCTGGTTCAGCATGGAGCAGAGAAGGTGTTGGGCACCTCCCAGCACACGCCGGTGCCTATGGGGAAGGCATCAAGGGGATGGGGACAGGCGTTTGCCAGCACTGGCTGGTGGGAGGGTGAGAGACGGTGGCATCTCCTGAAAGTGGAGAGGTTCAGGCTGGAGATAAGGAATGAACCCCCAAATCCCTGTGAGGATCATGAAGCACTGGAGAGGGTTGCGCCAAGAGGAGGTGGGATCCCAGAGCCTGGAGGTCTTCAGGACCTGAGTGTCCCCAAGCCAGAGCACAACTGTCACAAGCCCGTGAAGGGATGCTCGCGGAAGTACTGAAAGAGACACATTGCCAGTGGGAAACGGTGCAAAGGTTTCTAAAGGTGCAACAGCTTCCCTAAGCTGCAATGTCAAAAAAACACTTTCCTGGTTCCCTTGGTTCAGCAGCTTTTACAAGCACTGATTAAAATGCAATGGAATGGAATGGAATGGAATGGAATGGAATGGAATGGAGTAGTTCCCGTTGGCACAGACCTACAAGGATCATGTAGTCCAACTCCCTGACCACTCCACGGCTGACCAAATTAAGGCCTAATATTAAGGGCACTGTCCAAATGCCTCTTTTTAAGGCACTGAGAGGCTTGGGGCATGCACCACCTCTCTAGGAAGCCTGTTGCAGTGTTTGACGACGCAGGAAAGGTGGGCATAGCCCAGGAAAAGGGGTAGAAAGTAACACGGGTGGGGATAGCAACGCCACCTGCACGGTTAGTGACACACCACGACATTTTCTGCAGTCTTAAGGCCTTTATTGGCTCTGGCAGCCTGCTAATTAGACTCAGAGGGCCAGCGGCCCTTGAGGGCCAGTGCATGCCCCAGCTGCTGGCCTGGCGCTGGTTTTGGCAGTGCCTGGGGCGTTCTCCTAGTGCCTCCCGTGGGGTGGCCTCTTCTTGGCTGGAGAAGAGGCCTCGGGGCTACCGTGTCTTCTCTTTGGGGGATGCCGTGGCCCCCAGCGGAGCGTTCCCTGCCGCCGCTGGAAGTAGATGGAGTTGCCGCGGCATCTTCGGGTTCCTGCTGGGGCTCCTCTTGATCCCCAGGGACAGGAACAGGGGCAGAAAGAGGGCTGGTGGCATCCCCATGAAGGGCAGCTGCTGACGTGCAGGGGAGGTCATCCATGCTGGTTGCTTCCACGTTGTCGGAGTGGGTCAGGCCAGCAGTAGGAGACCTTTCTTGGGAGGGAGCGGGGACAGGGGCAGCTGTGGGGCTCTCTTCCCGCTGCCTCGCAGCATGGCCGTTGTCCAGGCCCAGCAGACGGCGGGCCTCCCCGCCGCACCATTGCACGGCAACATTAATAAGCCGTCGGACAAATGTTGCCGCACGGTCTTGGAGGAAGGCTTCCATCAGCTGGACCATCATATCTTCATCCAGCCCAAAAAGGAACAGGAAGGGCATGAGAATGTCCTCCGCTATGTCTGCCCGTGAACGCCGTCTCCCAAACATGCATCGCAGCTCCTGACGCAGCCAGGTCCGAATGGGCTGGAGGAGAGCTGGGTGGTCCTGGAAGAGGGATGCCCAGGTGCTGGGCTGGAGTCCGCTCAGAGGAGCCCCGGGCACCATTCCCACAGGCTGCTGTTCCCTCGCTGTGCAGCTGTGAGCAGCTGGATGTGCAGGAGCTCCTCCTGCCTGGTGGGTGACGACAGGTGACGCCGCAGGTGCTGTGACGACGTGCTCCTGGAAGTCGTTGTCCGTCCGCACCGAGTGCATGATGGAGCAGATCGTCCTCTTGCAAAGGGGGCACTCGGGCTTGGTCTCAACCCAGCGCAGGATACAGGTGTAGCAGAACTGGTGGAGGCATGGCATGAGGTAGCTGGGCTCCTCCCAGCTGCCCAGGCAGATGGGGCAGCGGTCCTCCAGCTCCGTGGCCATGCTCTCCACGATCTGCGGTGGGCCGCGGGGAGTCGGGGGTCTTAAACTGCTCCCGCTCACTGGCGCTGCAGCAGCCGGTGTCACGCTAGAAAAGGAAGAGAGACCACAGTCATTTGCTGGCTCCGGGCAGGGGTGGCAGAAATGCCCAGGTCCGTCCAGAAGGAAAGCCTCCCAGGTTGCCCAGGCTGAGGTTTCCCCTCCCAGCTCACCTCCGCTACTGCGAGCGCGCCTCCTGGGTGCCCCGGCTTCCTGGCCCTGGCAGGGCCAGGGCAAGTCCTCGCGTGGCCCCTGAGGCACCCTCCCAGGTTCACCGTTGGCGGGGTGGCTTCCTGGGGGGCTGGGAAGGGTCCTCAGGGGTGCCGGCCCTCCTCTTCGGGGCTCGCCGGGGCCCCTCAGGGGAGCGGTCCCTGCCCTGGCTGTGCCTGGAGGGCCCTGGCACAGCCTCCTGCGGCTCCTCTTCGTGCTCCCCGCGGGTGGGAACGGCGGTGGAGGGGGGCCTCGCGGGACCCCCACGGGGAGCTGGGCTGGGGCAGGAGACTCCCCTCGGGAGGCAGCGGGGACGGGGGCAGCCGCGGCAACTGCCCTCCCGCCCCCCAGGCAGCACGGGTGACCCCCAGGCCCATGCGGCGTGGGGGCCACCCCACTGCACCGGCGCACGACGGCCTCAATCAGCCGGCTGACAAAGGCCCTCGTGCGCCAGGCCCCAGGGAGGCCTGCAGCCGCTGGGCCAGAGCCTCCTCATCCAGCCCAAGGTGTTGCAGGCTGGACGTGATGAGGCTCTGCACTGCTGCTGCCTCCTGGGCGTCCTCCAAGAGCTGCCCTAGCTCCTGCTGCAGCCAGGGCAGCAGGGGCTGGAGGGCAGCCGGGTAGAGGCGGAAGAGGAGGGCATGGAAGCCCCCCTCTGGAGCCCAGGGCAGCGGCGACGCAGCTGCAGGCCGGGGTGCTGCCGTGTGACGGGGGCGGTGGTCGGCTGCCTGTCCCGACTGCTCCCCTCTCTGGTGGCGGGACGACGACTGATGGAGCCACAGGAGGTGAGATGACATGTTCCTGGTAGTCGTCGTCCGCCCCGCACCGAGTGCAAGATGGACCTCACCCTCCTTTTACAGAGGGGGCACTCGGGCTTGTTCTCAGCCCACCGCAGGATACAGGTGTAACAGAACTGGTGAGGCATGGCAGCACATAGCTGGGCTCCTCCCAGCTGCCCAGGGCAGATGGGGGCAGCGGTCCTCCAGCTCCGCGGGCCATGCTCTCCACGATCTGCGGTGGGCTGCGGGGAGTCGGGGGTCTTAAACTGCTCCCGCTCAGCTGGCGCTGCAGCAGCCGGTGTCACGCTAGAAAAGGAAGAGAGGCCACAGTCATTTGCTGGCTCCGGGCAGGGGTGGCAGAAATGCCCAGGTCCGTCAGAAGGAAAGCCTCCCAGGGTGCCCAGGCTGAGGTTTCCCCTCCCCGCTCACCTCCGCTGCTGCGAGCGCGCCTCCTGGGTGCCCCGGCTGCCTGAACGTGGCAGGGCCGGGGCAAGTCCTCTAGTGGCTCTGGGCTCCCGTATGGAGAGTTGCCACAAGCAACTCTCCAGGCAAGGCACCAGCTCCCAGGCTTTCTTCAGCACTCCAGCCTCGCAACCTTGCTAGGCTGGAGTGTGGGCACAAACCGGCTGGGTGGGACTCGGTGCCCGCATATAAGCAGCGAGGGGCACCTGGTGACATTCCGTCACTAGCTGACCTCACAGTTCACCCCTTGGTCAGAACCCATTGCTCAGGGACATCGCAGTGGGCCATCTTTGACCGTGGTGCTCACCCCAGCGGCGCTGTGGCCACAGCACACATGTCTGGGGCTACTGCAACACCACTGCCCACTCCATCCATGCTCCCTTCCCTTGTCTTGTGCTCGGCATCAGTGTTTCACACCAGTCACCGAGGCCTCAGCCATGTCTTCCCGGGGACCGCTCAGGTCACTCTGGCCGTGGCAGACGTCTCCAGGCATATGTGGCACAAGGGTTCATTGGATGACGCCTCGTGCCTCCCTGGGAGGCTGCAGGACAAAGTCCCACAAGCTCTCCCCACACCGCAGTGCTGCTGGCCCAGCCCTCTGGGCTCCCTGATTCCTCCCATGGTAGGGCACAGGCAGCCCTTGGCTCACTCTCATGGTTTTTCTCCTGTCTTTCTCCCCTAGCAGAGGACATCTGGGGTCCTGGGCTGATAAAGCAGAGGGAGGCTCAGGGGAGGCAAGGAGGCTCTGTGGGGCTGGGGCTGGTTCAGCATGGAGCAGAGAAGGTGTTGGGGCACCTCCCAGCACACGCCGGTGCCTATGGGGAAGGCATCAAGGGGATGGGGACAGGCGTTTGCCAGCACTGGCTGGTGGGAGGGTGAGAGACGGTGGCATCTCCTGAAAGTGGAGAGGTTCAGGCTGGAGATAAGGAATGAACCCCCAAATCCCTGTGAGGATCATGAAGCACTGGAGAGGGTTGCGCCAAGAGGAGGTGGGATCCCAGAGCCTGGAGGTCTTCAGGACCTGAGTGTCCCCAAGCCAGAGCACAACTGTCACAAGCCCGTGAAGGGATGCTCGCGGAAGTACTGGAAGAGACACATTGCCAGTGGGAAACGGTGCAAAGTTTTCTAAAGGTGCAACAGCTTCCCTAAGCTGCAATGTCAAAAAACCACTTTCCTGGTTCCCTTGGTTCAGCAGCTTTACAAGCACTGATTAAAATGCAGTGGAATGGAATGGAATGGAATGGAATGGAATGGAATGGAGTAGTTCCCATTGGCACAGACCTACAAGGATCATGTAGTCCAACTCCCTGACCACTCCACGGCTGACCAAAATTAAGGCCTAATATTAAGGGCACTGTCCAAATGCCTCTTTTTAAGGCACTGAGAGGCTTGGGGCATGCACCACCTCTCTAGGAAGCCTGTTGCAGTGTTTGACGACGCAGGAAAGGGTGGGCATAGCCCCAGGAAAAGGGGTAGAAAGTAACACGGGTGGGGATAGCAACGCCACCTGCACGGTTAGTGACACACCACGACATTTTCTGCAGTCTTAAGGCCTTTATTGGCTTTGACAGCCTGCTAATTAGACTCAGAGGGCCAGCGGCCCTTGAGGGCCAGCGCGTGCCCCAGCTGCTGGCCTGGCGCTGGTTTTGGCAGTGCCTGGGGCGTTCTCCTAGTGCCTCCCGTGGGGTGGCCTCTTCTTGGCTGGAGAAGAGGCCTCGGGGCTACCGTGTCTTCTCTTTGGGGGATGCCGTGGCCCCCCAGCGGAGCGTTCCCTGCCGCCGCTGGAAGTAGATGGAGTTGCCGCGGCATCTTCGGGTTCCTGCTGGGGCTCCCCTTGATCCCCAGGGACAGGAACAGGGGCAGAAAGAGGGCTGGTGGCATCCCCATGAAGGGCAGCTGCTGACGTGCAGGGGAGGTCATCCATGCTGGTTGCTTCCACGTTGTCGGAGTGGGTGAGGCCAGCAGTAGGAGACCTTTCTTGGGAGGGAGCGGGGACAGGGGCAGCTGTGGGGCTCTCTTCCCGCTGCCTCGCAGCATGGCCGTTGTCCAGGCCCAGCAGACGGCGGGCCTCCCCGCTGCACCATTGCACGGCAACATTAATAAGCCGTCGGACAAATGTTGCCGCACGGTCTTGGAGGAAGGCTTCCATCAGCTGGACCATCATATCTTCATCCAGCCCAAAAAGGAACAGGAAGGGCATGAGAATGTCCTCCGCTATGTCTGCCCGTGAACGCCGTCTCCCAAACATGCGTCGCAGCTCCTGACGCACCCAGGTCCGAATGGGCTGGAGGAGAGCTGGGTGGTCCTGGAAGAGGGATGCCCAGGTGCTGGGCTGGAGTCCGCTCAGAGGAGCCCCGGGCACCATTCCCACAGGCTGCTGTTCCCTCGCTGTGCAGCTGTGAGCAGCTGGATGTGCAGGAGCTCCTCCTGCCTGGTGGGTGACCATAGGTGACGCCGCAGGTGCTGTGACGACGTGCTCCTGGAAGTCGTTGTCCGTCCGCACCAAGTGCATGATGGAGCAGATCGTCCTCTTGCAAAGGGGGCACTCGGGCTTGGTCTCAACCCAGCGCAGGATACAGGTGTAGCAGAACTGGTGGAGGCATGGCATGAGGTAGCTGGGCTCCTCCCAGCTGCCCAGGCAGATGGGGCAGCGGTCCTCCAGCTCCGCAGCCATGCTCTCCACGATCTGCGGTGGGCCGCGGGGAGTCGGGGGTCTTAAACTGCTCCCGCTCACTGGCGCTGCAGCAGCCGGTGTCACGCTAGAAAAGGAAGAGAGACCACAGTCATTTGCTGGCTCCGGGCAGGGGTGGCAGAAATGCCCAGGTCCGTCAGAAGGAAAGCCTCCCAGGTGCCCAGGCTGAGGTTTCCCCTCCCAGCTCACCTCTGCTGCTGCGAGCGCGCCTCCTGGGTGCCCCGGCTTCCTGGCCCTGGCAGGGCCAGGGCAAGTCCTCGCGTGGCCCCTGAGGCACCCTCCCAGGTTCACCGTTGGCGGGGTGGCTTCCTGGGGGGCTGGGAAGGGTCCTCAGGGGTGTCGGCCCTCCTCTTCGGGGCTCGCCGGGGCCCCTCAGGGGAGCGGTCCCTGCCCTGGCTGTGCCTGGAGGGCCCTGGCACAGCCTCCTGCGGCTCCTCTTCGTGCTCCCCGTGGGTGGGAACGGCGGTGGAGGGGGGCCTCGCGGGACCCCCACGGGGAGCTGGGCTGGGGGCAGGAGACTCCCCTCGGGAGGCAGCGGGGACGGGGGCAGCCGCGGCACTGCCCTCCCGCCCCCCGGCAGCACGGGTGACCCCCAGGCCCATGCGGTGTGGGGCCACCCCACTGCACCGGCGCACGACGGCCTCAATCAGCCGGCTGACAAAGGCCCTCGTGCGCCAGCCCAGGGAGGCCTGCAGCCGCTGGGCCAGAGCCTCCTCATCCAGCCCAAGGTGTTGCAGGCTGGACGTGATGAGGCTCTGCACTGCTGCTGCCTCCTGGGCGTCCTCCAAGAGCTGCCCTAGCTCCTGCTGCAGCCAGGGCAGCAGGGGCTGGAGGGCAGCCGGGTAGAGGCGGAAGAGGAGGGCATGGAAGCCCCCCTCTGGAGCCCAGGGCAGCGGCGACGCAGCTGCAGGCCGGGGTGCTGCCGGGTGACGGGGGCGGTGGGCGGCTGCCTGTCCCGATGCTCCCCCTCTCTGGTGGCGGACGACGACTGATGGAGCCACAGGAGGTGAGATGACATGTTCCTGGTAGTCGTCGTCCGCCCGCACCGAGTGCAAGATGGACCTCACCCTCCTTTTACAGAGGGGGCACTCGGGCTTGTTCTCAGCCCACCGCAGGATACAGGTGTAACAGAACTGGTGGAGGCATGGCAGCACATAGCTGGGCTCCTCCCAGCTGCCCAGGCAGATGGGGCAGCGGTCCTCCAGCTCCGCGGCCATGCTCTCCACGATCTGCGGTGGGCTGCGGGGAGTCGGGGGTCTTAAACTGCTCCCGCTCACTGGCGCTGCAGCAGCTGGTGTCACGCTAGAAAAGGAAGAGAGGCCACAGTCATTTGCTGGCTCCGGGCAGGGGTGGCAGAAATGCCCAGGTCCGTCAGAAGGAAAGCCTCCCAGGTGCCCAGGCTGAGGTTTCCCCTCCCCGCTCACCTCCGCTGCTGCGAGCGCGCCTCCTGGGTGCCCCGGCTGCCTGAACGTGGCAGGGCCGGGGCAAGTCCTCCAGTGGCTCTGGGCTCCCGTATGGAGAGTTGCCACAAGCAACTCTCCAGGCAAGGCACCAGCTCCCAGGCTTTCTTCAGCACTCCAGCCTCGCAACCTTGCTAGGCTGGAGTGTGGGCACAAACCGGCTGGGTGGGACTCGGTGCCCGCATATAAGCAGCGAGGGGCACCTGGTGACATTCCGTCACTAGCTGACCTCACAGTTCACCCCTTGGTCAGAACCCATTGCTCAGGGACATCGCAGTGGGCCATCTTTGACCGTGGTGCTCACCCCAGCGGCGCTGTGGCCACAGCACACATGTCTGGGGCTACTGCAACACCACTGCCCACTCCATCCATGCTCCCTTCCCTTGTCTTGTGCTCGGCATCAGTGTTTCACACCAGTCACCGAGGCCTCAGCCATGTCTTCCCGGGGACCGCTCAGGTCACTCTGGCCGTGGCAGACGTCTCCAGGCATATGTGGCACAAGGGTTCATTGGATGACGCCTCGTGCCTCCCTGGGAGGCTGCAGGACAAAGTCCCACAAGCTCTCCCCACACCGCAGTGCTGCTGGCCAGCCCTCTGGGCTCCCCTGATTCCTCCCATGGTAGGGCACAGGCAGCCCTTGGCTCACTCTCATGGTTTTTCTCCTGTCTTTCTCCCCTAGCCAGAGGACATCTGGGGTCCTGGGCTGATAAAGCAGAGGGGAGGCTCAGGGGAGGCAAGGAGGCTCTGTGGGGCTGGGGCTGGTTCAGCATGGAGCAGAGAAGGTGTTGGGGCACCTCCCAGCACACGCCGGTGCCTATGGGGAAGGCATCAAGGGGATGGGGACAGGCGTTTGCCAGCACTGGCTGGTGGGAGGGTGAGAGACGGTGGCATCTCCTGAAAGTGGAGAGGTTCAGGCTGGAGATAAGGAATGAACCCCCAAATCCCTGTGAGGATCATGAAGCACTGGAGAGGGTTGCGCCAAGAGGAGGTGGGATCCCAGAGCCTGGAGGTCTTCAGGACCTGAGTGTCCCCAAGCCAGAGCACAACTGTCACAAGCCCGTGAAGGGATGCTCGCGGAAGTACTGGAAGAGACACATTGCCAGTGGGAAACGGTGCAAAGTTTTCTAAAGGTGCAACAGCTTCCCTAAGCTGCAATGTCAAAAAACCACTTTCCTGGTTCCCTTGGTTCAGCAGCTTTTACAAGCACTGATTAAAATGCAGTGGAATGGAATGGAATGGAATGGAATGGAATGGAATGGAGTAGTTCCCATTGGCACAGACCTACAAGGATCATGTAGTCCAACTCCCTGACCACTCCACGGCTGACCAAAATTAAGGCCTAATATTAAGGGCACTGTCCAAATGCCTCTTTTTAAGGCACTGAGAGGCTTGGGGCATGCACCACCTCTCTAGGAAGCCTGTTGCAGTGTTTGACGACGCAGGAAAGGGTGGGCATAGCCCCAGGAAAAGGGGTAGAAAGTAACACGGGTGGGGATAGCAACGCCACCTGCACGGTTAGTGACACACCACGACATTTTCTGCAGTCTTAAGGCCTTTATTGGCTTTGACAGCCTGCTAATTAGACTCAGAGGGCCAGCGGCCCTTGAGGGCCAGCGCGTGCCCCAGCTGCTGGCCTGGCGCTGGTTTTGGCAGTGCCTGGGGCGTTCTCCTAGTGCCTCCCGTGGGGTGGCCTCTTCTTGGCTGGAGAAGAGGCCTCGGGGCTACCGTGTCTTCTCTTTGGGGGATGCCGTGGCCCCCCAGCGGAGCGTTCCCTGCCGCCGCTGGAAGTAGATGGAGTTGCCGCGGCATCTTCGGGTTCCTGCTGGGGCTCCCCTTGATCCCCAGGGACAGGAACAGGGGCAGAAAGAGGGCTGGTGGCATCCCCATGAAGGGCAGCTGCTGACGTGCAGGGGAGGTCATCCATGCTGGTTGCTTCCACGTTGTCGGAGTGGGTCAGGCCAGCAGTAGGAGACCTTTCTTGGGAGGGAGCGGGGACAGGGGCAGCTGTGGGGCTCTCTTCCCACTGCCTCGCAGCATGGCCGTTGTCCAGGCCCAGCAGACGGCGGGCCTCCCCGCTGCACCATTGCACGGCAACATTAATAAGCCGTCGGACAAATGTTGCCGCACGGTCTTGGAGGAAGGCTTCCATCAGCTGGACCATCATATCTTCATCCAGCCCAAAAAGGAACAGGAAGGGCATGAGAATGTCCTCCGCTATGTCTGCCCGTGAACGCCGTCTCCCAAACATGCGTCGCAGCTCCTGACGCACCCAGGTCCGAATGGGCTGGAGGAGAGCTGGGTGGTCCTGGAAGAGGGATGCCCAGGTGCTGGGCTGGAGTCCGCTCAGAGGAGCCCCGGGCACCATTCCCACAGGCTGCTGTTCCCTCGCTGTGCAGCTGTGAGCAGCTGGATGTGCAGGAGCTCCTCCTGCCTGGTGGGTGACGACAGGTGACGCCGCAGGTGCTGTGACGACGTGCTCCTGGAAGTCGTTGTCCGTCCGCACCAAGTGCATGATGGAGCAGATCGTCCTCTTGCAAAGGGGGCACTCGGGCTTGGTCTCAACCCAGCGCAGGATACAGGTGTAGCAGAACTGGTGGAGGCATGGCATGAGGTAGCTGGGCTCCTCCCAGCTGCCCAGGCAGATGGGGCAGCGGTCCTCCAGCTCCGCAGCCATGCTCTCCACGATCTGCGGTGGGCCGCGGGGAGTCGGGGGTCTTAAACTGCTCCCGCTCACTGGCGCTGCAGCAGCCGGTGTCACGCTAGAAAAGGAAGAGAGACCACAGTCATTTGCTGGCTCCGGGCAGGGGTGGCAGAAATGCCCAGGTCCGTCAGAAGGAAAGCCTCCCAGGTGCCCAGGCTGAGGTTTCCCCTCCCAGCTCACCTCCGCTGCTGCGAGCGCGCCTCCTGGGTGCCCCGGCTTCCTGGCCCTGGCAGGGCCAGGGCAAGTCCTCGCGTGGCCCCTGAGGCACCCTCCCAGGTTCACCGTTGGCGGGGTGGCTTCCTGGGGGGCTGGGAAGGGTCCTCAGGGGTGCCGGCCCTCCTCTTCGGGGCTCGCTGGGGCCCCTCAGGGGAGCGGTCCCTGCCCTGGCTGTGCCTGGAGGGCCCTGGCACAGCCTCCTGCGGCTCCTCTTCATGCTCCCCGCGGGTGGGAACAGTGGTGGAGGGGGGCCTCGCGGGACCCCCACGGGGAGCTGGGCTGGGGGCAGGAGACTCCCCTCGGGAGGCAGCGGGGACGGGGGCAGCCGCGGCACTGCCCTCCCGCCCCCCGGCAGCACGGGTGACCCCCAGGCCCATGCGGTGTGGGGCCACCCCACTGCACCGGCGCACGACGGCCTCAATCAGCCGGCTGACAAAGGCCCTCGTGCGCCGGCCCAGGGAGGCCTGCAGCCGCTGGGCCAGAGCCTCCTCATCCAGCCCAAGGTGTTGCAGGCTGGACGTGATGAGGCTCTGCACTGCTGCTGCCTCCTGGGCGTCCTCCAAGAGCTGCCCTAGCTCCTGCTGCAGCCAGGGCAGCAGGGGCTGGAGGGCAGCCGGGTAGAGGCGGAAGAGGAGGGCATGGAAGCCCCCCTCTGGAGCCCAGGGCAGCGGCGACGCAGCTGCAGGCCGGGGTGCTGCCGTGTGACGGGGGCGGTGGGCGGCTGCCTGTCCCGACGCTCCCCCTCTCTGGTGGCGGACGACGACTGATGGAGCCACAGGAGGTGAGATGACATGTTCCTGGTAGTCGTCGTCCGCCCGCACCGAGTGCAAGATGGACCTCACCCTCCTTTTACAGAGGGGGCACTCGGGCTTGTTCTCAGCCCACCGCAGGATACAGGTGTAACAGAACTGGTGGAGGCATGGCAGCACATAGCTGGGCTCCTCCCAGCTGCCCAGGCAGATGGGGCAGCGGTCCTCCAGCTCCGCGGCCATGCTCTCCACGATCTGCGGTGGGCTGCGGGGAGTCGGGGGTCTTAAACTGCTCCCGCTCACTGGCGCTGCAGCAGCCGGTGTCACGCTAGAAAAGGAAGAGAGGCCACAGTCATTTGCTGGCTCCGGGCAGGGGTGGCAGAAATGCCCAGGTCCCTCAGAAGGAAAGCCTCCCAGGTGCCCAGGCTGAGGTTTCCCCTCCCCGCTCACCTCCGCTGCTGCGAGCGCGCCTCCTGGGTGCCCCGGCTGCCTGAACGTGGCAGGGCCGGGGCAAGTCCTCTAGTGGCTCTGGGCTCCCGTATGGAGAGTTGCAACAAGCAACTCTCCAGGCAAGGCACCAGCTCCCAGGCTTTCTTCAGCACTCCAGCCTCGCAACCTTGCTAGGCTGGAGTGTGGGCACAAACCGGCTGGGTGGGACTCGGTGCCCACATATAAGCAGCGAGGGGCACCTGGTGACATTCCATCACTAGCTGACCTCACAGTTCACCCCTTGGTCAGAACCCATTGCTCAGGGACATCGCAGTGGGCCATCTTTGACCGTGGTGCTCACCCCAGCGGCGCTGTGGCCACAGCACACATGTCTGGGGCTACTGCAACACCACTGCCCACTCCATCCATGCTCCCTTCCCTTGTCTTGTGCTCGGCATCAGTGTTTCACACCAGTCACCGAGGCCTCAGCCATGTCTTCCCGGGGACCGCTCAGGTCACTCTGGCCGTGGCAGACGTCTCCAGGCATATGTGGCACAAGGGTTCATTGGATGACGCCTCGTGCCTCCCTGGGAGGCTGCAGGACAAAGTCCCACAAGCTCTCCCCACACCGCAGTGCTGCTGGCCAGCCCTCTGGGCTCCCCTGATTCCTCCCATGGTAGGGCACAGGCAGCCCTTGGCTCACTCTCATGGTTTTTCTCCTGTCTTTCTCCCCTAGCCAGAGGACATCTGGGGTCCTGGGCTGATAAAGCAGAGGGGAGGCTCAGGGGAGGCAAGGAGGCTCTGTGGGGCTGGGGCTGGTTCAGCATGGAGCAGAGAAGGTGTTGGGGCACCTCCCAGCACACGCCGGTGCCTATGGGGAAGGCATCAAGGGGATGGGGACAGGCGTTTGCCAGCACTGGCTGGTGGGAGGGTGAGAGACGGTGGCATCTCCTGAAAGTGGAGAGGTTCAGGCTGGAGATAAGGAATGAACCCCCAAATCCCTGTGAGGATCATGAAGCACTGGAGAGGGTTGCGCCAAGAGGAGGTGGGATCCCAGAGCCTGGAGGTCTTCAGGACCTGAGTGTCCCCAAGCCAGAGCACAACTGTCACAAGCCCGTGAAGGGATGCTCGCGGAAGTACTGAAAGAGACACATTGCCAGTGGGAAACGGTGCAAAGGTTTCTAAAGGTGCAACAGCTTCCCTAAGCTGCAATGTCAAAAAACCACTTTCCTGGTTCCCTTGGTTCAGCAGCTTTTACAAGCACTGATTAAAATGCAGTGGAATGGAATGGAATGGAATGGAATGGAATGGAATGGAATGGAGTAGTTCCCATTGGCACAGACCTACAAGGATCATGTAGTCCAACTCCCTGACCACTCCACGGCTGACCAAAATTAAGGCCTAATATTAAGGGCACTGTCCAAATGCCTCTTTTTAAGGCACTGAGAGGCTTGGGGCATGCACCACCTCTCTAGGAAGCCTGTTGCAGTGTTTGACGACGCAGGAAAGGGTGGGCATAGCCCCAGGAAAAGGGGTAGAAAGTAACACGGGTGGGGATAGCAACGCCACCTGCACGGTTAGTGACACACCACGACATTTTCTGCAGTCTTAAGGCCTTTATTGGCTTTGACAGCCTGCTAATTAGACGCAGAGGGCCAGCGGCCCTTGAGGGCCAGCGCGTGCCCCAGCTGCTGGCCTGGCGCTGGTTTTGGCAGTGCCTGGGGCGTTCTCCTAGTGCCTCCCGTGGGGTGGTCTCTTCTTGGCTGGAGAAGAGGCCTCGGGGCTACCGTGTCTTCTCTTTGGGGGATGCCGTGGCCCCCCAGCGGAGCGTTCCCTGCCGCCGCTGGAAGTAGATGGAGTTGCCGCGGCATCTTCGGGTTCCTGCTGGGGCTCCTCTTGATCCCCAGGGACAGGAACAGGGGCAGAAAGAGGGCTGGTGGCATCCCCATGAAGGGCAGCTGCTGACGTGCAGGGGAGGTCATCCATGCTGGTTGCTTCCACGTTGTCGGAGTGGGTCAGGCCAGCAGTAGGAGACCTTTCTTGGGAGGGAGCGGGGACAGGGGCAGCTGTGGGGCTCTCTTCCCACTGCCTCGCAGCATGGCCGTTGTCCAGGCCCAGCAGACGGCGGGCCTCCCCGCCGCACCATTGCACGGCAACATTAATAAGCCGTCGGACAAATGTTGCCGCACGGTCTTGGAGGAAGGCTTCCATCAGCTGGACCATCATATCTTCATCCAGCCCAAAAAGGAACAGGAAGGGCATGAGAATGTCCTCCGCTATGTCTGCCCGTGAACGCCGTCTCCCAAACATGCGTCGCAGCTCCTGACGCACCCAGGTCCGAATGGGCTGGAGGAGAGCTGGGTGGTCCTGGAAGAGGGATGCCCAGGTGCTGGGCTGGAGTCCGCTCAGAGGAGCCCCGGGCACCATTCCCACAGGCTGCTGTTCCCTCGCTGTGCAGCTGTGAGCAGCTGGATGTGCAGGAGCTCCTCCTGCCTGGTGGGTGACGACAGGTGACGCCGCAGGTGCTGTGACGACGTGCTCCTGGAAGTCGTTGTCCGTCCGCACCAAGTGCATGATGGAGCAGATCGTCCTCTTGCAAAGGGGGCACTCGGGCTTGGTCTCAACCCAGCGCAGGATACAGGTGTAGCAGAACTGGTGGAGGCATGGCAGCACATAGCTGGGCTCCTCCCAGCTGCCCAGGCAGATGGGACAGCGGTCCTCCAGCTCCGCGGCCATGCTCTCCACGATCTGCGGTGGGCTGCGGGGAGCTGAGGGTGTTAAATTGCTCCCGCTCGCTGGCGCTGCAGCAGCCGGTGTCACGCTAGAAAAGGAAGAGAGGCCACAGTCATTTGCTGGCTCCGGGCAGGGGTGGCAGAAATGCCCAGGTCCGTCAGAAGGAAAGCCTCCCAGGTGCCCAGGCTGAGGTTTCCCCTCCCAGCTCACCTCCGCTGCTGCGAGCGCGCCTCCTGGGTGCCCCGGCTTCCTGGCCCTGGCAGGGCCAGGGCAGGTCCTCGCGTGGCCCCTGAGGCACCCTCCCAGGTTCACCGTTGGCGGGGTGGCTTCCTGGGGGGCTGGGAAGGGTCCTCAGGGGTGCCGGCCCTCCTCTTCGGGGCTCGCCGGGGCCCCTCAGGGGAGCGGTCCCTGCCCTGGCTGTGCCTGGAGGGCCCTGGCACAGCCTCCTGCGGCTCCTCTTCGTGCTCCCCGCGGGTGGGAACGGCGGTGGAGGGGGGGCTCGCGGGACCCCCACGGAGAGCTGGGCTGGGGGCAGGAGACTCCCCTCGGGAGGCAGCGGGGATGGGGGCAGCCGCAGCACTGTCCTCCCGCCCCCCGGCAGCACGGGTGACCCCCAGGCCCATGCGGCGTGGGGCCACCCCACTGCACCGGCGCACGACGGCCTCAATCAGCCGGCTGACAAAGGCCCTCGTGCGCCGGCCCAGGGAGGCCTGCAGCCGCTGGGCCAGAGCCTCCTCATCCAGCCCAAGGTGTTGCAGGCTGGACGTGATGAGGCTCTGCACTGCTGCTGCCTCCTGGGCGTCCTCCAAGAGCTGCCCTAGCTCCTGCTGCAGCCAGGGCAGCAGGGGCTGGAGGGCAGCCGGGTAGAGGCGGAAGAGGAGGGCATGGAAGCCCCCCTCTGGAGCCCAGGGCAGCGGCGACGCAGCTGCAGGCCGGGGTGCTGCCGGGTGACGGGGGCGGTGGGCGGGCTGCCTGTCCCGACGCTCCCCCTCTCTGGTGGCGGACGACGACTGATGGAGCCACAGGAGGTGAGATGACATGTTCCTGGTAGTCGTCGTCCGCCCGCACCGAGTGCAAGATGGACCTCACCCTCCTTTTACAGAGGGGGCACTCGGGCTTGTTCTCAGCCCACCGCAGGATACAGGTGTAACAGAACTGGTGGAGGCATGGCAGCACATAGCTGGGCTCCTCCCAGCTGCCCAGGCAGATGGGGCAGCGGTCCTCCAGCTCCGCGGCCATGCTCTCCACGATCTGCGGTGGGCTGCGGGGAGTCGGGGGTCTTAAACTGCTCCCGCTCACTGGCGCTGCAGCAGCCGGTGTCACGCTAGAAAAGGAAGAGAGGCCACAGTCATTTGCTGGCTCCGGGCAGGGGTGGCAGAAATGCCCAGGTCCCTCAGAAGGAAAGCCTGCCAGGTGCCCAGGCTGAGGTTTCCCCTCCCCGCTCACCTCCGCTGCTGCGAGCGCGCCTCCTGGGTGCCCCGGCTGCCTGAACGTGGCAGGGCCGGGGCAAGTCCTCCAGTGGCTCTGGGCTCCCGTATGGAGAGTTGCAACAAGCAACTCTCCAGGCAAGGCACCAGCTCCCAGGCTTTCTTCAGCACTCCAGCCTCGCAACCTTGCTAGGCTGGAGTGTGGGCACAAACCAGCTGGGTGGGACTCGGTGCCCGCATATAAGCAGCGAGGGGCACCTGGTGACATTCCATCACTAGCTGACCTCACAGTTCACCCCTTGGTCAGAACCCATTGCTCAGGGACATCGCAGGGGGCCATCTTTGACCGTGGTGCTCACCCCAGCGGCGCTGTGGCCACAGCACACGTGTCTGGGGCTACTGCAACACCACTGCCCACTCCATCCATGCTCCCTTCCCTTGTCTTGTGCTCGGCATCAGTGTTTCACACCAGTCACCGAGGCCTCAGCCATGTCTTCCCGGGGACCGCTCAGGTCACTCTGGCCGTGGCAGACGTCTCCAGGCATATGTGGCACAAGGGTTCATTGGATGACGCCTCGTGCCTCCCTGGGAGGCTGCAGGACAAAGTCCCACAAGCTCTCCCCACACCGCAGTGCTGCTGGCCAGCCCTCTGGGCTCCCCTGATTCCTCCCATGGTAGGGCACAGGCAGCCCTTGGCTCACTCTCATGGTTTTTCTCCTGTCTTTCTCCCCTAGCCAGAGGACATCTGGGGTCCTGGGCTGATAAAGCAGAGGGGAGGCTCAGGGGAGGCAAGGAGGCTCTGTGGGGCTGGGGCTGGTTCAGCATGGAGCAGAGAAGGTGTTGGGGCACCTCCCAGCACACGCCGGTGCCTATGGGGAAGGCATCAAGGGGATGGGGACAGGCGTTTGCCAGCACTGCCTGGTGGGAGGGTGAGAGACGGTGGCATCTCCTGAAAGTGGAGAGGTTCAGGCTGGAGACAAGGAATGAACCCCCAAATCCCTGTGAGGATCATGAAGCACTGGAGAGGGTTGCCCAGTGAAGGGGTGAGATCCCTGGGTGTGGAGGTCAACCTTCAAAACCCCAGTGGCCCCAACCCAGAGCATACAGGTCTATTGCCATTGTTGACCCTGCCCTGAGCCAGTGTTGAACGAGAGACCTCCTCCGTCCCCTTCTAGTAGGAGAGGGTCTGTGTTTTGGTGATTGGTGTGACCAAGTATGAAGAGGAACTTCGGAGCGTGGAAGCCTCGGGACTTGTAGAATCAGGGTTGTGAGAATGGCAGGTGTTGACGGCACTGACACTAGCACTTCCTCAAGATGACATCTACGTGCAGCTTCTCAGAACACCCAGGCAGGGACAATCCAGGAGACATGAAGAGGCCTGCAAAGGTTGTGTCTCTTGTCCTCTCTCTCATCTACGCTAATTCTGTCCAGACTAGGTGGAAATACACGTTTGACCGCTTTCAAATAGGTGGATATGAATGACAGCATGCGTGTGAATGGGTGAAAAAATCAATTTTATTTTGAGATAAAAATCTCCCTCCCCTCCTTGCTTTGAACTTTGCAGCACTACTGAGATTTGTTGATACCGTTTGCAACAGGGGGTTGGGGCTGGAATGCCCAGAATGCCCGGGAGACCCTCACAGGCTCTACCTGGAGACCAATGGTGCAACATGATCTAAACAATTAAAGCATAAGATTACTTATCGTATTGCATGATCTTCCTCCTTGCTCACATAGGATTTCTGGGGGCAGGCAGATTGCCGTTCAGGGGTTAAAGTCATTGGTATTTTGATCCTATGCTTATAACTTGTTGTGCAACTTGGCCACACAGCAGCCAACCAAGATGAGAAAAACAAGCAAACAAAGGAGAGGCCAAAGAAGTACCACATCATTTCAATGACCACTCTTGCCCCCTTTCCCCGCCGGTACCTAGTAAGCAAAGCAAAAAATCCCCAACACGTAATGCATTCTTGCCAAAATCAAAGGACTGCCTTGAACCTCATGATAGAAAAGCAGCTCAGAAAAGGTGATACACAGAAGGGAAGATCTTAAGTCACAGTGGCTTTGGTGGCCCCGTGAGTTGAGAGGAAAAGGTACTCAAGCCTTCTGTTGTTTTTTTTATCTTCAATTCACCATTACTCCCCTGAAGTAGTGTTGTCATTGGCACTTGGCTAACAGTTTGTTCCCAGAGGAGTTAGGAACTCCTTTCCCATTCCTTCTTAACCCTCACTTCCTTGGAAGCACCTGTTTCTCTACAGGGTGTTGGCTTCCATCTTAATTCATGGCTGCTTGAGCATGCCTTGTGGCAGCTCCCCTGAAACCCGGCAGGAGGAGTATTAAGCACCAGTGCTTGGTCTCTTGGCATTTCACCTGACGCCACCGTGAGAACAGAACTGCATTCTGGTTTTGCCCTTTTCCTTCCCGAGGACAGATGGTTTTTCACGGCACAGTGCAAACATACAAAAGACAGCACCATGGAAGTGTAAAAGTCAAATTTATTCTTGATCTTGATACTTCTGTGTACATCTCTTGAATGGATAGGGAACCCGAGACAAGCAGCGTTTTGCCATACAACTGAGCAGGTGCTGGGGACTTCCACCTGAAGTCAGCTGCTCTCGTGCAATTCAGAGCCCTCTCAGGTTCAAGTTTGTGCAGACAGAGCTGGAAAATGTTTTGACCCTGCCCTGAGCCAGTGCAGTTCTGTTCTCAACGTGGTGTCGTATGAAATGCCAGGAGACCAAGTATTGGTCTTCAAGACTGTTCCTCTCTGGTTTTGGGGAGCTGCCACAAGGCACCTTATGTGCCAGCAAGTTATCTGGGCCCCACAAAGCCCTGGTGAGGGTGAATTTTGGCCTCTGAGATTCTTCAAATATCCATCAGTGGTCAGAACTTCAGAAGTTCCAAACTTTAAAAATGAAAAATCAGGAAGCTTACGTGTCCTTGAAGAATAGGACATCCAGTTAAATTGCATGGCGTGTATTTCAGGAATGGCCCGGGGAAACACGGACACTTTCTTCTTCCCATCTCCCCTAGGAGCTATTGCTGGAATAGTTCATGGAATACTTTAGACTGCCACGTGTATTCTACATATACGTTCCGTAATTTAAGGTCTCAATATTCCAGTGTAGACTAGAAGCGCAGTAGTCCACGCCAAGTCACAGAAGCCTAACTCAACAGATTTGTACTTTTTTTCACCCTGACAACATTCGGCCACAAAACACCTTTTTCATGGGTTTGCAACTGATCATTCTAACGCGACATACAAGACCTTCTTAAGTGCCCACTTGATGAAATGTAGCTGGGTGCAAGGTAATATTTCTTCCTTGTAGGTCATATTAATAAATGAGTGTGGCATTTACTGGAAGGGGTTCAAACCGTGCCACTTAGGTTGGCTCCTTTGCAAGTGCGCTTTTATACCACGCCGACTCTAAAAATTCCGTGGTGTGAGTTCCACCCTCACTCACAACAGGGCACCTAAGGGCAGAATGGAGCATGTCGCTCACAATGTAACTTTGCAAAAATCTTCCTTTTTCCCTTTTTCTTTTTTTTCCAGTGGGAAGAGTTTTGCTTACACTTAAATTTATAAGACACAATTAAGAAATATGCACATTAATAGCAGATCATCTGATTTTATACATTCTGCACAAAAATGCACTAAATTTGACAGGTATTAAAATGTGACACAATTGGTATAATTTAAATTTTTATTATGTAAATGTATTTTACAGTTTGATTTTTTACAATATGATTTTACAAATACAAGTAAATTATTTCAGTACCAAACCATTTTTGTTGTTTGTAAACTGATTGTATTTTAAAGTGTTCTGTACCACAAGTATTTTACAATGCATTTGAAGAAATTATGACATCCTAAAGCATTCTGTCACTGGTAAAATTGTGTCAAAATGGAATTTGCATCCATGCTAGGCCACCGTGGTGGAGAGAAAGCAGGAATTTCCCTAAATGGTGATTTCTTTTTTTTTTTTTTTTTCTGACGCATGTAAAAGCTGAATGGAGGTGTGGGTTTTCCCAGGATGGGAGCATAGGGATTACTTCCTCAGTTCTCTCCATGGGATTGCCGACGAATCAAAAGAAGGAAAGCATGAACAAGAGCACTTTTCATCCACGCAGCAGAAGTTGCAGGACATGCGAGAAGGATTAGGCCTCATCTTGTGAAAGGGTAAAGCTCTTTCCCAGACTTTTAGCTGTGCGGATGCCCCATGAAGGCTAAGATCCTTCTGTGCCAGTCTTCTTTGTGACAGGTCTGAAAAGCAATCCGATTTTCCTAGTTGTCCTGGTTTGAGGTAAAACAGAAGCAATTTTCTGATTTGTAATTTTGCTTTTTAGCTGGGCCTCTTCTAACTGATTAAACTCTGAAATTAGCAGCATATTTTTCAGAAACTGTTCGCTCTCAGAGTGATAAGACCTGGTTATACCAAGGAATGGTACGCACAGAGGCTCTTGCTTATACTTCTTGCTGTAACAACCAAGGTCAGATAACTTCGCTGTTTGTCCCGTTAGAGGGTCGGAAGCGGAGAAGCGTAGAGGGGTCCCACCTGCAGGGAGGAGCAGACGGGACAGGTGACCCAAAACTGACCAACAGGGTATTCCATCCCATCTGCATCACGCTCAGTAAAAAAAGCTAAGGGATCAAAGGGGCAAGTAGGCTCTGGCTCTGGCTGTAGGCTCTGGCTCTGGCTCTGGCTCTGGCTCTGGCCCTAGCTCTGGCTCTGGCTTGGGCTCTGGCTTGTTTTCCTTCAATGGGCAACGTCTGAGGAGGACCCTGTCAGTTTGTCTGCCTTTGATCCCGATCTGAGCATTCCTGACTCTCATCCTGGAATTCAGCTCCTGTCCGTCGGTGACTCCAGTCTGGGACTTTCCCTGTGTCTGCTGGTGACGTGATTGTCATCCTGGGAGCTGGATACGGTTTTGTATATATTGTATACTTTTTTTTTCTTTTTCTTTTCTCCATTAATATTATTTACTATTTTCTTATTTATTATTATTTTCATTTAAGTAGTTTAGTTTTTTCTAAACTCGTAAATCTCCTTATCTCTTCCTCTCCTCTCTGAGGAGAGAGGGGGGGAAGGGCCATCTGCCATTCCGATTGGTCAATCCGGCCAAAATCACGACACTAGTGCGTGGTGGGTTGCAGCTGGGAGAATGTTGCATGTCATTCTGGTGTGAAATTCTCTGTTAGGAAGTTATCACACAAACAGTCAAACTAATCAGACAAATGGTTCACCGTGTACAAATTTCTCTATGAGTGCATCTTATTTTTGAAGCTTTTTCTGCTTGTAGGTCTGCAAAGTGCCTCACCTGGTGGCTAGTGTGAAGCTCATCCTTTGTGCTTCAAGATGGCACACTTCACCAAGAAGAGCACAGAAGATACCAGAAAGGAGTCGGTGACAGTTGCCAGTAGAGAATATCTAGGAAAGAGCATGAGAAAAAGGGAAGCAAACGGTGATAGTTTTGCAGCACGCCCACTCAGGAGTTGGCAGCTCAGAGACTTCCGGAGCGTGTCTTGATGTTTGATAGCTCTCCAACGTGCTTTTCTTTCTGGGCTTGGATTCCTTGTTTTTGAACATTTGAAAAGCCTAGTATGCGCAGAACTGGGCAGCAAGAAGTTCCATTGCATAATTGCAGGAGCCCCTCCTCCTGTTTACTTTAAATCATCTTTCTACTGCTGGCATTTCACGCCACCTTCCTTTTCATTACACTGTGATCCTAAAATGTACAGCCACGGTGCCGGTTGCTTTTATTCAGGCTGTCCGTGTCTCTTGCTTTGATGTGGGTCCCTGTATTTGCCACTCAGAAATTCCAGAGGTTCCCCAGTGAACAACCGCTGGAGAAGGTTCATCCCTTTGCCAAGCCGCATCTCTAGTCCGCTTATTCTTTTTTCAGATCTCTTTTCTTCCGTTGCAAGTGCAGCTACCTCTAGATCACATTTAATCAGAAGAGGGCAGTATTTCATCGATTTTGACAGCTTCCCAGCTTTGAGTCCTCCCAGAAGTGAGTGGTGCAGCTTGCGGGGCGCTCAGAACCTTCTCTGAGGAGGGTTTGCACTTCAGCTCTGCACACCGTTTCGCTTCCAGAGCATGATCTAAGCACCTTTACAAGTAATGAACAAATTTTTCCTTAAGCTGATTAAAAATAATAGCTTCAACTGCAACACCTCAAATTCAACGAGATAATAGCCTGGAAGATATGTCACTATTCTGTGCAGTTGCACAGAAATGCATCTGATTTATAAACTTTAAATTTTGGGGCTGTAAAACGTCTCACCTGATGGCTGATGATCTACTGGTTTTTTGCAAGTGAAGGAGCTGTACTTCAGCAAAGATAGGTATGGGACGATGCAAAAGGTTGTAATCCCCTGGAACTGACTCTTCCAATATGCTTGCAGTTAGAATTACTCTGAGTCAGAAAATGCCAGTTGACCCTGGACCCCAAAAATATGCACGTATGTTGTGTGCACACATCTCTGCAAATATGTATGCAGCGCTGCGCCCATTTGGAGCTACACTGGTTCGAAGGGTCAATTAGTCACGGACATACATCTGCCTGCAGGGAAAAAGACACAATTTCTGAAAGCGTCAGAAGTTTAGTTAGTGTAGTTTTCAGCTATAAACTGGAAACACGCGTACCCACGATGGACCCGTGTTCATGCTATCAAAGCTGATTTGAACATTGACGCAGAGATGTAGCACGACTGCAGAAAGCAGTTGATCACAGTGCCAATCTGTGGAAGGGAAGGGCATCCTAATAGTCAGTCAGATTCTCACACATAGAGAAAAATCACGCAGGAAATTTCTTAAAGTGCATGAAGTAGGAATTTCTGTGGTATCTGTTCCCAGATTCTGGATGGTACTTCTTCCTTTTCAAGGTTGCAGAGCCTTTTCACAGGACTAGCAAGAGAAGTTCCATATTCTGTATTTCTTCTTTGTCTTTTTAATAGCTCCACATGAGAAGAAGTGCCACGCTATTTAAAGTGAAAATATTTACAGAGTCTGGGGGGGAAAGCAAGTTAAAAGAATAAGCATTTCAAAGTTACGGAGGCATCACAGCTAACATTGAAGTGCGTAACCTTGGTGCTAAAAACCCAAATATATTCTAGGGTATATTCTCATGTGCGTATATTGGCATGTACCTCTTAGTATGTGTTTGCATGCATGCCAGACAGCTCTCAAAAGTGGTCCGTGTGAAAATGTGTAGTCACCCATTCTTTACAGTCCAATTACAAGTTAAGTCAAACAAACTGAGGGTGAACCGCTGACAAAAGTTGTCAGAATATAGATCTGCTGGGTATGAACCGAGGTCGAATGCTTCCTGCGCTGAGTCACACCGGTGATTAGAATATGTAATAGATGAATGCTGAGAAATGAACACCACCAAGCATCAATGCCAGGCGTAGCCTGGACCATTTAGAATAGGCCACAGGGCCTGTCCACGTGGTCTGACCTCCTAGAATGAGAGCATTTATCGAATTGCCTTCCAAAAAGTACGGCAGGTACATGGGACTAGCATCGAGCTGGTTGGCAAAACCCACCGTGGTGTTCTAACACCCACAGTCTCTCTAGAGTACAGAAAAAGCAGGACATCACTATCTGATGCAGTTGGACTGTCTCAGCACAAACGCAGAATGGATTAGAATTAAGTGACGCATAGAGTCATAATTGCACAATTTATTTTGAGTCCCGGCCTTTGCATCCCTAACCGAACCAGTGAACATAACTTCTTTTTGGACAGAAGTATATGAGAAACTGTTTTTCCAGAAGGGTATTGTCAGCAACGTATAAGAGAGAAATAGACATCGTCTGTACCAAAAGCATTCTTAACAGCTTATACAGCTGGCCTTGATGTGTTATTATTTCTAATAATGGAAGTAGAGATGGGAGATTTTGCTGGTTGAGCTAGAGCCACTTATCCAGGATCATGTCCAGAGTGCTCTTCGATATCCATCTCCTGTCACCAGGCACCACCGGCAAGAGCCTGGCTCCATCTTCTTTGCAGCCTCCCTTCAGGGTTCTTATGCATTGATCAGATCCCCTCTGAGCCTTCTCTTCACCAGGTTAAACAGTCCCAGCTCGCTCAGCCTTTGCTCAGAGGATGCTGCGGCTCCTTAATCATCAGGTTGCTCTGCAGTGGAGAAACACACGCACGCCCTGGAAAGCATCAAGGTCTTTATTGGAGGCAAGAAAAGTGGATGATGAGGGGCCGCAGGGACATTGCGCCTTTGCATGTGTCTGGACCAGGAGCGGAGCCTGCTGGGAGGTGGCGTTGGAGGGCGCCGGAGCTGCACCCTGCTGCCTCTGTGTGCGGTTGATCCCTGCAGGCCGGCTTCTGCCAGCCGAGGGCTAGTTGTTCATGGGCTGACCGCACAGGTTGGAGCGGTGCCGTGGCGACTGGCTGCGGGCCCTCTCCATGGCCATCCTCCTGCGCTGGTGGGGGACAAGCCAATGAAATCCTACTCGTAGCTTCCTGCCACGCCACGGCTCACCAAAATTAAGGCCTGATATTAAGGGCACTGTTCAAATGCCTCTTTTTAAGGCACTGAGAGGCTTCGGGCATGGACCACCTCTCTAGGAAGCCTGTTGCACCCACCGCAGGATACAGGTGTAGCAGAACTGGTGGAGGCATGGCATGAGGTAGCTGGGCTCCTCCCAGCTGCCCAGGCAGATGGGACAGCAGTCCTCCAGCTCCGCGGCCATGCTCTCCACGATCTGCGGTGGGCTGCGGGGAGCCGAGGGTGTTAAATTGCTCCCCCTCACTGGCGCTGCAGCAGCCGGTGTCACGCTAGAAAAGGAAGAGAGGCCACAGTCATTTGCTGGCTCCGGGCAGGGGTGGCAGAAATGCCCAGGTCCCTCAGAAGGAAAGCCTCCCAGGTGCCCAGGCTGAGGTTTCCCCTCCCAGCTCACCTCCGCTGCTGCGAGCGCGCCTCCTGGGTGCCCCGGCTTCCTGGCCCTGGCAGGGCCAGGGCAAGTCCTCGCGTGGCCCCTGAGGCACCCTCCCAGGTTCACCGTTGGCGGGGTGGCTTCCTGGGGGGCTGGGAAGGGTCCTCAGGGGTGCCGGCCCTCCTCTTCGGGGCTCGCCGGGGCCCCTCAGGGGAGCGGTCCCTGCCCTGGCTGTGCCTGGAGGGCCCTGGCACAGCCTCCTGCGGCTCCTCTTCGTGCTCCCCGCGGGTGGGAACGGCGGTGGAGGGGGGGCTCGCGGGACCCCCACGGGGAGCTGGGCTGGGGGCAGGAGACTCCCCTCGGGAGGCAGCGGGGACGGGGGCAGCCGCGGCACTGTCCTCCCGCCCCCCGGCAGCACGGGTGACCCCCAGGCCCATGCGGCGTGGGGCCACCCCACTGCACCGGCGCACGATGGCCTCAATCAGCCGGCTGACAAAGGCCCTCGTGCGCCAGCCCAGGGAGGCCTGCAGCCGCTGGGCCAGAGCCTCCTCATCCAGCCCAAGGTGTTGCAGGCTGGACGTGATGAGGCTCTGCACTGCTGCTGCCTCCTGGGCGTCCTCCAAGAGCTGCCCTAGCTCCTGCTGCAGCCAGGGCAGCAGGGGCTGGAGGGCAGCCGGGTAGAGGCGGAAGAGGAGGGCATGGAAGCCCCCCTCTGGAGCCCAGGGCAGCGGCGACGCAGCTGCAGGCCGGGGTGCTGCCGGGTGACGGGGGTGGTGGGCGGCTGCCTGTCCCAACGCTCCCCCTCTCTGGTGGCGGACGACGACTGATGGAGCCACAGGAGGTGAGATGACATGTTCCTGGTAGTCGTCGTCCGCCCGCACCGAGTGCAAGATGGAACTCACCCTCCTTTTACAGAGGGGGCACTCGGGCTTGTTCTCAGCCCACCGCAGGATACAGGTGTAACAGAACTGGTGGAGGCATGGCAGCACATAGCTGGGCTCCTCCCAGCTGCCCAGGCAGATGGGGCAGCGGTCCTCCAGCTCCGCGGCCATGCTCTCCACGATCTGCGGTGGGCTGCGGGGAGTCGGGGGTCTTAAACTGCTCCCGCTCGCTGGCGCTGCAGCAGCCGGTGTCATGCTAGAAAAGGAAGAGAGGCCACAGTCATTTGCTGGCTCCGGGCAGGGGTGGCAGAAATGCCCAGGTCCGTCAGAAGGAAAGCCTCCCAGGTGCCCAGGCTGAGGTTTCCCCTCCCCGCTCACCTCCGCTGCTGCGAGCGCGCCTCCTGGGTGCCCCGGCTGCCTGAACGTGGCAGGGCCGGGGCAAGTCCTCCAGTGGCTCTGGGCTCCCGTATGGAGAGTTGCCACAAGCAACTCTCCAGGCAAGGCACCAGCTCCCAGGCTTTCTTCAGCACTCCAGCCTCGCAACCTTGCTAGGCTGGAGTGTGGGCACAAACCGGCTGGGTGGGACTCGGTGCCCGCATATAAGCAGCGAGGGGCACCTGGTGACATTCCGTCACTAGCTGACCTCACAGTTCACCCCTTGGTCAGAACCCATTGCTCAGGGACATCGCAGTGGGCCATCTTTGACCGTGGTGCTCACCCCAGCGGCGCTGTGGCCACAGCACACATGTCTGGGGCTACTGCAACACCACTGCCCACTCCATCCATGCTCCCAGTGCACCCCGGTGCCTATGGGGAAGGCATCAAGGGGATGGGGACAGGCGTTTGCCAGCACTGCCTGGTGGGAGGGTGAGAGACGGTGGTATCTCCTGAAAGTGGAGAGGTTCAGGCTGAAGATAAGGAATGAACCCCCAAATCCCTGTGAGGATCATGAAGCACTGGAGAGGGTTGCCCAGTGAGGGGGTGAGATACCTGGGCGTGGAGGTCAACCTTCAAAACCCCAGTGGCCCCAACCCAGAGCATACAGGTCTATTCCCATTGTCGATCCTGCCCTGAGCCAGTGTTGAACGAGAGACCTCCTCCGTCCCCTTCTAGTAGGAGAGGGTCTGTGTTTTGGTGATTGGTGTGACCAAGTATGAAGAGGAACTTCGGAGCGTGGAAGCCTCGGGACTTGTAGAATCAGGGTTGTGAGAATGGCAGGTGTTGACGGCACTGACACTAGCACTTCCTCAAGATGACATCTACGTGCAGCTTCTCAGAACACCCAGGCAGGGACAATCCAGGAGACATGAAGAGGCCTGCAAAGGTTGTGTCTCTTGTCCTCTCTCTCATCTACGCTAATTCTGTCCAGACTAGGTGGAAATACACATTTGACCGCTTTCAAATAGGTGGATATGAATGACAGCATGCGTGTGAATGGGTGAAAAAATCAATTTTATTTTGAGATAAAAATCTCCCTCCCCTCCTTGCTTTGAACTTTGCAGCACTACTGAGATTTGTTGATACTGTTTGCAACAGGGGGTTGGGGCTGGAATGCCCAGAATGCCCGGGAGACCCTCACAGGCTCTACCTGGAGACCAATGGTGCAATGTGATCTAAACAATTAAAGCATAAGATTACTTATCGTATTGCATGATCTTCCTCCTTGCTCACATAGGATTTCTGGGGGGAGGCAGATTGCCGTTCAGGGGTTAAAGTCATTGGTATTTTGATCCTATGCTTATAACTTGTTGTGCAACTTGGCCACACAGCAGCCAACCAAGATGAGAAAAAACAAGCAAACAAACAAAGGAGAGGCCAAAGAAGTACCACATCATTTCAATGACCACTCTTGCCCCCTTTCCCCGCCGGTACCTAGTAAGCAAAGCAAAAAATCCCCAACACGTAATGCATTCTTGCCAAAATCAAAGGACTGCCTTAGACTTCATGATAGAAAAGCAGCTCAGAAAAGGTGATACACAGAAGGGAAGATCTTAAGTCACAGTGGCTTTGGTGGCCCCGTGAGTTGAGAGGAAAAGGTACTCAAGCCTTCTGTTGTTTTTTTTTTTTTTATCTTCAATTCACCATTACTCCCCTGAAGTAGTGTTGTCATTGGCACTGGGCTAACAGTTTGTTCCCAGAGGAGTTAGGAACTCCTTTCCCATTCCTTCTTAACCCTCACTTCCTTGGAAGCACCTGTTTCTCTACAGGGTGTTGGCTTCCATCTTAATTCATGGCTGCTTGAGCATGCCTTGTGGCAGCTCCCCTGAAACCCGGCAGGAGGAGTATTAAGCACCAGTGCTTGGTCTCTTGGCATTTCACCTGACGCCACCGTGAGAACAGAACTGCATTCTGGTTTTGCCCTTTTCCTTCCCGAGGACAGATGGTTTTTCACGGCACAGTGCAAACATACAAAAGACAGCACGATGGAAGTGTAAAAGTCAAATTTATTCTTGATCTTGATACTTCTGCGTACATCTCTTGAATGGATAGGGAACCCGAGACAAGCAGCGTTTTGCCATACAAAGCAGATGTTGGGGACTTCCACCTGAAGTCAGCTGCTCTCGTGCAATTCAGAGCCCTCTCAGGTTCAAGTTTGTGCAGACAGAGCTCGAAAAACATTTCCCTCAGAATGTGTCTATTGCTAGTAGTAAACTCTCTATTGCCGCAGTTTAGGTTTTCTTTTCTGTTGGGCCACTTTGTGGCATATGTAATCTTCTTGACCAAAAGTGCCTCTGAATAATTAGAATACCAAATACATTATTACATGGACAGACGTTTCATGAGAAGATATGTATCTCCACATTAGATATGTCTTAATTGTACGTAGAATAAACCTCCAGAAAAGCTTTAAAAATGAAAGTAGGGAGAGAAAGAAGCTGAATACAAACTGGAAAGGAAAGCATAAAACTGTGAAAATAAAATGAAATATTAATTAAAATGTAAAAGGAAAATTTTTAGCACTATCCACAATCAGTTGGTAGGTCTCATTGACCCCAGATTTCACTGCAGCAAAAACTTCAAAAACGGGCAAGATAACTTTACGAGGATCATAAAATGACCAGAGGTATGAGAAAAAACCCTTACCTCCCCCCTCCTAAGTGCTTTTCAGTAAGCTAATATATCATCTCGCTGTAAAGTCTTTGCCATCTTCCACCATGGGCAAGAAAAAACTTATGTTTCATAGTTCTTGAAGATTTCAGGGACGGAAGGATGGAAGGAAGGAGAGAGGGAACTTCACCTTTCCCTGAGGCAGAGCTTGTTGGTTTCGGTTTGAAACAGGATTCTGGAAAAGGTCTGTCCTGGGTCTGATCCAGCAGGGCAGCTTTCCCCATACAAGCTCACACCACAGCCATCTCCCAGATAATCTGGAGGCAGAATCCTCTAGTGGACACTGTGGTATTATGTATTACAACGTCAAAGGTGTAAAGGTCTTTGCCTGTGTTCTCCATCTGTTCCAGTTTCAAATTTATTAGTTCTGCTTCATGTATTTTGTCACAGACCTATTTAATGCTACTGTTTCCCTTGAATTTAATAAGAAAGCTGGGCTGGCTTGACCAAGAAAGCTTGAGCAGGGATGCCTCATTATAGAAGATTGTTCCCAACTTTAATTCTTTAAATTGTGTTATTTTTCCCATAAAAAGCTAACTTTGATAATAGCGCTGGTGCTTCTAATTGTAGTATCAATTATTTTAATAAACTAAGATTTAGCAAAGAAAAAAAACAGATTAAATTCATCAGAGTGCTTCCAAAGTGCTAATTTTCCCATGAGAGCTTTGATTTTTTTACATATTTTTTACATATTTTTTACATATTCAGTACTAATAGCATAAAATTAAGATACTACCTATGTTTTGCCTACTGCCTTCCTGGCACTAATATGACAGACAGCCACATCTTGATCAGACCAACAACTATGAAGGCATCCTACTTATGTATCTGTGTGGAAGGCAAGGGGGACTGGCAAGGCACAACACCATAACATGCCACATCCACAGTTTCTCCTGTGTGGACTTGGGAAACTGGTTAGATACGCTTGCTGAAGGCACACAGCAAGTGAATATCTCCCTATCATTTCTTTTCCTTAATTTATAATGCTTGAATGGCACCTCCTTGGACTGGGAAGGAAAACCTAAAAATCTCGTACTTGGTGTACTCAATCCTGTGAGAAAACAGAAGTAAAATGGAAGCTTTGATTAACATCTCCCTCTAATAATTGCCCACATTACCAAATTAAATTTATTTTTTAAAATTTCAAAAAAGAACATTATAATAATGTTATTTTCCGTGTTTCCTGTCAGATTGTTACATACTCAAAAAGAAGAAACTGAAAGATGCCACCTCCCCAGCCAACAGTTCACCTGGGTATCCTGTGTCTTAAACCAGCCCTATACCAGTGTATAACAGACAGGAAAATAGGTTTTTGCCAGTTTCTTCCCTGAGATTTAGTTTTGAGGGCCAACACTATAGCCATGAAGAGGGAAGGTCAGGGGAAAATACTTTCCCCTCTGGTTCCTCTCTTCTCTACCAGGAGGGGCACAGAGCCATGGAGAAGTCCCTGCAATCTACACGCGCCTGGCGCAGCGCGGGGCACACTCTTTACAGGGGAGGTGTCTCCAAAATGCAGGGGAACTCAGAGTTACCCCAGGCCCATCTCTCACTGAAGTGACGCCTGGCTCCCACGCTGCAGCCATTCTGGAGGCGGGGGGACTGAGAAGGAAAGAAGGCCACACGAACTGAGATGTCGGTTTTGAACTTTGAAGAAGGACCTTTGTAGAGACAGAAGAGCTCCGAGGAGGACACTGTGTCATTTGTTGTTGGAAACTTGCAGGTGAAGGGTCTTTAACAGGGTCCCTCATTTCTGCCACTTCCATGGAGCAGCAGGAATCTGGAGATTCAGAAACATGAAATGAGTCTAATTCAAACCCTTGGGGATGCTGGTGGCACTCCCGTTGGCAGCCATGTCACCATTATGGGCACCAGAGGGCAGAGGGCAACGTGCTGTGCCCTGTGGGGAAGCAGGAGGAGTCAGCCAAGAGAGCCGCAACCACAAAGAGGAGAGAAACTCCAAATAAATGCTGCAGTCAGGCAGGATATGCTCTCAACGTGACTTGAAGTGCTTCAAATCCTACTAGAAAACATAGTGGACCCATCTACACAAGGCTTCATTGGTTTGTGTAGTTGCTCTTCCAAAGAGAAACAATCATCTGCTACTAACAAATAAACATTTATACTAGCACAGGTAGCCTCAGCTGTGCTGAGTTGGCCTCAAAACCTTTGCATAATCACAGGGTATATTTTAAAATAAACTAATACAAATATGCTGATAGCAACAAACAATCACCTGTGCCTCTTCAGCTGTTGCCAGTGGCTACTGTGTGATCAGGAGAAGAGCAGCCAAGAGCTGAGGACAATATCTCAGCTTTCAAAACCTGTCAAGACAGCCTTCTTGGTGACTATGTTAATAACCAAAAATTCTGCTTGTGTTTTTTGTGAACCCAATGAGCAGCTCCAAAACTGAGGGTTTATGTGACACGTGGCTGCCAAGCCTGAGTGCTCTGCGCTTTAAAATGCAGTCATTTTGAATGAGACTATGCAACTAGAATAACATGCTCTCCTTTGATGCAAAATTGTTATAGTGCGTCCCCAGTGCAATATCCAAATCCGTATTTTTCCCTTTGTAAATGAAAAATAAATAATTCCTATTGAATACTGCTTAAATGCTCTCTGATTGAGAGCTTTGGTGTAATTATTTGGTTCCAGGTTTCAGTTAGGCTGTCTTTCACTTGAAGTGGGTTAATGCTGCTGGGGGCTTTTGTAGAGCTTGTCATTTATTTCCTAAAGAAAATCTGGTGAGGAGAAAAGGCAGAAGAGGAGACAGTAAGAGCTGTCACTTGGGGTCGGTGGGGCCTAGCTGGAGCACTATATTTGGTGCCCATGGCCCTTGTCCTTTTTTTGGGCACCACTGAGAAGAGTCTGGCTCTGTCATCGTTGCTGTCCCCATATAACCGGTAAGATCCCCTGACCTCTCTTTTCTTCAAGCTGAAGGGACGCAGCTCTCCCAGTTTGTCCTCATAGAGGAGACGCTCCCATCCCTTAGTCATCTTCATTGCCCTTCACTGAACCCATTCCACTACGTCCATGATTTTTCGAAGTGTAAAACTGGCGGCACTTTGTTATCGGTCATTAGAGAGGCCAGGTTTTAATGCCCCTGAGACCTTCAGCGGGGCAGCGGCTCCAGCAGCCAGGTCTGCTCAAGAGCTGCACCTCCACTTGCTGAAGGTCCTGCTTCAGGGCTGCCTCCGGCCATGGTGGTGCTCCAGCTGATGCCAGCACCAGCAACTACCCACTGCAACCACGGGGAGCCCGCTGTGGAGCATGGGAAGGCGTGAGAAGGATGGAGTGGCCAGAGAAACTGGTAAGTAAGTGCTGCCAGAGCCCTGTCCCCCTGCGGCACTCAGTGGGGCTGGAGGGGCCTGGGGGGAAGGGCACACGGGGCTTGGCAAGCCAGGGAGGAAAGGTGTTGCTCTAATGTCTGCCATGGTTTCTCACCACTGCCGACTATTTCATTTGGCAGTAAATTAGATTAATTTTTCCCAAGTGGAGTCTGTCTTGTCCACAACAGTAGTTGGTAAGCAACCTCCCTGAGGTTATCTCAGCCCATGAGCTTTCTCATCCTACTTCCTCCCCCCGCCCTGCCGAGGAGGGCCTGGGTGAGAGATTGGCTCTTCACCATGGTTAACCCTCCACAATCTTAACTTTGCTATCAGCCATCGATAGAGCATATTTTGTAGAGGGTGTTCTGTGAAATCGTCTGCAGCACTACTGATTTAGAAGAATTGGAATTGATGGCCCAAATGACTCCCCTTCATTCCTGTCTTCCCTGTGGTTTGGGGTATGATGGTGTTTGAATACCTTGCAGCTGGAGATAGTCCCTTTTTGGTATATTCATTGGCATTAGCTCGGCACCGTAGTGACACAGTTCAGCTTCAGGAGAGGGTGTTTCAAAGCAGGGTCAGAATTTAGCCCTAACTTCCCACCAGGAGAAGAGATGAAATAACAGACTGGAAACCCTACAGCTGAGATCTCTAGAGAGGGGCCAACAGCAATAGCATCTGTGACAGAATATTTGTCATTGCAAGTTCATTAAGCAGCTGGGTTTTATATCAGCCTATAAATTAAAGCATTTCCAGTAAGTGATGGTAGATACTTCATAAATACTTCCCAAATTGAGGTCTCCTTTTGCTGCCCCTAAGCCCAGATATTATACTTCACAACATTAAAATCCCTATTTATCACCTTGGCAATATATAAATTAAATTATCCTGATTCAGTTGATTGATTTCAGCATGACATGTAAAATCACTTTGGGAAGATGCTTGCTCTGAGTCCACACTTACAAGATGAAGAGCTTCCAACAGCTTCCACAAGAAGCAATACATGTGTTTCCTCTGCCTCATTTATAGGCAGTATGCACAGGACAGAGTTTTATGTGCAGAGCTGTCACACAACCAAAACCAAGGAGGAATGAAATCACATTTTAACATTGTATGTGTTTGTGTCAGAGAACTTACAAAGAACAGATCTGGTTCACTTGAGTTGTCCCCAAGTGAAGAAAGGCTTTTCCTGCTAGGAGCAAAGGGCACACAAGGCAGTTTTGGGAACATCAGGTGTCGCAATGAGTGTGAGCAAAACCAGGTTGTGAGAGAATTACTTTGTGCCATCCAGAGGCTTGCAGTTTGTACTTTACATCTTGAGAGTACTTATTCTGAGAGTTATTTGCATTTAACTATACTCCCAGTTTGTCATTCAGAGCTAGTTGAAAATAGGCAACCATAAATCTCCTTTACAGCAGGTTCCTTTTACGTATACTGCCTGGACTTGAGTGATGTTAAAGACATGCCACAAAACTAAGTACCTTCTGTAGCAATACATCTCTGAATGCTGGTTTTGTTTGTACTACTTCGTATTGAGCAATTACAGGTCAAAAACTGCACTGCAGTTGCATGGTATTTTATTACTGTGGCTCCTGAATTTGTGTTACATTATCATACTGCAGAACTGGAAAAAATAAGGTTTCTTCAAGTACCACACTTCTGCATTGCACTTTGTTCAAAAAAGCAGCCTGCGGTCTGGGGAGCTTCAGTGTCAAAGCATATCGGTGGGTCTTCCTTGCCATGCTAAACGTGTCAAATGGGGGGCCTTCCTTGCTGTGTTAAATCTGTTGTGTGTAGCTTGAACTGAGAGCAGGAGTTGTGCCAGCACATGGGGACTGTTGCCAAGTGCAGAGACATGTATGGCACTGCGGCAGAGGAGAAGGCACTGATGTCCATTAATATGTAGTCCTGGAGTTTGTCACAACTGACAAACATCTTGCTATTTCTAATCAAAACTCACAGGGCTTTTATTTCCTCCCCCCTGAAACAAGTCAACAGGGGTAGCATACACTGCACACGGGCCCACCGTTGTTACTAAGGCAGAATGCCCTTTGAAATCAGCCAACTCTTTACTTAGGTGAAACACTGGTAACTTTGTTCTAGTGCTTGCAAATTATCTTCCTCCAGCCTCTTCCCTGCTTTATTCTCCTGAGTGGTGCTTGAATCCTTTACTAGTACTAGTAATATACCCATGGTGAAACTGGCTGATAATGGAACCATTGAGAGCAAAAGAAAAGTGTGAAAATATGGCAAGTTGTGCCTTGGAGCCTGTAGTAACCTTTCAAAAATGTCACTGTTGCAAAGCTGTGGTGTGTTCTTTTGATGCTTTCCTTCTGCAGCTGGCAAGAAAGCAGAAAGATGACACAGACTCTCAGTTTTGTTGTGTGACTAGACTAAAGGAAAATAGATTTATGTGCTCACACCTGGTCTGGAATGAATTTGTTTTGCTGTGTAATTTGGCAGCATGCGGGTGCAGAACATTTAAAAACAGGTGATGTAAAGCTGTAACAAGGGTGAAGGTATTGGAGGGGATAATATAAAAGAACAGACAATTACGGAGTGCCTTACTCTGTCAACTAGTAGCTCTCATGCTTTTCCTTCCACTGCTGTGTGTTTGAGCTTTGCCCTTCAGCTTTGTCGTTCTGACTACTCTCTGATACCTCTCGTCTGAAGGTCTTGATCTACACATGGCCACGGAGTGGAACATTGCAGTAACTGAGAAAAACAAAGAACCTGTTAAACTCATGCCTGTGGTGAGGAGAGGTCTGCTGCAAGGACATCAGCTTACAGTAACACTATAGGGTAATGCAAAAGGAAAAAAGCTCTGCAAATCAGGATTTAGCCTCCCTTTGGAATGTTTCTTTTCATTAAAAATTTGGCCCCAGTTGCCTTAAAGTTCCCTCTCTTAAAATGAGAAGGGAAGCACGTGAAACTTCACCTCTCTTCAGCACTCAAATCTGATCTTTTCTTGATCTGTTAATGCTCAAGGGTGGCCCTATTCATAATGGAGTGGAGGAGAAAACACCCTCAAGTGCAGCACTCCACCTCCTCCACACACCATTCTGTGACGTGCTGGAGGACCTTTGCAAGGATTTTGCCCCATCTTCACGTCATGTGCTCTTCTGACCCTTCTGACACCAAGTTTGTGGAGAATAATAACATTCTGTTTTCTTTCCCAAGTTTATCTTCTGCTTAAACAATTCTTGCCGCTTCTCTGAGGCTCCGTCCTCTTTTGAATGTTTCCATTTCTGCACTGTAGAATTGCATAAACTATTTCCTGAGCCAGGCCTTTTTAAAGGCATTATTTGAGTAACCTCCCCCTGCAGTGACCTCAGCAGCTAAGCTGGTGTTTGTCACCACCGTTGTAAGGTGAATACACTACAATGGTTGTTGTGGCTAGTGAGGAGCAGCACCATTAGAGGATTGTTTCCTTCATATTCACATTAGGAGCTGGACATAAATTGGCACTCTTCCACAGACTCAGTAGATTCACAGGTTTTAGGCCCAGAAGGAGACATTACGATCAGCATGTCTGGCTGCCCGTGTCAGAGACCTCAGAAATTCACAGGGTGACTCCTGTGTTAAGTCCAATAACACACGGGAGAACTGGAGCGTATGTTACCAAAAAGAAAAATAAAAATCTGCGCTTCTTTTTTAACCTGTTGGATGAAATATTCTCCATGCTCCTTCCACCTACTTAGTTGTTCTTCTGGTTAATGTACTTCTCTGTTAAAATACGGACGTGATAGGCAATTTATATTTTTCACACGTCAAGCGACTGTTTCCCTTGTGCTTTTGTCAGCCAGGTAAGCATCAGAAGTTTTCTTCTGTAGGCAGGAGGGCCAGGGTCTGGTCAATTCTGATCTTGTAAACATTTTGTCATCAGCTGAAGAAGCTGACCCATTATATTGTGTCCTGACATTAAAAAATGCTTAATTGCATTTACACAAGGAAGTGAAACTTAACACCTGTGAGGAAGGAACACCCCAAAACAAACACATTTAAATTTGTAGATGAAATGAGACTCTGATGCATATAGCTTGTGTTGAAACTCTTCTTACGAGAGTGAATTTGCCTAAGAGGCTTAAGAGTTTCACACGTAGCTTGGCAGCGTATATACCTTTGTACTGATCCATGGCAGAGATGCATTTCGGTGCTATTGCCATACCATTTTAGTACACCTATACTCAGGTTCAAGGCAAGCTAATGTTAATCTTATCTTGATTAGCACATTTATAATTTGTAGGTGACACGGGCCTCTGCTTTGACTACAATCCCTACGAATATCCACCAATTCCCCACAGAGTGAGAGGGCTGTAGCTTGCAGCAGAAGGATTCCTTCAGAATCCAGAGAAGGACATTTGAAGAGCTTTCCTGGGTTATGCAAAGAGTCAGAGAACCTGAGTAGTTAATTCTATGGCCTGGAGGAGCAAGAATGGCTCTAGAGGCATCCTTGTTAGAGTTGTGTGACTCCGGCTGGATGACTGTCTTAGGGCAAAATGGAAAATATTTGTTTATTGAATTGAAGAAAAGTTGTGTTGCCATTTTTTGTGTGTATAATTAATCCATTTCAATGAATGGAACGTTCAGAATTAGATTTTAAATTGGTATTTCAGCATTGCATTTTGAAACTGAATTTTTCTTCCCTCAATTAAAACTTTTCCAGAATTTGTTTATAGGAAACTTGTTATAGCCCTCAAAATTTTCAGCTTCACTTTTATGTCTGACGAGTGAACTGAAACTTGTTTGCACAGCTCAACTTGTCGGGACTGCAAAATTTGAGCAAATAGATGCTGACTGATCCGGCCCTTAACAAACGATTTTCTCCTATATTAAATATAAACAAAAGTGTGTTTAATGAGATACTTACAGCAGTCAGTACAGTACCAGCTCATGCTTTATTTAATAGAGGAGTAAATATTGCATTAAATGAGCATAAATTTTCTGAGGCTGCAATTTAAAAAAAAACAAAACCACCCAGCAGATCCAAAGCACAGCCCAGAATATAAGTGGTGCACTGAGTTCTGAAATAAGGGATGGGGTTTTGTGTGCTCTACAATTTCCAAAAAATTGCAACGTTTTGAATGGGAGAAACAAGTCAATGAGTGAATTAGTTTGCAAACTGTTTCTGTGGCTCTGTAAGCAAAAACATTCAGGATGACTGACAAAAGTTGCGCTGTACAGACTGACAGGATTTCTTTTCGTGTGTCCGCGTGTGTGTGCTATAAAATAGGCAAGTACTACATCTAGGCTGGCCAGAAGTGCCATCAACAGGCAAATACAGTGATCTCCCATAGAAATTTACAGCCCATACCCCAAGGCGCCTTAAAGATTAAGGTTTCTAATTTGTGAGGGAAGATCCATAGGAAACATTGGTTTTACTTGGAAACGAGTCATTTGTAGCTTTGATAATGATTTTCAAGCATGTGAGAGGCAATGTAACTAACCTTGGTTTTGACTCCTAAATTCCCATGCAAAACATCTCTACTGAGGCTGTGCTGTTTTCCCCATACATGAAGGGATGATCCTACACAGTCCCGCTGAAAGCCTGTCCTCATTCCCCAGTCTGGCTGTTTTCTCCATTTTCTCTCTGTGTTGAGCTGTGCATCTGGCCGCATGTGCACGTATCTATGTACTATACGGGTGTGCTTCCATGTGTGCCCACACTGGGAATGCACGTTTAGCCTCGCTACTGGTTGGACCTGGGGCATAAAACCATGGCAGCCTTGCTTCCGTCAGGCTGCCGGAATCAGCACCTCCCAACACAAACCTTTTGCACTTTCCATTTCCTGTCTTTTCTGTCTCTCAGCTCTTTATCAGTTATTCAACGTTTCAGGCATTTTCACCCTTGGAAAGAGAAAACAATTCAGTGCCTGACCTCCACCCGTGTAGACTAGTGCTCTGAAACTACATTGCTGCCTTACCTCCCATGCTCCATGCCTCAAATTCTCTTATTTTGTTTCCCCTTTGCAAATTGCTGAGTGCAAGTTTTCGGTCAAGTTTTGTTCCTCAGCATGGTTTTCTCCCCAGAGAAGATCACGCTACTGCTTGTAGCAGTCCCTTGTGCACTGAATGTGAATTACTGACAGGCCAGATTGCATCTGAGGGTAGGACTAGCTTAATGTGAAAAAAGAAAAGAATTTTTGGCTCAAATCAAGTGCCCAGAGGAGAAGCTCCCGTCATGACGCTGCTGATTCTTTGTACTGGTTTTGATAAGGACAGTCAGAGTTTAGCTGTGTATCTGCAGAGTGTTTAGCACCTTGTGGAATGAGCCCACGTTTTGATGGGTCAGTTTGCGGCTGCTGCAGCAGTCAATAGTAACTGTCTGTAGAAGTGTGCAGAACAGCTCTTTGAAATGCATGGTGGGGATCTGATCTTCTAACCCTTATTCCTGTCACTCTCTCCGGTCATTTTCGTTAATAGAGACCTTGCCCTGTGCTGATAAAATCCTATTTTATCAGAAACGAACCCCGAGGATCTGCTGCAGAGATCACTGAATTCAATGGGAAAAGCCTCATGATTTGGCCTGTGTAGCTGTTGGGGCAGGCACCGTAACTGCAGGCAGGTTTGAATGAAGCCCAACACAGTGAGTCAATGGTGGCTCCGATTCCTTGATGCTCCACCAAAGGGCAAGTGAGTAATTAATAGCTGATGCCAGTGGCATAAATGGCCACTCCAAGTAATATACAAGAAGATATTAATGGGGGAACTACTGAAGTTCATAGGACAATTTGTAAATGCTTTTTTTTGAAGAGTTTTTTTCCCTGCACAATGTGCGCTAAAAAGAGATGGAGGTGATAAGATTGGGTTTGGTGTGCTGAAACATCAAAATCTTCAGTTCCTACAGTTTCAGCTTCTTTAGTCCCTCAGCTCCTCCCCCATTGGGGATGGCAGAGGAATGCCTTGTGATATGAGTGTGACCAGAAAGGTCCTCAGCTTTTTCCAAAACTGTCCGTCCACTTCAGGTGTCCTGGTACAGACTCAGCAGCTACTGTGAAGAGAGGGATCTGAGCCACGCACCCCACCCTGGGGTAGCTCTCGGGAACTGGAGTAGAATCTGCGGTGCAAAGAGCAGCTGAAAATGCAGTTGTGCTGTTTAAACACCCCCGTGACTTTACAGTCAAAAGAGGCTCTTTGCGGAGGAGTGGATGTGCCCCACCACTTCTCCATCTGCCTTGACAGGCAGGAAGGATACATGTGCAGATCAGGGTGCTAGGAATCAGTCACTGCTAGTTTATCCAGATATTTCTCTCTCCAAATGCCTGTGTTTGAAAATGAACCCACCGTATACAATACAGAAAACCTCAGCTTTGATTTGAGCTATTTGGAACATTTTGACCTTTAAGAAGTGCTGACTTAGCCAGTTTCCATGTGGCTGTTAGTGGCATTCAGATGCTGATTGTTTGTTGGATTAAGAAAAGAGCAGAGAATTATCTGCACTTTGTCAGTTCAGTATTAATATAATCTGTCCTTTTCTTCTGGACTAAAGGAAAGGTTTATCACACAGCTGATAAAGTAGAAATATGCTTTTCTAAAGAGCAATAAACCAAGGATTTTGGGGATTCTTGCAACCGAGAAAATAAACAATAGAGATGCATCCAATTCCTCTTTTTAAAAATAGAATCATAGCATTGCTAGAGTTAGAAGGGACACTAAAGATCATCTAGTTCCAACCCCCCATGGGCAGGGACACCTCCCACTAGACCAGGTTGCTCAAAGCCCCATCCATCCTGGCCTTGAACACTTCCAGGGATGGGGCAGCCACAACTTCTCTGGGCAATTTGTTCCAGTGTCTCACCACCCTCACAGTAAAGAATTTCTTCCTGATATCTGATCTAAATCTACCCTCTTTCATTTTAAACCTGTTACCCCTCATCCTATCCCTAAACTCCCTGATAAAGAGTTCCTCTCCACCTTTCCTGTAAGCCCCTTTTGAGTACTGGATGGCCACTATAAGGTCTCCCCAGAGCCTTCTCATTTCCAGAATGAACAACCCCAGCCTGCCTTCATAGGAGAGGTGCTACAGCCCCTGGTCGTCTTCGTGGCCCTCCTCTGGACTCAGGAATTAGCTGCGAGCCATAGGGCATTAAAGATGATATTTTTCAAGATAAATGCACTGCTCCTCTTACAGCTAAAATTGTTGTATTTCCGAAGAAACACAGTGTCTTTTATTGCACATGAAATTCTGTTTTTTCATGAAAAAAAGAACATAGAACCAATTAATTAAAACCCATGTGGTTGTGCACTGGTGACGAGATAAGAATGAAAGATGCCAAAGAGAGTTTCATTTTAATACTACCTAACGTTTGATTGTCTGAATTTGAACTCTTTGGAAAGTTACCATTAGAGTCCCTCATTACTGGTATTCTACCTCCTTTCTGAAGGAATGAGCCCTTTGTAAAAGAAAATAAAGTGTGGATCTCAAGAGATAGGAGAACCTTAGAGTAACTGCCGCATAAAGCAGGTTTAAAGGGAAGATGTTGGTGAGGTTGACTCCAAATCTGTTGTTATACAGGGTGGTTTGTAAAGGGCTTAGCAGAGAAGACATTTCATAATGGAACTTACAGAATGAGTTACTAAAAGGAGGGATTTTCACTTGCTGAGATGAAAGTGTTGTTAATTAACCAAACAAATGAAGAAAGGGCCACTTGGATTACAAAGAGATACTAACTTTGTGAATAAAGTGCATCTGTCTCAGTTGAGAGGAATAGTCAATTTATTTCATGAATGGGAAGAAGTGACGAAGCTTTGGGAAGAAGGATTTAGTCTGTCTCAATTCACCTTAGTCCTTAAAAGTCTTCAAAAGACAAAACCATCTGTAAAAGCAAAAATGCTCCATAAGGAGAAGATTCATCCTAATTAGTCAAATGTACATTCCCCAACAAACTATGTGTTAGGAAATATTACAAGTTAGTCTGCTGGCAGGAGAGGGTGACCACTTCTGATTTAATTCAACAGTTCAGGGATTAAAAGTGCTTTTTCCTTTGTCTCTTTGCTTAAGTCTCTGTAACTATGTTTGATATTCTGGATATTGTGAATAATTTTATTTGCATTTTTACATTAACTTGGCTTGAGTTAAGAATGATTTCACAGTAAACCAGCTAGCAAGACATTCTTCACACAGCAGCACAGTGAACCTTCTTTGATAGGAAGACCTAAATTCAAGCTCTAGTGCCTTTGACATGATATGCCTTGGTTAAGAGGCATATGCATATATGTTTTGTTCAGTGCATTTGTTTAAATGCTTACAGGAGTAATGTGAAAATATGTTTCTGACAACTAGAGGTATGACACCAGGATCAAAGTTAACTCAGTATTTTCTCAGGGTTTACTCACAGAGCATTTGGGTATATCCTAGGTAACATAGTTACTTCAGGAATTTGAAACAGGAACTTCCAGGCCAGAGCAACACCTTATGATTGATTTGAGACTTCCAGACACAAAATATTTATTTCTATTTCTCAAGTGAAAGTTGTTACCGAAACAAAATTTTGCAGAAGTTCTGATTTGACAGTTTGGCAGAGTCATGGTTTCAGCTAGTATAGAGTTGACTTTCTTACTAGCAGCTGGTACAGTACTATGTTTGAGATTTGGCATGAAAATAGTGTTGGTAAAACACTGATGGTTTTGATTGTTGCTAAGCAGTCAAGGGCTTTTCTGCTCCTCACACTGCCTCGCAAGCTAGCAGGCCAGGAGCGCACAAAAAACAGGGAGGAGACGCAGCCAGGACAGCTGACCCCAACTGACAGAAGGAATATTCCATGCCATAGAACATCCTCAGTGTACAAAGCAGGGGAAGAAGAAGGAAGGGGAGGACGTTCAGAGTTAAGGCATTTGTCTTCCCAAATAACTGTTACTCGTGATGGAGCCCTGCTTTCCTGGAGATGGCTGAACACCTGCCTGCTGATGGGGTGTTGTAAATGAATTCCTTGTTTTGCTTTGCTTGTGCATGTGGCTTTTGCTGTCCCTATTAAACGGTCTTTATCTCAGCCCATGAGTTTTCTTACCTTTACTCTTCCAATTCTCTTCCCCATCACAGCCAGAGGAAGTGAGCGAGTGGCTGCATGTTCCTAGTTTCTAGCTGGGGCTGAACCACGACAGGCAGTTGACTTAGAGCTGGTGAAAAGACTTTCCTGATCTCAACAGGCACTATATTGTGCCTCAAACAGGCCCTTATTATATGCTGTATTATTTATTATCAGACTAATATACTTTGAACCATAAACTTACCAGCTTGGTCATGAGGATAAGTAGAAAAGAACTTCCCTTGATAATACCTCTGGTTAGAAAAAGAAAGCTTCTTTTTTAGCTAGAATTAGCTAATTCCAGCAATTGTTTAGTGAATCACAACTGCTCTGCAAGATCTAGATATATGACATGTAACTCCAATTCTAGTACTAGCAACTTTTGTAAATCACTAAGTAGCAAAAATTTCTCTGTCCCTGATGCTCATGAGGACGTTAACTCCCAAAGCATGAACAAAAGTGGTAAAAAGTCGATTCATTTGTTATATTGTATTTTTGTTAGGACAGGGATGGAATGGAGACATGGTTTATGGATATGAACCTGGCGGTTTAGATTTTGGTTAATACAAAGAATATTCCTGCAAGAAAGCTCAGTTTTGTGCTCCACTTCTTAAAACTGAAAAAAGAGATTTTTGAGATTTCCTGAATTACTTGCTGGGACTTGTCTCATCCTTATTCGTTATATGAAACCACTTGACTGGAACCTACTTCGAATTTTTGACTTGTCTGTAATGAGCACAACACCAGCATCATGTTCTTTTAACTTTTTTTTCTGCACCATGGCTTAGGTTCACAAACTCTTTTCATTATGTTTATATTCAGAAGTTGTGTTTGTGCAAGAAAAAGAGGCAGACAACACTTCTTATTGGGGAAAATGGACAGGGTGAGATTCTAGAGCCACTGGGGTGGAATTTATGTGGTTTTTCTTTTTTTGCATTGTTTTCTGCTTTTTATCGCAATGCCACAGAATCTTGAAGGGAAGGACAGAAAAGCAGAGAGGAAATGTTACTTTCCCTACTGACAGTATTGCTCCTGCACTTGTTCAGTGTTTTATCCTTTCTTTCTCTCATCTCCCCATACTCTTTTTCACTGTGTTAAAATAATTCTTGGTTCCTGTCAAAGTTAGTGACTTCCATATTTACAATACATATAGGTCTGCAGAAAGTGTTTATCAAGTGAGAAAGGAAGAACTATGTAGTCTCAGGACACTGAGAGACGTGCCCTCTAATTGCAAGATCACCCTGATCTTGCAGCAGTTCTCTTTGGCAACTAAACACCATTGGGATCAGCCAATAGCACCTGAATTCACCTGACTTCATGGGTATGTCTGTGCTGGGATATGCTGGCTTTTGAACAGGGAATGATTTCTCACCATGGACAGGTGGCCAGTGTTGGGAGTGAAATTTTCCCATGACTCATCTCATCCTAAAGTGGACTCCTACACTGCACAAGTCAACCTCACTCTAGGATAATCCTGCACTAGCAGACTTATCACCACTTCTCCCTTGACTGTACAGGGAAGATAGACAAGGTGTGGACTTCTGCATGGTAAACAGCTGAAATAAAGTGGAATTAATTTCACCTGTGTAAGGCTCCCCTTTTCCATTTGTCTTTCCTGTGTCCATTATCTTTTTACATTTTCATTTCCTTTGTATATTTCCTTTTAATTGATGTTTCTTGTTTCTTGAAGGTTGCTTCCTTGGTAGCTCTTGGAGGTCTTTATCCAGTTTCTGTAGTAATTAGAAAGATTACTTACTAACACTGTGTCCGTCGGCAGTTCTGAGCCAAATGCCACTGAAACACAGGACGAATGGTTTTAGCGTCTGGTCACTGTCTTACTCCAGTGCAGGCAAGTGTTTTCTACATTTAAGATGCAGTAGACCCACTGAAAGAGCAGTGAAAGTTCCTCAGCAATCACATTCTCTCTCCTGCTCAAAAGGGTAATTATAAGACAATTACTATATCCTCCACTGTGAGTGCATTTGATGCCTCTGTGAATCAGGAGTGGATTTTATGAGTGTGTAGTGAGAACTGGAGGTGAGGATTACATCATCATTTCTCTAGCATAATATTACATGTAAGGATCCAGCAGATTGTGAAGAGAGCACAGGGTATTGACATTAGTGCCTTTTTGCTGATCATGTTAAAGCTTTGCTTCCACTGAGTCTCCATTTAACTCACCAAGAGTGAACAGAAAGCTTCAACTAGGAACAAAAATTTAAAATTCTTATATACATCGATGAGATCTCCCTTAAGCCTTCTCTTCTCCAGGCTCCAACCCCAGCTCACTCAGCCTTTCCTCAGAGAACAGATGCTGCTTGATCAACTTTGTTCATCTTCACTGATTTCACTGCAGTATGTCCATGTCTGTCTTGCACTAGGGAGCACAGAACTGGGCACAGTACTCCATGTGCGTCCTCACCAGTGCTGAGGAGAGGGGAAGGATCACCTCCCTTGATGGTGACACTTCTCCTAATGCAGTCTAGGATAGCCTTCTTTGCCACAAGAGCACACTGCTGGTTCATGTTCAACTTATTGTCCACCCTTAGGTCCTTTTCTGTCAAGTTGCTTTCCAGCTAGGTGGCCCCCAGCATATATTGTGCATGGGGCTGGTCTTCCCTAGGTGCAGGACTTTGCAATTCTCCATCTTGAACTTCATAAGGTTCCTGTTGGGCCATTTCTCCAGCCTGTTGAGGGACTGCTGGATGGCAGCATGACCTTCTGGTGTATCAACCTCTTCTCCCATTATTGTGTCGCTTACAAACTTGCTGCAGGTGCACTCTGCCCCACCATCCAGATCCTTAAAGAAGATTTTGAACAGGACTGGACCCACTATTGATCCTGGGACTACACCACGAATTACTGGTCTCCAACTAGACCTTATGCCACTGACCACCGTCCTCTGCACCTGGCTGTTTAACCAGTTTTCAATCCACCTCAATGTTGTTCAAACCAAACTTTAGGGCTTTTTTAACTTCATGATAAAACTGAGTCTTTGGGTCATTAAGAAAGCTGGAAAAAACCCATCCTTGTACAGGCCTAATTGTAAAATGCAATGTTCCAAATTTTCCACAGATTTTCAACACTTCCTTATGAGCTGTAAACACTCCTGAGAAAAGCCACTAAAATTATGACATTGTTGTGGAGTCATTAAGCTAAGTTGAAGAAACTACCACTTTGATCAAACAGGCTCAACTCTGTTCTTAAAGCTCCTGAGTTGTATCATTTGAATTTTTTGAACATTTTCTTGAACAGCGTTTTTTTTTTTCCACATTTTGATACCAGTTTCAGATATACTGATCTTTTTTTAACCTGGTCTCTTTGCGATGAGTCATATTGGTTATGCTTTACTCATTCTTGGCTAAAATAATATGTCCTCATTATTTTGGAAATAAAATAATTTTTTTACTTCAGCAAGAAATTTAATAAATTAAAACTAACTGACCCTTCAACCACCACTTGTAGGTGCATCTTAGCCACACAATTCCTACATATACAGGATGCACACAATTTTTGCTTTCTTCTTTATCCTGTGTCTTGCCGCTGTACTGTGGTCTGAACATGTGAAGTTGTCTTTCAGCTTTTATTTCCAGTGCTAAGGCAGAGGTCAAAAGGATTTCACTTCAGCCTTTCTGGACCTCAGGGAACTTTCTCCAGCCCATCACTTGACAGTCTCCTTTCTGGCATTCAATAGCACTTGTGTTATTTCCTCAAAGAAAGGCTGACCTTTCAGTTAACAACTAGATTCCTCCATAATAAAAGCATGACTTGCCATTTCAGCATTAGTGTGGTTGTTTATAAGAAAGTGGACAGCATGGTAAATTCTGAAATAATATGTTTATCAAGAGTGCTGAACATGCTTCAAAAGTGAAGTGCTTGGTGACGAAAAGTCATATTTTATAAGACAACTACATATTTCAGCACGAAATATGCGGAGAAAAAGATTTTTTTTACATACAGTCTTATATAAGATAATGTAGTGAGAAGAAAATTGAAAGCAGGTATGACTTTTAATTATCAGGTACAAAATTTTTATGGTCATGATCAGCCTTCTTTCCATGATCACAATTAGTTTTCAGAACAGTTTTAGTTTTAATAGTTTTTAGTTTTAAAAGTGTTAAGACATTTTTAAATAAAAGATATGAGTTTTGTAAATATTTTTGTCATTTTATTGTAGTTTGCATCAAAATACACTATTGTAATAAATGTTCATAGTTTACTAAATAAGTCTTATAAATAGAAAAGCCACCATATGCACACATGAACAGACAGATACTAAAGGTTTTATGTAGGGGTCTGGGATTCATCTTAAATATATGTTCTTGTGTCTATTTTACATCTATCCTAAATGGGAAAATATATTCCAAGAACTAAGTGTGATTGATAGACCTGTAGAAGGCACCCAATTGGAGCTGTCCCAATTTGTCTGTCCCAGCAATTTTATGGACCTATCTTGTTCTTAATAGGCATTTATGCCAGTCTAGGTAGCGTTCCTTTTCTTGAAGCTCCCATTAGGGAGCTATGCTGTGCAAAATCCTAATCCATAGACTTTATATAATCTCAGATTTCCTTTACCCTAAAGCTATGTCTGCTCAGTCTTTTGCAGACAGAATTAAACTGACTCTGTCTGCCAGTTGTGATCCAGCTCTGAGATTGAAGTCAGTCTCTCAGCAAGACTTATTAACTTGGGCATAGCAGTGTACTCACAGCAGTTTCCAATTGAGAGCTGGCTGTCATCCAGTTGAGTTGAAGCACAGGCAGAGACTTGGTTGGTCTGCAGAGATCATGTGGACTTGCTTTAAATGTGCTGAAGTTCTATCTTCTCCCCCGTACCTGGAGTACAGACGGTCTGGTGCCTTATCACAGAAGTGGCACCAGCTTGCTCTGACCTATAAAAACATCGCTTACCCCTATGTTTTTTTTTAGCGTAAGCAGCACTTTTCATCATGACAGTATTGTAGTCAATATTTTGGACATTCAGGAGCACATGTGAAGAATGCATAAAGCATGCAGAGTTTGTATACAACTGTAAAACAAGTTACCCACTAATACCAAAAAATAAATACATAATTTAAAATAAATCCTGTGTGCACATCCATGTCTCTATTTCCTCTTTTTTTTTTTTTTTTTGCAGCATTCTTTGGGCTTGGGCTCTATTACAGAATAATTCTGTCTCTCTGGAGCAAGTCAGTAAGCCATTCAATTTTCCTTTCATCAAAAGAGTAGTTCTCCCCACTGGCTTTTTTTTTTCTTTTGTGGTTCTGTAGTCACTCTAGTTCACCAGTGCTGTAACGCCACCCACTTCTAATTTGGCCACTGTTGATATTTTCAGTACCTATTTCACCCTATTTCATTTCTCTACTCCTAGCCTCTCTACAATTCTAGGACTTGTCCCATTGCTACACAGTTAACAGATGAAATAAATCTCACTGTCTTTGAATTAAGATGATCAAAGTCTGAAGTGTCTTTTACTGATAACTAGAGGGCTGCAACTAGATTGAAGTATAGCATTAGGCTAAGCAGAATTCTTTCAAATTAAAGCATTTTAGAAGCTGGAAAATAGATGCTGTTGTCCCTAGAGTAAAGTCTGCAAAATATATTCCTTAACTACAGAGCCATTACTATAGCTTCGCACTGACTTGAAGACACACAGGAACTGGTACCCTCATAAACAGACCCATTTTTACAGTCACTTTTCTGACTATAACAATAAGACCTACTGTATAAAAATGTACCGGGAAGTTAATTTTTCATTGACATGAAGTTTAATAACTAAAATATTTCTCATATAAATATACACATGTAAAATAAACAGACAGACTAACAGACCCCAGCAGCATATTGCTAATTTTTATACAAAAATGTATACACATGTACATTAAGTGCATTAAAATGCCATAAGAAGTACCTTGGGAACGGAAAAGAAAAAAGACTGCAGTCAGATGACTATTTGTAGTCAGTAAATGAATAAGACAATAATGTAACTGTCTACAAAAAAAGAGATCTTTCACATATCATACTTTCCTTCTGAATAAATTTTATTTCAAAGAGGAATTGCAGTGTTGGTTTTATTGTTTTGGTTTGAATATTGCATGGATTTCTTATGAGGGTCCAAATTTTGACAAAAAAATCAGTAACCACTTTCTTCTCCCACCATTACAAGGCTGTTTATCCTTATTTTCCAATAAAGCCTAGCCACGAAGGAGAAATATTTGGTTCAGATAAGCTATAATGGATGTAAAGAGCCAAAGGAAGAGTAAGCACAAATATATTGATAGCTTTACAGTAAGCTAGTTCTGGAGGAAGCCTCTTGAATTAAGACTGAAAGTCACAGAAAATTTTGGTTTTCCTAAATTATTTTTGACTGCATACTTATTACTACTTTTAATATTACAAGATTTGGAAGACCCTTTCTTGTAGTAATTTTCAACTATGCTACCTGCCATGTAAACGCACATCAGGTATATGGGATTTCATAGAATCATAGAATGATTCAGGTTAGAAGGCACCTTAAAGATCATCCTGTTCCAACCTCCCTGCCATGGCCAGGGACACCTCCCACTAGACCAGGTTGTGGAAAGCCCCATCCAGCCTGGCCTTGAACACTTCCAGGGATGGGGCATCCACAACTTCTCTGGACAACCTGTTTCAGTTTCACCCTCGTAGTGAAAAATTTCATCCTAATGTCTAATCTAAATCTACCTTCTTCCAGTTTGAAGCCATTACCACTTGTCCTATCACGACATGCCCTTGTAAAAAGTCCATCTCTAGCTTTCTTGTAGGCCTCCTTCAGACAGTGGAAAGCTGCTATAAGGCCGCCCTGGAGCCTTCTCTTCTCCAGGCTGAACAACCCCAACTCTCTCAGCCTGTCTTTGTAGGAGAGGTGCTCCAGCCCTCTGATCATCTTCGTGGCCCTCCTCTGGACCCGATCCAACAGGCCCATGTCCTTCCTGAGCTGAGGACTCCAAAGCTGGATGCAGTACTCCAGGTGGGGTCTCACCAGAGTGGAGTAGAGGGGCAGAATCACCTCCCTTGACCTGCTGGCCACAGTTCTTTTCATGCAGCCCAGGATTTCAAATAAAATCTCTTACAAACACTGAAATAAATTGTCAATATAGAGATTTAGTTGCAACAATCTCTTTCTCTTTTTTGTTTTCTTGAAAACACATCTTAGAAGATCAAAACAAAAAACAAATAAGTGCTTTCTGCAACAGAAGAAAAACGAACTTTTAAAATTGATCCTTTTTAACGTTAACATTAATCAATACCTGATAAAGTAAACCTTGTATGCTAAAAAGTGAAAAATTCAGTAACACCATGTTGGCCTGAAGTTACAGCACCATAGCTGCTGGCAGTCAAATGCTTGCTTCACGTAAGGAATTTTCTCTATGTTAGGTTTCAGTCTGAAGAATACATCTGTGTCAAACTGCATGTCAGTGAGCAGCAACTGCCTGTGACAAAGCTTAGTTTTGCCAGGAAAAGTGAGAGGGGTTTGTTTTACTCCATAATGAAAAATAAACTGGCATAAGAAACTGTAATTATGTCTAAATTATGACAATTTTCTAACACAGAGGTATATGCCTATATAAAGCAGGAGACCCAAATGATTCTGTGGATAGTGCAAATATATCTATTCCTCTGCATTTGTATTATTTTAATAATTTATTCATTCTCTCAGAATATATTTGTTAAAAGTGAAGGTAGTGAAAGAACTTGCTTTTGTTCAGCAAAGTGACTGGTCTTTCTAAAAGCCAGTGTACAACACTATCTAGGAGAAAAGGCATTAAATAAAAATCACAGAAACAGATTCCAGGCCTCTTGTTACTTTGTAGAAACACACATTTCATATCCTGTGTTTCAAGTTAGAGAGAGGTTCATATATTCATCAATTACTTCTTTGAGTTGGGCGAAGCTGACCATACACAAGCTTACTCTCAGGTAAAAGAGTTGTCTTCTTTCTTTTTGTTTTACATTCTCTCCCTAAAACACTTCACTCCTCTTTCAGAGTATTTGCTAAACTAATTCTTCTGTTAAAAGTTAGTTTTGACTCTCTGCAACTACACATCCCTTTTTTGGCATTTCCATTTTGAGTGACCTTAATTTTGGTATAATATAATTTGAGAATAAGTACTTTTATTTATTATTTTACCAAATGTGGCAAGTCATATTTAAAGATAACAAAGGTAAAATTTGTTTAAGAAAGCCCTTGCATCTTGAAACCTTGAATGCCTTGGTCATATCCTCTTCAACCTAAATTAGTAGTCTGGAAGCATGGCTGTTTCCTGACGTTGCTTTGTGTTTTGTTCCATGTGATATGGTTTACCAAAGCATAGGTGGATATCAGTGCACTCGAAAATGTGGTTTATTCTTGTTCTTTCTAGCATATGTCAGGCTAAACTATTCTGGTCCAATGTACATATAGTGGCTCCAAAACCAAAACATTTAGCAAGGCTGGAATGCAGTAATACATGATACGGTGATCTCATATTGAATATTACCTGATTTGGTGGGTTTTTTTGAACCTTTCAGTGAGGTAGCCTTTGATCTGCTGGTGGTAGCTTGGTAGTTTGTAGTGTCCTGATTATCTGTTATGAAGCGATTGCTTCATGAGGACTCTCATTGCTGTTTCTGTGCACTGTTAATTGGGTAGAAAAGGAGCTGCTGTTTGAAAACTACTGCCAAGGTCTTGTGAGATCTGGAGACATGGTGTCGTTAGTGAATTGTGTGAGACATTTGTGTGTGTTTTCCCCATCAGCCAGTCTAGGTTAGAGAACTAATATTGACTGCAGATGTAAAGGAAGTAGATACCTGCTCTTATTTACTGAGTCCAGCAGTTACAACCAAAAGGTTCTTTGTCCATAGACAACAATGTAAATATTTTTTGTATGTGCTGTATCATTCCATATTTCACCTGCTTTCACATCAGTATCCTACAGATTCAGCTGAGCCTTATTCTAGTATTTTTTCACTTTATGTTTAAGGTTATTCCCCTAGTCAAACAAAATTATCTTACTTAGAAAACATCATATGTTTGAGAGATTCCATTAGAAAAAAGAAAATAAAAGAAGGCTGCCTTGAAGGATAAGACTGTGATGCCAACCAATATAAACACAAATCCAGATGTTTCGGCAAGCTAATGTGAAGAAAAAACTATATAGTCTTTATTTACACTTTATAGCAAATATTTTACCGCGAGGAAGTGAAGAATGTTGACATTCCACTACTTAAACGCCAGTCAGAACAATGTCCTGAATGCCAAAATGTCAACATTCATTGCAAAGTTTCCTTCACATCAGCATGCTAGGAGACACATCTGGCATCTTTCTTCCTCTTTTTTTTTTTTTGTTCTTTCTGCTGGCTACTGTAGATATGAAAACTGGAAGCAAGATAGTTCTCATTTCTCTCAACCAGCCATCTGTGTTCAGCTGTCTGTTCACCTATTTGGGAAAAAAAAACCCCAAAACAACAATCAAAAAAACCAGAAGACAATGTAACCTCAGGTGTACATATTCTGTTCAAAACCCCATATTAATTATCTGCAATCTATAAGACTTAACATTCCTTGTAGACTATAGATTTACCTATTGTAATCTCCATTCCTTATTATGATTTGTAATTCTTATAGAATTTATAATTCTTATAGATTATAAACAAAATTAGTTCTGTCTGTCTGACTGTTTTTATCTGCACGATAATATCCCGGGCAATACCGGGATGATGTCCCCATGGACTAAGATGAAGTCCATTTCATGCACACACATTAGGAAATAGGCTGAACTGCATACTCCAAAGCTATTAGAGAAACATTTTGATTTTGTATCAATTCCTCATCAAGCTCTCAGAAAACAGCCATTCAGCTTTTCCAGGAAGACCATTTTCTCTACCCAAATCTTTACTATTTTGAAGACCGTGTGGCTTTCCTGGCTTGCTCTAATTCTATGGTTGTGAACTGAATAGGTTCTAGCACTGATTCTAGAGCAGATTTTGCCTCGTGGTTTGAAGGAGAAAGAGAAACTTCTTGCTTCTGTATGAGCTGTGAAAATGAAGACATGAAGTTTGGTGTCCTTGTCCAGCTTTTCACTATCAATTTAGTACCTTTGTCTATATTTTCCCTGATAATCTGACTGCCTGAAAAAACAGTTAATACTATTTGTGTTTCTGAAAATGTACTGTTTCATTTACAAACTAAAGTAGAAAGAGCCCCCATCAGTCCATTATTGTGTAGGTATAGATTATTGTGAATTATTCTGCAGGACTCCTTTTTTTTCTAAATGTGGAAAATCTCCAGGAAGAAAAAGAAGTCCAATCATAGTAGTTTAGGCTTATTTCTAGTATTCTGGCAATAGAAAATGTTACAAGAAATATCTACCTTTTTCTCCTTCAGAATTTTGTTAACACTTATTTTGCTTTGTGTGACTGTAGTTTGGAAAAATATTATAATGTAAAGTACTCTCTCATATACAGAAATTTGTGTGTGAACTACCAAAAAAAACCCCAAACCACCCCACAAAAAAAGGAAAAACAATTAAAACTAAACCCCGCCACTTCATACCAAAGATAGCATTTTGATTTAAGACCTCTGACTTGGCCTAGAACTGATCTGAATCCTGAGTACTAAAAGCAGTCAGTTGCTCTCTTCTGAAAAGAATTAAATGGTTACATTTTCCTTTAAATAGAAACTGTCTAGATGCTTGAGGAGGATGTATTCAATCTGATCCACAACTCAGGGATGTAAAGATGCAATGTTTAGTGTCATGTTACACAATCACAGATTCACAGATTACTTGGGCCACGCTGTGTAGTAATTATACAGTGTTTAAATGCTTTCAAGTTAAAGTAAGTTTAAGTAAAAGTAGAAGTAAAGTAAAAGTAAAACTCAACTGAACTGTGTATTGTAAAACCCCACCATGCTTCATACTCTGGAAAGAAAATATAAATTGTTACAAGCTTTGTGAACCAGTTATAGTATCAGTACACATTTATTCATTGGTATACAGAACAGATAAATAATTAATAATTTATCATTTAAAATTTTATATGCACCAAATCAAATCAAGCCCAATCTAATCAGTATCCCTTGTATCACAAATATGAATAGCATACTGTCACCACTGTTACCATCAGTAAATGAATTTCCTTTTGGTAGCCTCTGACATCTGTCTTACAACAATCATTTTAATTGAAGCTGCAAGACTGAAAACAAGAAAAGAGAATGTTTTTCTTCATTTTAAACCTGTATTCCTTTACACGTTGATTTTCATCTCCTTACCAGCACTGCAGATGTTTTTGAATGTGATGTAAATGTGATGCAATTTCAGCAGAACCCAAAACAGCATGAAACTTTTTGACACATGGTTTGAATATCAAAAAAATATGTATTATTTCTTACGGTTTTTCAAAAGTTGACCTATTGGCAGCCATTTGAATGATGTCAATTATGCTTATATTTTGTCATGCAAGACAGTCCAAGACTGAAAACAATTCGGTGCAACATACAATTACCAAGGTACAGTCACAAAGTAGTTCAAGATAAACATGTTAACATTGAAAAGAACATAATTTTCAAAAATTATAGTCACATGCAGTAAGATATTTTTTCATAACTTGTTGAACATAATGAATACTTTCCCTTAAAATGAGTTTTCTAAGGATTTATACATAAGGTTATTTTCATCTTTTTGGGTTGCTCTTGGCTTTCAGTGGGGCTGCCCAAATGTGCTGAAGCATTTGGTTTGGGGTCTGTTTGTTTGTTTGCTGGAATTTCTCTTTGTTTAGTGCAAAGGATAGCTTTTATCTCAGTTTAGTTATCTAAAAGTTAGGCATGTTTGGCCATCTTGAGTTTGACAGTGAAACAGTCTGGGTTTATTCGTATGTAACTATGGACATGGATAATTTTGGGTAAACCAGTTCTTCCCCCACCATCTCTGTTGTTCATTTCCGCTTGAGACACTTCCTTTAAATTGTAGCTTGTGCTGCTCCTTTGATCACCATAAGCTTCACCTCTCTCCTACATTATCCTGCATAATACAGTGCACTCTACAGAAATTCCATTTTAACTAATGAAATTTTTTACAGAAACGCAGTCTATTTGAAATCAACTATCATAGCCCTAGCCTAAGTCTCTGAATTGTTCCAACAGGACTGTCTTGGACTTCATTGTTGAGAAACATCAGCAATTTTATTTCTGGTTGATGACACCTATGGTGGCTATGACTCTGTGAAGGACTAAAAGACTAAAGCAAAGGACTCCTTTGCCCAATGTGCATCAATCTTCTTTCCTGCTGGGCTCAAAATGGACTCCATAGCATAAAATCTCAAGATCAAAACCTCCTCTTCCTCCCAACCCCCTGTCCATGGCTGTCCTCAGAGGTGGTTTTCAACTTTTGATATTCAGCGGTGGCAAAGAAGAATGTCAGCCAAACACTGTCCACGCTGTCACCACTTCTCATACTGGAATTGCAGGGTGCAATTCCAGGGTGATTTGCGCACAGATAGTAAACACTTGTTGTGACTAGAGATTGGATTTCTGAGGATGTCTGTACAACAGAAGGAAGGTGTGACAGCATGGAGAATTGGTGTACCTGAGCAAACCTGACTAGCTAATGAGGTGACAGCAGGGCGTAGATTTTTCACTGGAGTCCAGCTGTTAGCACATGCTAAATAACATATATAGACAAATCTCTGTCTTATGCCATCTCGTGTTTCCTATTGTACCACACTTCAGTTTTGCTCAAACACAAGCTCTCCACCCATTTCTACACTTACTGAAGTTTTGGCGTCTTTCTTACACATGCCACTCTCACATCTTCATCTTTGGGAGGGCACTGACAGCCCTCAGCCTCCTCTTGCCCCTTTGTTTTTAGATTTCCTTTTATTCCTAGGCTCAAGAATGGGAAGGATAGACCTTGCCAGTCCTTTTGGAGTTAGACTGGTAATTGCCATTTACTAGTATCCCCACTCCTTTCTCAATGGCTCCCAGTATTCTTAGCCCAGCTCTCAGTATTTTGTTTCACCATGGACATTACTCATTGTTAATTTGCTGATGGTTTCATCCCACAAGAGCCCCTATTGATTTAAGGTAAGATATGAAACAGGCCAATTTTCATAAAAATGAACAGCATACAATTCATACCCTTCTTTGCCACAGAAGCCTTCCTTACTTTGAGATTCTGACATCACTGTTGGTCATCCTCATAATGTATCCCACCAGTATCACACTTAAATAAACTAAACAGCCTGAGGAAATTTAATTTAAACTGGCTAATTGGCTCATTCTCAGCTCCTGCTTTTCAAACAGAACTCTTGCAGCACCACAGCAATAAACCGAGTGGCTGTTTGCCATTCCTCTTACCCATCCGAAGATGCTTGTCAGTATGGTTGCCAATGAATCTGAAATACATTAATTCATTTTACTAACAGTGAGGACTGCTATACTCAGCAATACTACTACCACAGAATTTCAAAATGTCACAGGCTCATTTTAAAAGGTTGAATTATGTATTATCAGAAAAGAAGTCTTGAGAGCTACTAAATTTAACCACAAGTCCTAGAGTTCCATGAAGAGAGCCCAGAATGCACAAAGCCCAGCAACAAATGGGCACATTGCAACATGCACGTCAAAGGATTATTTCCGAAATGCTCACTGGATTCATTAAGATTGCACAAGCAAATTGAAATGCATTTGCCTGTTCACTACAGTTGTCACAAAAAACCCCAACCTTAAACTCTCAGATTTTTTGCTGGTATAGACAAGCCTTAAATTGTGCATGATGAAGCCCTGTGTCAGTTAAACAGCTGGTTGGTTCTAGTGGAAGATATTTTGTGTATTTCCCAGCTAATTCACTACAGGAAAAAAGGTGTCCTATTAGGCTCTATTTTGAAAAACTTAGATACGTTCATTCTGTCTTACATGCTTCTTAGTATATATTCAGAGGAGTTTCATTCACTTCCATAATTTCCTTTATTCTTTGGACAAAAAGGAGGAATCTGCTCAAAGCTGTGCCTGTGTGTCCTCTCACCTTGTAGAGTAACTGTCTAAGTTTGAACAGCATGTCACCAAGGTTGACCTCCCTCTGTTTGATTCCATTTTTTTTACACCTGCTTCTCTTTTTTCTTCTTTTCTCCCCTTTCCCATATTCCCTGTGCTTGTCAGAACTGCGAGACAGTCAGGAAGTTTTCAGAGCTTTTTTTCAAGTATTTGATATAACTATCACTATTCTCTTATCCCATTGCTAATGTTTACAAAGTATTTTTTATCACAAGATTTTAATAAGGTCTTGGCAAATTTGACATTTCAGCTCAAGGATGTGCTTCTAACCTCTAGCTTTTCCTACTTTGTCTTTTTAAAAAGAAAGTAATGTCAGGCTTGCCACAATTCAGTATGAGTTTTTTTCCAGAATTAAAATGTGATTGTTTTGCAAATACAGAATTTACTGTGCTTTTAATTCACATCTTGTAGATAAATACAGCAAAGCGAAATCACATCAAAAGTTCTAGACATGTAGAATAAAACCTCACTCACTTCTGTAACTGTAGATAGCTGCATTTAAAATTTCAAAACTCATATGATTATATACCTGTTTATTAATTTCAGAATAAATGCAGTACAATTTATCATGTGCCAGTACAGAACAGGACTAGTTTTGTAGTTATATTTTTATTTTAAATTAGCTAATCCATGAAATTAGGAGAATTACTTGCTAAATTCAGGTGTATCCCTAAAATCCAATTTTATACATTTTTTTGTGTGTTTTTTGGTTGTGGAGCCCACATCAAATCAGAGAGAGACAATATTTGATCTCTGTGGAAAGATTTTTGGCAGTTTTGTGAAGGATTTACAGCCTGCAGCTGGATGGCATTTTATTCACATTTGTCCTAAGTTTCTTAAAAATTTACTATAATTAATGAAAAGATATGTCAAATATATCTGATTAGCAGAATGGTTACTGTGACCCTTTGCTTGCATTGCCTGAGTTACCAACATTCTGGACCAAAAATAGGTTCTGCAATACCTAAGCCAGGCAGACATCCCATCACTAGTTAGCAGACTCAATATATTTATGTCTTGGTTTAACAGACTAACTTGGAGAAATAGCTGAGTTGAACATTTACTTCAAAAGGCAAATGAAAATAAAATTCCTTAGGCTGTTAAAACATTTGGTAATCTTTTCTTCTTTTTTTTCTTTTTGCCTCCCTGTTTCCTGTTTTTGACCACAACAAGAAACAGAAATGAACTGCAAGAAGAGCTATCCCCTCCAAACCAGACTGGTTTGGATAACCAGCTTTTGGAACGATCCAGTAGAACTTCCCAGACTTTTGATGTTTACCCAAAAGTACACACCCACTTTTCATGCCCCCAGCCACAGACATGACAATGAGTACCCAATAAAATGTCACCTCTGTCCTCACAACTCTTTAAAATTTCTTGTATTCTTTTAATCCATTATTGTATCCCACTCCCATCATCCCCCCCAAAAAAACCCACCATTTTTTAAATTCAGTTTCTTATTTTAAACCCAATAAAATCAATAAAAGATTACTTGATTTTTCCTGTCCTCTCCAGATAAAAAAAAGGAAAATAGAAGAATAAAAGATCTTTCTAAAACATTTATCCCACTTGATTCCTTCTTTCTCCTAGGACCAATCTTTTATCTTAGTAACAAATGGATAAAGATTTATACAGTCTTAAGTTAATTGCAGGGTGGGTTTTTTATAGTTTTTGCTGTTCTTTCCTTGCCATTGCTTCTGGAAAAACACTAGCTATTTACATTTCCCTCTAACACTTGTCAAGCAGTACATCATTCCAGAGCTGTCTTAAGGTCTATAGGGACCAAAGTATGGGCCTTAGTTTTGAAATGTTCCTGTGGTGTGATTTGCACCTAAGACCACAAGGTTTAAACCTTGTCTCTAAATACGGCCCTATCTGATCCAGTTTCTGCTACTTCCTTTTTTCTGTTTCCTCCATCTTTTCCCCTGTTCTTCATCTTTTAAGCATTTAGGCTTCTTAATCTTTTTCCCCTTCTTTTTCCAGGCACTTCAGTGATGGAAACATTTCCCAACCTTTATTCTGCTGAAAAAGATTGAGGAACAGTCTGTGCAAATTACAGTCTGTTTCACATTGGGAATGGAGCAACACCACCCCAGGCAGTGCTCCAGGAGGGACTGAAGCCACCAAATGCGTGAGAACTTTTCAAAGCACAAAGAGAGAGCCAAGGGTATTCACCTCTGCAGTCCATGCCTATGCTCACCAATGGATGTTCTTATGGAAATTAGTACCAAAGACACTTTTCAGCTGGAAACTAGAGATATTAGAGTGAACACATGATGGATTCTCTTGTGGCTTGTAAGCATAGCGCTGAATTCAGGCAGTGCCGAACTGCATCATCCCCAAAGGAACATTATAATGGCTTTTGCCTCAATAAGCTACAGTACCTTTCAGACCTCCAAAATGTAGTGGGAAAGTGCTGTCTACCAGCCCATTTTCAGGATGCACATCATCCACACATCTGTCATATAGCCAAGATGCAAAGAAATAGGTGTGATTTTGGTATCTTTCAATACCTTCAACCTGCTTTTGAGCCGTGATATCTACCTGGCAGCTCAGGCAGATCTTGATATTCTTTTTTCTGTCACCATTATCTGATGCATATAAAACATTCAGAAAGAAGTTTGGATTGGCATGTTTGTTCAAGATGCAAACAGACATCCCTGTCTCAGTATTCTTTCATATTCTTCTCAGTATTCTTGCTATAGTTACAAACTGAACAATGTAACTTTTTCTTACATGCTGTTTATAGAGACACAAATAACTTGTTTTGCCTGTTGCCAACTTAAAGATATTCAAGACATCCAGTCTTGCAGAAATGCAGAAAGCAATATGGTTCTCCCATTTAGCTATGACCAAATCAAGGAAGGAGCCTGATTTGTGGCTTGCTCAAAAAGTACAGGCAGAATTTGGACAAGGTTTGTTTACTGTGTGTGTTTTAACAGTTCAGATAAATATGGTACTTCCTCTTCCTTCACCACAAAAATAATTTGAAAAAGGATCTCTAAAAAATGCTTCTAGAATCTTGTTCTTAAACATAAAAAAGATGGGTTTTTTTTTTTTCCTCTGTGAAAAGGAAATTGAAAGATCACGGCATCCTGAAGGTTAGGACAGCTAAACCAGACTAATCCTCACACCAGTCCTGTTGGCAACTCCTTCAGTAGTTTTGGCAGCCAAATGTGGAGCCAGCCAGCAGCATGAAGAAATCCAGCCAGGAAGACAGCTACAGTCCCAAATATCAATGCTGGAAAAAATGCATTCCAGAGCTTGGCGTCTGTGCTACGACGTTTGCCAAGCACACCCTAGGAGTGGCCACACATGTGCTGGCTTTCGCAGCGGAGAAGGAGAATGAAAACAGGAGAGCTGTGTGAGCCCCAGCACGAGCAGTAGGGAACACTCTGCCATAGTCCATTTCTTTCTTCCAGAAAGTGGAAGATTTTCCTGAGAACTCAAAGTGAGGGTGCACCTATTTTGCCTAATGTACAGGAGGAACATTGCTTTTTATTTACATTTGGAAGTTTTATTTTCAGTTCTGCTGAACTGTTCTGACCCCTTATTATGGGACACTATGTAGCTAGCTTCTCAGTTATCCCGAGTCATTCACATGGAAATTAGTTGGGATGAAAATGCATACCTGACTACCTGCATTCCAAATGCCTGCCTGGTGCCATTAAAAGGAATTTGACTTCCATTAAAGTTTTTACCTATACATGCATTAAAGATTATTTGATTAGGTGATGAATTCTTAAAAAGATAGGAATGATTGCTCTTGTTCAGACTAAGGAAGGTTCCAGTGTTTGGGCTGAGACTGGTATCCAACCAACACTGACATAAGATGGCGGCGTCCACCTGGTATTGTCAGTGGAAAATTTTGGCTTAGTGTATTTATATTTCCTCTCTACTCAGTCCTGTTCAACACTTAGGATCAGACATATGATCGTCAGATTAGAAGCCGTAACAAACTGCAAGTCAGAGACTATAGTCAGCTATCAGAAATTGAGATTGTATCCAAAAGACCAAATGACAGAGTAACCAGTGATATTCAACAGCATCTGAGGAGGTCACCCTGTAGAAGTGGCTGTAGCAGAGGAACTGGGAAAACAGCTTGGACTAATCCAAATTACAGTCTTTTTTTTTTTAAATTGGCCTGGATCAGAAGCTGCACAATTAGTATAGAACTGTAAACATTCCAAGTAGCCACGATATCCATAGAGCAGTTTAAGGAGGCTGTTGCAATGTTGATGACCCATCACATGTTACTAAACTGTCGAAAACTAGCTCAGCTACTGAAACATCCAAGATCACAAAGGCATAATGATGGCTTAGAGGCAGAACTTTCATCTTCTTTAATGAGTTACAGCTCCTGTGTTGCACCTGTAAGAAACATCAACTCCAGTTGATTTTATCAAGTGTATTACATTTATTGTTACTTGTTATAAAGCAACAATGATGACAACTCTACTGAAAATGGGGAAGTGAGTTTGGAGGTTTTCAGAAATAAAATATTGGCAGCCTTAGACTTCAACATTATATGGGGATTGCATTACACCCCATGAAGGATTAGACTGACTTTCTGTCATATATAATGGATACACAAGGACTAATCACTGTGGCTAGTGATTGGTAGAAGTTCTGATGTCAGTTCAAATTTAAAAAAATAATAATGATAGGGTCCATATAATCTCAGAGAAATAGTTATACCAGACACTCAGAAAGGCACTCCATGAAATCTGACTATTTCCTGGGGATGAATTTGATGTTTGCATGAAGCTTATTTTTAGCTATTTTATTGCTTCAGTAAGCTTGAGTTTTTGTGAACGCAGACTTCTCTTTTGTTCTGAAACATTACAAAGTGTTTTGTTAAGAATACAGTCTCTGGCTCTCCGACTCTTTCTTGCAGTCAGAACTACAGACAAACAGTGTGAACTTGATGTATTATCTGCAGTTCCACCAAGGTGAGTTGAAAATGTATTTTTGTGTCAACAGTTCTGTAACACCAAAGTAAAAATGTTTTTATTATCACAAAAAAAAAGTTCTCTGATCATTTAGGAAAATTAAATAGTTCCAAGCATTTAACTCATTGCAATACATTATTCACAGATATCATCGCTATTAACCAAAAAGATACAGGCAAGCAATATTTCGCTTCAGTACTGATTTACACACTGTCACCTATAAATTTTGAGCATTGTAAGAGACAGGAAAACGTAGTAAGGAAGCATGCTTCAGGTACATTTTCAAGTATAACAACTGTCTAGGAGGTGATACTGAAGTGAGTACTACCATAACAGCACAGTGTCAATGTACGTCATCTTGTTGAATACATCCTTATGTGAAATGTGAATCTGATTTGTTGGAAAACCATTTGGAAAATGCAAAAGTTGTTTATATCTAAAGTGTGTGGCTTTCATTGGCTTCAGAATGTATAACTGAGATGGCACACGGTGTTTTAATGTTCCCATAAAGCCACAAGCCTCCCTGGATTGTCATACTCATAAATGACCCACATGCAAGCAATCAGATCTCAATATCTTGGGACAGGCTATCAAGTTTAGAACAGCATACAGTGTCACTTCTTTAATATACATCAAAATGCTATGGGGGTTATTTATCAAATTACTTTATGTACAAATTCAGGAGACTGCTTTACAAATAGCACTGAGAACGTTTCAGTAGAACTGATTACCTCAGCAAAAAAAGCCCAAATTAATTTTTATTTCCCAAGATACTTCTACAAGACTAATCAAAATCTTGTTAATTCTTTTGAGTCATGAAGAAAGCCTGAGAGAATTAGACCCTGACAACAGACATCAACTCACATTCATGGAATCTGGAGAATTTCTGAATGGAAGAAATATTAAATACAGACATATTTCTATTTACTTTCCTCAGGCCAATAGGAAAATAGAGCTTTTTAGGCAAGTTGTGAAAGATGGTTGCAAATTGCTGACCTACAAGGAAAATCCAGAAGCTGGTTAGTTGTTGTACATTAGTGTCATGGCTATGTAGCAGTCCAATTCATTTTCCTTTAAAATATTATATGAGGGGTAGAAAGACAAATTAGAATATTCTGAAGTGAGGTACTTACAAAAAATATATGACTAGTGACATCAAATATTTTTCTTATCATAGAATCATAGAATCTTCATGGTTGGAAAGGACCTTTGAGATCATCGAGTCCAACCATACACACACAAAAAAAAACCCCTACAATCTCTGTCACTAGAGCATGCCCTTTCTTGTATGATAATGGCTATTTACATTTGTGATTTACATACAAAAAATAAAAAACAATTGAAAGTATATTTGAAGAGTGGGAAGAGAATATCAGAGAGTGATTTTCAAATGACCTACTTATTGAAAAACAACTTTCAAATTGCTTAGATAGCTCTATATATTCATCTGATGAATGTAACTTGGGTGTAAATAACACAGCAAGAAAGAAATAAAATTATTTTAAGAGGAAGAAGAAAAGCATTGTTTTCATCTTTGTTAAAGGCAGAGGAAAGAAAGTAATAGCTAAACCCAGTCAGTTTCAGTGATCTTACAGAGCTGAAGCTATTGTGGGGACTCTTGTCTGCTGACAGAAGGCAGGTAGTCTTAGATGTGCGTGCTCATCGACTTAGATCATCATCAAATGATCTGCTCTTAAGTGACGATAATAGTCTGTCTTGAGTGCTGTATTTTTTTGTGTTACTCCAGATAGTCCTGGCAAACATCCATTCTCCACACATACTCCCTGAAAATGCCTATCAGTGAAAATATGTTGCCGCTGTGTGGTTTCATTGTAAAACTACTTAAATCTCTCGACCCTGGATACACTTTTCATTAAATAGGTAGGCCAGTACTTAAAACTGCTAGAATACAGCAAATATTTTTTAATCAACTTTTTACAAGGGCAGAGTTGACATATCTGCATCCCAGTTTGCCATGGAATATATATTTTCAATTACTCCAAAGCTTGAAACTTGAAGATTTGTTGTATACTATAAAAAGCATATAAATATTTTGATCACAGCAACCAGTCATTTTCAGAATCCACTTGCTGTTTTGGATTTGTGATAAGTAGCACTCATAAATACTGGCTCTAGTTTTAATGCTTTTGGGTTTTGCCTTGGCAGATTACTAGACTCTTTGGATCCAAATTGCATGGTAGCAGTAGGAATAAGAGGCACATTTTCAATCCTATTTGTTCTTAATAGGGTCTATTTGTGCTTTTTAATACCACTGTACCTTATTAAAACCATGTAGTGTACATAGTCTAGACATACTTCTAGGGTCTTAATGCTTTTTGGAAGTTGCTGAGCATGTTTAGGTTTTTTAACAATGGGGCCTGGCACAGCACGTCTCACTAAAAAGAGTTGTGACATGGTTATGAGAGAAGGTGTTACTTAAGAATTTTCCCTTTAATTTAAAAATTCTCTTAAGAAATAAATTATCTTTCTGTATGCTTTGATGACAATTTAGGCAATTAAAGAGGTTCCCTGTGTTCTGCAATTTCTGTAAATAATAGGTTGGCTGTCCTTTGCCTTCAGGACAATGTAAGTACATGTGGAGCTGATGGACAATAAGACCATGTAAATCTGAACCTAAGTAAATGTAAATGATATCAAAAAGGATGTTAACACCTCTGTGCAGCTGCAGTCATGGTCAGTCACAATTTTAAACTTCCCTTTGTGATTACAACATAATGTTAGAAAACCTGATTTTTAGCTGATTCTCTGATTTGACAGCCAGAGAATAAAAGAAAATGAAGTAGGGATTATTTTAACCTCTGTAGTTTTCTCTTGTTTGGGAGTTCAAAAATCTATTTGGAGTATGTTCTGTAGTAGTGGGAATATGAAATAATTGGGCTTTACCTTGAACTTAATATAGTGCTTTGTGCTTTACTGGTTTGAAAATAACAGTTCCAATAATTCAAATCGTCTTGTTCTAAGACAAAAAATGAAGCAAATGTCAAGCCCAGTTAATCTTACAAGTTCAAATGGTGTGTGTGGTCCCTGTACGTCCCTCAGTATGCATTTGTCTGGCTATACTGCAGAACCACAGGAAAGTTTGGCACAGTTGACAGACTGTTGAAAACTAAACCGATTAAGATATTGGGGGTCAAAATGCAAAGGGATAGCTTTGGTGGCTTGCATAGCCATGCCTCTGTCACAAACGCGAGTCAATGTTATCTGCAACTCATGGTCAAAAGAACTGCCAAAAACTATTTTATTTTATTTTACTTTTTATTTTATTTTATTTTATTTTACTTTATTTTATTTTATTTTATTTTGTTTTGTTTTATTTTATTTTATTTTACTTTATTTTATTTTATTTTATTTTATTTTATTTTATTTTATTTTATTTTATATTTTATTTTAATAGAACACTGTCCCTGCACAATTTAAAAGGAATTTAATTGTGTCCACAGGAAGGGATTGCTTTTATTTTTTTCTTAATATGAAATAATTGCTTAAATGTAAAATTAAATGCCGCTGGCAAACATGGCCTCACTTCTCAAGTGAATCATCCCATAAATGTTTCTTGCAGCTGTCTGATAAATAATGGGAGACTACACAAACTCTATTCTCTGTTTCTCTTTAATGAGAAAAATAGATATATCTTAACTCTTCTGATATACTGACATTAATTTAAATTGTGTAAAATAATATGAAGCAAAACAGCTCCTGTAAGACTGTTTTGCTTTCCTCAGTATATTCTGGGAAGTTCCTAAAGACTGAAACAATCTACTATTTTAAGTAATTTAAAAAAAAATGGTTATATAAAAAATACATCAGATGATAGATTTGATCTTCACTATTATGCCTCAGTTATGATAGCTTACAGTTGCAGTAGCTGTGAGGCACTCATCAGCAGCTAGCGATTTTCTTTTCACTTATTAATCATTAGTACTAGTAATAGGTTATCAGTTAAACAGTGATGGACAGGATAATCTGGTAACAAAAGATTTTTTTCATCTTTTAACCTCCTATCACCTGTCCCTCAGATCTTGTTTATTCAGCATTTGCTCTCAGCCTTTCTCAGGTTCTAAATCACTGCATTTTTCCAGATGAATCTGAGCCTACTAGCAATAACTTGTTACTAGTTACCTTTGGTAACTGCTAGCAGAATGTCCGCAAACAACAGAAAACAACACCATGTACATACAGAGTGAAGAAGGGGGGAGCTTTCTCAAAAAAAATATATAGTATATGCTTCCTACATGTGTTGGTGAAGGTTACCAAAATGCAGTGTTCGGTGCAACAGAACAGTGCGCTTCAGGTAGATCTGAGTAATCCCAGAAGTGTCTGTTCCAGTTTGGGGGTATGTGCTAAGGCTCAGGTTTAACAGTCCTTTTAACTTAATTTTTAACTACAATTCATTTTTGTTTTGGCACTAGTGATGATGTTATTCTGGTTTCTGACAATTTTTCTCTGAGGAGAGACTCAGACAGTCTCTGTGTGTTTATTAATGTAATATTTAAATGACATAAAATTGTCAGTAAACAGAGTTTTCACAATTAATTCAAATCTCTTGTTCTAAGCACGGAACAGAAGATCTCTGCTTTCATGCCACAGTCCATGTGCAACATGGAAAGTCTTCAAAAAATGTAAAGCACAAATGCAAAGCACACACATTCATAAAAGAGCAATAAATTGTACTGATTGTCCAGCTGTCTTTAATGTAAAGGTCTACTTATAGTATATCCAGTACAAGACAACAAATGTAATAAATTGCAGAGTTTGTAATTTTCTTTCTAGAGCAAAACTATTATTTACATATGTAGTTGAGTCACAGCCAGCCTATCCTTCCTAAATCAGATTAGGCAAGTGCTATGGAAAATCTACCTATTAAAATCCTACAAGTTAGAAAATAAAAGGTCTTACTTAGTTTTTCTGTCCATCTTCCTGGCTAGTGGGTGTCTTCCTGAAGTTCAGTCTCCATCTTCCCCTTTCAGTTGCATCTTGTTACTTCTAGTTATGTCCTTATGCCCACTAGTAATTAATGGTATTTTTGATATTCACATGCTTCAGGTATTTACAGACTCTCCCTGTATTTTCTGCTGAGTTAATACTTCGTATCTTTTGTCACAAGTCAAGATTTAAGTTCTCAAGACACTTTTATCTTTGTTTTCCCCCTTTTATTTCCTAGCAGCTTTCATCCCATGCAGGCGTTGAATTGATTTCATGATTCCAAGAGCAGTTACACTAGATATGTTGAGAAAAGATAAACCTACTTGTTTTATGGTGTGCTGCCTTCATATGTGAGGACAAACACATCCTTGCTGTATTTGATTCTTTCTGTTCAAATGCCTATCCAGCATAACGGCAAGGTTTGGCATCGGGGACGTTACAAGAGAATGAAGAAGTGCTTAGGAAAATAGGTTGCTGGGCATGGAGAATATATTTACCAGAAAAACAAGCTGTTGGTCTAACAGTCTCTAGTACTCGCTCTTCGATAACTGTCTAAAACAAGCGCCTGAAAACATTAACATCAATGTAGCTGAAATCAAAGGAACGTAGTAGTGAGTAGTGCAACTAATGGTGCTTTTCAGCCTTCAGTGTGACACACTATAGTGCATCCACTCCAAAGAATTCAACAGAAACACATGCATGGGATTAAGCTGGCATATAACCACATGTTTTCCCGCTCTACATAGGAACAATACGGCTAGTATTGAATATTGTTCTATATTTGCAAAACTTGCTGGCTAACACTTTCAAAAGCACCCAGCATTGGCTTCACTCTGTTGCTCTTGACGTTAGGATAACTTTTACTGGGTACTTCTCAAAATCCATCCCACTGCGTTCATTTAAGTTTCTCTATTAGTATAATAGTAATTCAGTGGTCTTTTTGTAAAGCCAATGTGAAGCAGATGGCTGGCACTAAAATAAGGCCAATGTTAAAAATCCCTCCCTAAATCTTAATTCATTCCCACTCAGAGATACCAAATGCATTAACACAACTTATTTTTAGATAATATTTTAAAGTGGGGCTAACGTGAAGTGGCAAACAAGTACAGTTTCTGTTCTTTTTTGTCCAGGCCTGAAGTTGGAGCACAGTATTGCTGGTAGAGTTGTAGTGGATGAAAAGAGCAGAACAGCTACACCAACACTGCATGTTCCAAGTGCCATGTGTTACGTGTTACTGAAGTTAGACAGAGTGCCAGACAGGAGAAAGTCAGGCAACAGCTGTACAAGGTTTCTAAGGCCTCACCACGAAGGAAAGGTGCCTTAACAAAACAAAACCCAAAAAATTTCCAGTTAAAATAATCACAGAATCACAGGAGTTATATCATCTTTTCCACTACCATGTCAGTCTTTGCTTCAGTCTAGTTCTAAACGACCCAAGGAAAAGAGTTTCCCTTAATAAATTATTCCACCAGCAGATTTGTCAGGAAATATTGCTTGGTGTTTAGATTAAGTTTTCTTCTCAATGAATTTTGTTACACAGTTTCTGCAGGTTCTTTCATTGTTTACACCATTCAAAATCTTTCAGAGGAGCATCATAGTCTTGCCCTTCCCCTAGAGTTTATGGTTTCTCCAAGTCTATCCATAACTTCTATTCTAATCTTCCCCCAGTATGGGATACACTTAATAATTGACTTGTGGATGCATCACCTGTCCAACTTCTTGCTATGTAATTAAGAAAGCAGTAGCTATGCATAATTTTCAAAGGATAATCCACGCTTCAACATAGTGAGTTACCAGTTCTGCATGAAAAATAGTTAAAGCAGACCTGAGTGGATAACCCCTTTTAAAATCAGTTAGGATAGTATTTGTCATAGTGCTTATTCATCTGGCTAACATTAATCTAGTAGGGTTTTCAGCAAAACACTCTTCACAGTGCTTGAGATCTCCATCAGGGTGCACAGGTTGACTGCCTGCTCTCTGCATACTGTAGGTATTACGTGCACACCCTTGTGGCGGCAGGGGTTAGAAAAAGAGGTTGTAGTAGATAAGGCAACTATATGGATCTAAAGAAAAAATATCTGTAAGAATTTATTTTTAAAGATGTTTACATTGTTCTGTTTCATTGTATCTATTTTTTGATCATTGATATATCGACATCTCGCAATCAACTTCTTATACACGTGAAAGTGACAGTCAAATGCTGAATTGAATGCTTTTTCAGTGAGGTTACTTTTGAGCTACTGTCTGCTGTGCTTAGGTAAACAATGATGAAAAATCATCGCTCTCTATAATATCGCTCTCTATAATCTCTATCTATCGGTCTCTATAATATACTATTATACTGTTCAGGTATGTTCATAGCGTAACAAACCAAAATTTTAGCACTCAATTAATGAATGAATGTAGACTTCTTTTAGTCTGCTGTCCATCATTAAACTCACTTTGAAGCGAAATTTCAGAACTAGGTTTCTAAATTTTGAAGAGTTTATCAGACATCTAATCACCACCTCCCCATGATGGGAATAACTTCGAGAAACCGATCTATATTTAATACATTCACTTATATCCTTTCCACAATTTCCATGTAGGAAAATTGACTGCAAGCTAAAAAGCTAACCTGTTGGAATCTCTCCCATTCTTACAACCTCTGCACTCTTGTACAAACACTCTCTCTTTTTCTTTCCCTCTGTAAAATTTAATTGCAATGTATTTAGTGCACAGTTGGATATTTAAAAAGAAGTCTGGTAACCCAAGCAAGGAAAATAAGGGCAGTGGTTTCTGAGCAGCAATTACACAGACAGGTTATTTTGAATACATTGTGAAAACAGAGAAAGCTTCACCAAACCTGACCAAAACCTTCACACGGGTTCAAGGACAACAGCGTTTCCACCTCCTCTGGAGCCATGTAACACAATGATTTACTGATTTTTCTACAGAGGGATGCCATAAAGAAAGGCGTTCATTTTAGCAGTAGTGCAAGCTACACTACATTTTAACAAGCCCAGCATAAAAAAACTACACATAAGCCAGTCTTAACATAGGAGACTTCACAAAAATGTAATGAAGGTGAAAACTCAAAATTTCATGGTTCACATACCTGTCTAAGTTTAAAGAGGAGCCCAGAAGGTCACAGGGCTCACCAGTATATCTGCCTTAATAGTGCGTCTAGTCCATGTTCTTCCCTACAGTGTTTCTGTAAAGCTAGGATGCTGACTTCTGCATAGTTACCAGATTTTTCTGTGGCAAGACTCAACATATGTGTGCTCTCAGATTTTTTAATTCTGAAAGAAGTAATTCCTTTTAGGACACTAAGTATAACTGCTTCCTGAAACCTCAACTCATAAACCAGAAAGTCCACCATAAAATTTGGTGAAGTATCACATTAGCTTTCATTTGCCCAAATAGAAAGAACTTTAACAAATGTATACTAAAAATCTAGATTTCAAATTCTATGAAATCTTTGCAAAATAAATACAAATGATCCAAAATAGTAATGACAATTTTTACTTTCTGATAAAATCATACCATATATATCAAAGGGAGAAACTTGGTTCCTCTACTTACCTTTGTGAATTACTTTCTTTTGTAAGACATTATGGGATTTAGATTACATGTTTGTTTGGTTTTTGTAATTAGAGGATGGACTTCTGCAGTTTTGACAACTTCAGGAAGTATAGTATCTTTTTCTGTTCATGAATACAGTGGTAACTGGTCAAATTTCAAATGCAGGAAAGAAGGAGTCTATTAGGGCATTTTAAGCTATAAATGTATAGGTTTCTAGATTATTAAATTATTTTCTTATACACATATATTACAGAAAAATGGATGATTACTGCTCTACCAATCTGATAAAGTATGTACAGTAACATAGTGTTTAGCCCCTCACCAAACAATAGTAAAAACTTCCCACTTTCACAGATCTGTTTTGAAGAGATTTTGATATGAAGTCACAGACTTTATTTGCTTTGGTCTTGTTCAGATATTAGGAATTTATAATCTTCCTTCAGAGGCAGTACTACAGGATATATGGGGAAAAAATTGGAGTCATTCATTAAATGCAAGGCTTTTGGAGCATGTGTGGTGAAATATTTATAAACCACCATAAGAAATAAAACTGTAATAGATTCAGATTAATATTCTTCATTGAGCTTTTTTTCTCCCTGCTATACCTTACCAGACTGGGTTAGATGCCACATGTGGGAAATACAGAAAATAAACAGTTGCCCAGGGCTTCACTTGATTAATATCAGTACTCATATTTTTCAATACCTTCTTTAATTCCTAGGAAAGATTGAAATACACATTCATACAACCTGAGGCACCTTACTAGATTGACCATGAGTTGAAATCCCTTTCTTTTCAATTTCTCATTTTAGAGCTATATGAAGAAGAATTGAATATATTCAAACAATAAAACAAATAAGAACTAGACAGGATTAGATTTATAAATAGACAAAAGAAGTCTTTTAGGACAGGAAATATGACTTTTCTGCAGTGAGCGATTTTTACCACTCCTGAGTCCTGACAGGTGATCCTTTCTAAATAAGTGGTATGGCTCTGTGTTTTCACGAGATACTTCACACAATATATACAATAGACCATACCACTGTTAAGATCTATTATTTTATCCACTTTCATTAGAACTTGTAACAGTAAGGCACAATGATAGTACTAACATGAATGAGATAACAGGCATGTTTGGTTTTAACTAGATACTTTTTATCAAAGCATAAAGGAAGGATAAAAGACATTGATATATTAGCCACTAATGCTTTCATCAAAGCTTTTATGGTTTATCTGATGAGGCCCAATGACATTCACGGTTGCTGAGGACACCTCATGCAGTTGAACTGCAGGGAAATCAGAAATACGAACCAAGCTGGAACAAAAAGAATACTTTAGTGGTTTCAGAGAGATGGAAACATTATCTGTGCCAGAAAACGCTTTCACGAAGTCAGAGAACTGTGTACTGTCCTTCCATTTCAACAACAAAAAATGGTTATCTGTGTTTCCTTTAACTGTCCTTGTTTATATTAAACAAGTATACAAAGTATATTTATTGACATGTTTAAGAAAACTTTAAACTTATTAGAAAAAAAATTTTAATTCTGTGAACTTTCTTACTTCTTACTGAGCTATAGCATAAGAATTTTAGTTTTACTTGGGAAACAGAGATATAATGGCTGATGCTAACCAGGAATGTCAGCATTTAAGTGGTACCAAAGAAACTTGTAGTACATTTCTTTTTCCTTTACAGTGTAAAAACACTGAATTAAACATAATCTGCATTTCCTTTTCAGATAGACCAAAGTCATTACATTAAATTCCTCAAAATCAAATGCTACTGACATAAAAGTAACTTCCAAGAAGAAGAATTAAAAGAGATGACCCATATGTACTTCAGCCAACCTACACAGTATTCATTAGCAGCACTAGAGCTGTCAGTAGGTCAGAACAGTTAGCGGAACAGTTTGCCAAAGAGCCAGATGCTGCTGTTGAAGAGACGCCAACAGCGCCTCATCTGCGTGGCTCTGGGCGTTGAAAAAGGAGTCAAGGCAGCAAATAAAGAAAAAAAAGCTGCCTAAACCTTTGGTCCTGTCCAGAACTCTGATTTAAATGACAACACTAATTAGACAAAGCAGAGTCATCATTTTCTTACTCTGTGGACTTAAAGGATATTTCACACAGATTAAAAGATGGAGATCATGTTCTCAGAAATCTTTTTTTGTTGTTGTTTTTCCTTCTTTTATCCCCAAAGGTAGGGTAAATTGGAAATTAAGTGTCTGCAACTTAGTTTCTCTAAGTATGGCAACACATACCCAGTTCTTGCAACATAAACCCTGGCAAAGTTCTGACTCAATGCATAGTTCAGCAATGATACTAAGCCAAAAAGCCACATAGAAACCAAGAAATTGTACCTTGTAGTTCTTTTTTACACAAAAAGGCTAAATCGAACACTGTTTGCTAAAAGATCTGCTTCACTTGCTTCTCTGGGTCGTCTTGATGGATCTCTTGAAATGTATTTAAAGGAAGTGGTGGATCCATTTAGGGATTATTTAAGGAAACAGATTAGAAAACAAAAAACGAAAAAACCCACAACACTTAAGAGAATCAGCAACAACAGGTGAACTGTTTCATTAAACACTGTATCCCATGGTATAAGGCAGAAACTTGAAATAATACTAGAAGAACTGTTCCAATCAAATTTAGAAATTGCATTTGCTCTGCAAAATAGCTTTCAGATGAAGAATTGCTGTATTTAGATAAGCTTGGATGCAGTGGTATCACAAAGGCTTACGCCAGATTTTCAGGGAGGAATGAGGATGTTCCTGCGCTGTAACTCTGAATGCTGGCGGGGTCTGTATTTGTGAGGCAAATAGTGTCGAGTTCTGTCTCCGGTGGTACGCTGCACAGCGCCTGCTTACAGTGTGCTCCCAGTATCCCCTCCTTCTGATCCATAAAGGCAAGAATTCAGATAGGAAAGGAAAGCAACGAAGCTTTCTATATACTGAAACTGTCTATATACTGAAGTACTTGAAAGAGCCTGGTTGCTACAGCAAAATAGTGAGGGCCAGCTTCTCCCCATTTGCTTCGTAAGCATAGAGCTTACCTAGCAATGGCTCAAGCGAGTGGTCGTTAATGCTTGTTGTCCTTTCCCTCTTGCTTTTTAACGCTCTGTCCCCTCTCCCTGCTAAGCACATGTCCTTCAAAAGCCCGAGGGGGAATCTCTGGCACTGGTATTATCTGCTGCTATTCAGACCCCCTGGGAATCTCAAGCAGAAGTCCCAGTGTGACAGCAGATCAGCATAAGAACAGCAAATGGTTTCTTTTCTTTTTGTAGCATTTGAATAACGCAGAAAGTGGAAAAATTATAGCCTAGCACACTGACAGTTGCTTTCTGACATTTCTGTATGAGTACATGTATGTCTCAGGAGGCCTGGTTACTCTCCCCCTACACCAAGCTAGGTTTTGCTGGGTGCTCCATGTTTCCCACCTAGCCGCAGACTCCATCCAGGAACTGGTGACATAAGTAACTAACATCTCTTTCACAGATAGGGCAGCAACGTGAAACTATCTCACAGAGCCTGTAGAGAGACAACTTATGGAAAACAGCAGGCACATGGCAATGCGTTCCTATGCTGCAGGCCCCTGTACATACCCCGCCACACCAGTGGTTGATGTACTTGTATCCATGGTACTTGTATCCATGATTTCAGATGAGGACATTAAAAGTGAGAGTAGGAAGGCCCACGGTCGGAGAACCTGAATGCATGGCATGTTTTGAGTAGCTGGCACACACAAGAGAGAGCTAGTCATTTGCAGAAGTGTAGCACATACTGGATTGCACAGCTGAAGTAGGCCAATGGAACTGGATTCCACGAAAATGAAAATATTCAAAACTGCCTTTTCAAGTAGAATTTATTCTGGATTTGATATCTCAATCAGCTCTGCTAATTTAGCGTTGTAAAGAAAGGGAAGCAAGGGAATAATCCCACTTCCTTGCTGTAGTTTTTTGTCAGACTTCTTTTCCTTTGAAAGAACTCTTCTGAAACTTCTTTTACTGTATCATCCTGACAAGGTTTCAAACTCTGTGCTTTTTTCTTTTGACAGAGAGGGGTTATCCTCTGCAGTGAGTAATAGGCCAATTTAATCAAAAGGAGAAATTGCAATGTTTATTAGTGTACCAAATTCTTTAAAACTAAAAATCTTGCTGGTGCTCTCTAATTCTACGATCTGTTCGGCTGTCTTGCTTGGGCTCCATCTCTAGGTGATACTCACTGACTTTCTGCACCATGCAGTGATTGACATGGCATGCAAGAGCATTCAGGAAACCTCTTATACAACAGTGCCTGCATAAATGAGGACAAAAAGGCAGAATGCATCAGGGTCTATTTATATCCTCTTATTGTAGGAGTTAGCACTTGAGATATATGAAACTATTTGAGAAACAACAAAAGACATAGCCTGTCTCCATTTTCAGGCTTTTACTTTTCATGTGTGTTTTTAAATTGCTCTTGAAGATGTGTGCGCACAATCCTGGTGATCAGGGTAGAGGGCACAGCTGCCCCCCTGGCTCCAGGCTGTCCAGGGTGATAGGCAGCAGCTGGGCAACACTCCAGGCAGGTGGATACTATTAGCCTGGAAAGGAGCAACAAAACACTAACCTCACAGATCATAAGTGACAAAAAATAATAATTAAAAAAAGTAGGCAGTCAGAGTGGGTAGGTAGAGTTTGCTGTGTGGACTTTTTAAACTTAAATTACACTGCTGTTTTGTTTGAGGTTTTTTCTCTGTTATTGTTTAGGGAAACATTAAGATTCGACAACTTTGGATATATGTGCTGTTTTAAGTAGCATGCAGGGAGGGTAGCAAAGAAGAGAAAATACATGTGAACAAAAATCAGATTAGCTCGGACTAACCTATTTACTTTTATGAGACATTGGTCTACAGTCCTGTATGATGAGACTGATTGGAATCTGTGTATCTTAGACTATTGTTGCTTCCTGTACAGGCAACTTATTGCTTTAGCTCTACCTTTCTGTCCATAGCTACAGCTGCATGAGAGGCTGGAACTGCAGTAAGCAGCCAAATTCTCATGCCTATTTCTCTGAACGGGTCAGCTACCAATAAGAAGCGAATTGCTACCTTGCTGAGTGTGGTATACCAGTAGCAAGGCAAGTTCAGTTGAGCTTTTCCTAGGGAATGCTTTAAGCTCTTCAGTTCCTTGCTTCTTCCCTATGCCCAGCCTCCCTGGCTTTCCAAATAAGAAGACATTTTTAGGCTTCTTTAGTGATTGTGTGGTTAGATTAACCACCTTCTCAAGAAATAAATAAAGGATAACCTATTTTAAAGCATGTGTAGGAAAAACACTACACTACTAAATCTCATCTTGTTGAAATATTAACTGCTTACTCTCTTTTTCCTACTAGGAAGTAGCTAAACTTGAAAAATAAGGTGAGTCAGTTCTCAAATATTTGATTTCACATCTCTTTTTTTCTTCAAAGTAAGGTACTTCTACATATAAAAAATGACGTTTATTTTCTCTGCTGCCATAGTTTGTTCTGCAAAGCCATTTTATTAAACTATTCCTTTAGCTGAAGAATAAATACTGTTAAGCTTGATCACGTATAACAAGCGGTTTATATAAGACTACTGAAATTAAATAGAAGTTCTTCTAAAGGACAGTGGCAGAGTCATACCTGAACTAGAAATTTAAAATGAAAAACATCTGGAAAACCTTTTAAGTTCTCTTCAAATGCCTTAATGCCTTCTGCATCAAGAGTGGCAAAATAAAACATTATCTGTTTTCTGAAACTCATTTGGAAGTGAGGGAATATCATAAGAAATGTTGTGTAACTCTTTTCCATCAAACAATGATTTCCTCATGGAGTATTTTATTGCATTATGTACTGTGTAATTTCCATTAGTAGCTGGAAGCTAATATTTTCTTTTCTCCATCACTTTTTTTGGCAGCCTACTGTCTCTGAAAGCTACCGGTTGCAGCTGATGGTGATAAACTCTCAAAATTTGATGGTTATGTTTGTTTTTCAGTAGTGACTTTACACAAACACATATATAATATTGTAATCAGAGTATACAGAAAACAGATGAACAGATAATGTGCTACTCCTCTTTCGGCTATGTAGTAGCAGAGCTTCTGAGATGGGTCAAATCCTTCACTCTTTAAGCAGTATATCCCATGTAAACTGTGAGGGAAATCTCTTTTTGTGGAGGAATGTCTGTATAGATATGAGAGACACTTAAACGTAAATGTGACTTTTCTTACCAGAGAGCTGCTTTCCACTCAGCTTCTGCTATGAAATGTTTATTCAGCTTTTCCTTTAACTCTTTGAGAGGACCATTTTTCTGACAAGGTCTCAAATCTGCCTCTGCATTCTCTGCAGTCCAAACCACATCAGAAGTACCAACACAGTTAATCTCTGCAAAGGCTGGAAGTTTTTCTACCTATAGACCACTAAGCCTCGACAAAAAACTCTGGGGAACTCTGGTAGGCTTCCAAAAAGGAGCCTTTTCTTTTTTCTTCTTCCTGTCCCCCCTAAAGACTTTAAGGCCTGTGACAAAGAGCCACATGTTTCTAAGTGGTACCTTACAAGGACTCCTCACTCACTCTGCAATCAAGCAAACATTTCCTATTTATACAGCTATTAATGAATTTCTTTCAATCACTTTCTTGCAAGCGCGAAACCAGAATCACGGTGCAATGTCAAGTTTTAATAAGCAAAGTTTTTAAAGACTAATACAGCTATGAATTTATGTCAGGCATGCAATTCAGTGTAATCGCATGATTAGGCACAATAGGAGTTTTCTTGTCAGCTTTAGCTTTTTAGACATCTGTCAGTCTGGATTAAAAATGTTGCTTTCTTCTTAATTGGAAATGGTAGTGCCTAAGTACTTGTTTTCTAAGGTCCTTTGAATCAGTAATAAGAATCTTCTTTATTGTGAGACGTAAGAGTGAAATGAAAGGTGATCACTTTAGTTGTGGACCTTATAAACAACCAGCCATCTTTCTCTAAAAATAACTATTTTAAAAAAAATACATCATATATTTGCTACTGTTGAAGGAGCCGTAGGATGTGAGGGTTTCCTAGCTTCCCTACTTCTTTACAAAAATAATTCTCCCAAAACTTGTAGGCTTTGCTTTCTATGAAAGTCTTAAATAATATATTAAAGGGCTGCTAGAGCTCTATAAAAACAAAAAGCATGAGGTATTATAGATGGAAGCAATATGAACTGATGTCACTAGCTTTTGTTCATGCTCCCAAACCATATTTACTTTGAGGTGTTTCAAATCTTGCATATGCCTCTGTACGTTTGCGTTTGCCATTACCATAAAATAAAATCCATCACAACAACATGGAAGAATGCCTTAGATGACAAAAAAGGAAAGAATCGCACCAAAACAGTGCAGCTTTTGCATAAAAGAACCTTTCATATCTCAAAAGTGTCAGTGCTACAAAGTGACACAAAAAACGTCACGTCTAGAATGGAGAGTGTGTGGGGTGTCAGTGATTTGAGTGGAACGTGAAAGGACTGTTCCTAGATATTGATTTTGCCTTTGTTGATGTCAATGAAAATCAATGTATCCCTACTTAAGTCAATATCAATATAATCTCCAAATGAAATCAGAATTCAGTGTCTTCACTACATGCAGAAGCAAGAAAGGTTTTTTTTGTTTATTTTGTTTTCCCTTTTTGGCTATGGTTTCCCAAACAAACACAGCTGTTCTTCTGTCCCCTTCCAACAAAATGAGAACTGTAGATAAGTGGTGGACTGCATTGTCTGGAGTTTTATATGGTTGGTTTTTTTGATTGGATCGTTGAACACAATTAAAAGAAAAACCAGAATTTCCCCGGTCATATGTACTGAATTCTCCCCAGAAGTTTGACAAAAACTTATAAATAAAATCTAGAACTATTGTGTGTCTAAGGAAAACTTTTCTATTCACGAGAAAGACAAAAAGCCATATATGGTAACAGTGCTATAATAGAATACCCTATGCTTAAAATGGGCATTTCTAGTAGTAGCAAAACATTACCAGCCCACATATTGTTTTCCTTATCTTTTTACCCTATATGCAATATTGGAAATTGTGTGATAATAAATATTACCTTGGGTTTTTAGGAAAGGAATGCTTCTTTCCCACTTGCAAGAAGTCTTAGAATAGGTAAAGTAGAAAGCTCTAGGTGGTGTAAAGTGTGAATGGAATTATTGGACCCAGAAGTTGAAGGGAAAACAGTCAAAGTACACAATGTCTTGTCTAATAGAAGACAATGCCCCAGTTTATCCAAGTTTCTTTGTTTATTTCTCCAGATCATTTTACCAGCATCACACTAGTATAGCGTAGGTAAGGCAAGTTATCCTTAGAGTAAGCAAGCAAGATTTTGTTTCTTTAGAGGATCTGTTTGTCTGACAGGGTGGACTTATCTCTGGTTCAATTACGGGATCAAAAATTAAAACGAAAGAATTAGAGACACGAAGGGAGTTATAAGATATCAGAGTGTCTCAGCCGGAAAACATACAAATGCTGAATACAATAGTGTTTTTGTTTACCATAACCTCTTCATTAGCTAAGTATCCGAGTAAGCAGTAACTAGTGTATTCTTCTTAACTGCTGAGCAGCATTTGCTTGAGTTCATCACTGTTTTGAACTAACGTAATGATGCTTCAAACTACTAAAAATGTCAGGCATTTAATTGTACTTTTTCACAGCTGTATATATGTGGAGTATCTCCAGTGAAGCTTTTACAGTTATTACTCCAGTTTATATTTGAAAGAGAGCTTGGCTTTGCCTTAAAAGCAACACTGAAAAGGCAATAGGGAAGCTGACTGATTTGCACCATTGCCCTATTGCCATTGGCATGTCTAATGCCCAAGGCAGAACAGGTAGTATAGGAGTGTTACCTAATTGTAGGGATTATCTGCGGAGCAATAACTCTGTCATCGGTGTTTAAAAAACACAATATGCATCTGTTGACATAGGCAAGCTCTTCATTTAGCAGCAAGAACTAGTGAAGGGTCTTTTGTAAATTAACCCTAATTTCCACTCAACTGCATAAAACGTCAATGAAATGAATGAAAGATCACATTTACTAAAACTGATGACACCATTTTAGGAGGAGGGAAAGAAATTACTGTTAGCTATTTTTGTTTTTATAGGGTGGATATAATGTAGTGGAGATTGACGAGTATGTAACAAAAAACCTATGAAAAATTAAGGTGTTTTTTCCCTTATCTGCAGCTGAATTGTCTCTACAGTCAACTCAGAGCAAAGCTATGTATGCACAATGATGTGGTAGCCACACCGTTGTGCTTGAACAACGTATAAATTTCCGAGTTTGATTTGGAAATAAAATGTTCCACCTCATATTACAGTGTTTCCAGAGATTGCTACTTATATATGAATTATAGACTTGTTTTCTAACCTAGGACATGGAAGAAGTGCTTTGTTCACTGGCTACCCTCTGAGTGTAATGCAACCCCTGGAATGAGAACAACAAGGTGGAATGAAAGGTTAGCAACAAATTATTTCTTTAAATTTCATTATGATCGTAAACAATTACATTATAATAGTCTTCTTGCATTAGGAAAAAAGGGGTCAGATACATCTCTGAGTATGTAAAATGCTTCAATAAAGAAGAGAGAAAATTATTCTTCTGGACAAGCTAAAAAGAAAAGGAAATTGGCTTAAATTTGAAAGATCTAGATTAGGCACAAGGAATAATTTTCTACTGATAAAAAATAAAGAGCCACTGTAATGTACTGCTTGAATCTCTGAACATATGAGAGAAGAGTTTTCTGGGAAGGTTTTTCAAAAGTACCTGTTATTTAAAAAAAAAAACAAAACTGCCCAGGTTGTTCCTGTTGTTATTCATTCCTTACTCATTAAATTATAATTTAATTTTTGCTTATATAACACCTCACCTTGCAACCCTTTTTATGTTCGGTAGTTTGTATATGAAGAGTATTTATTACAGCAAGAGTTTGGGAAGAAATACCAGAATACAGAATTCTTCAAAACAATTCTTCTTTTTTAATCAAGAATTATAAAAAGAACATTAAGCAGAATTTGGGGCAGGAGAGTACTCCTTTTAGGTTTTACATTCCATTTCTTATCCTTATCACAGTAACTAATTGTGTGGCGCTAACATTCCTTAGATACTTGTAAATGACTGAGTTGGGTCTAAAATAATCTCTTCCTGCCTCATGAATATCCTAGTCACTCTGTACTATGTGAATTCAGTCTTCTCAAGCACAGCAAAGAATTGAACTAGGTCTCCTGTGGTACTTCAGAGTAGAACGTTTCTACAGGAAGTAGTTTGGCAAGCAGGGCCATGTGAAATGCAATAGCTGTCAGCAGGTTGACAGACACAAGTGTTTGTATATCACTGTGGCATTCATCTCCTTTGTGAACTTTACCTTTGTGGCTTTGTTTTATTGCAATGAATAAAACTCGATGGAGACACTAATACAAAATCTGATGTGCTGGGTCAGCATTGATTTTCCTTATACAGACAGATACCCTCACATCTACTATAACATATCCATTGGTTATGTCAGCATAGAAGAAAACAACGGAAAATACCATTTGATGTAAGCGCCACTTTCAATGAAGTCGTGTTTCCCGCTGAACTTAATAATAGCTCTGATTTAGTTTGACTTACCTGTTCTGTATCATTTTCCTGCAAAAGCAAGTGGTAAATTCTACAAGCAGGAAGGAAGGGGAAAATTACGTTTGTGAGAACATACAGAATTAAGCGATTTTAGAATCAGAATGGACACCCTAAGGGTATTGTGTTCACAGTTTGCATGCTCTGAAAACTATTGTTGAAATTCCAAGCTATTTAAAAGTATTCAAGCCAGAAAATGATGACTTGTACACAAGACTTAGAACTACAATAGAACCCAAAGTTTCCCACATTATTTTGCTTTTCTGATGGTCTCTAGAGAACCAGTAGAGCAATGCAATGGTTGCACACATAAGTACTAATTGTAGACTTGACTCGTCTTTTCCATAGTGTTAGCTGCCTACAATATGCCACTGCTATGTATGGTCTAGGCCATGTCTTGGTCAATTATTCCACTGTGGGCTACACACCAATTTCTCAAGGTTGTTTATATGCCATTAAGTGATAAACAAGGGTATTTCATTGAATTTATGGACTATGAAATCATATTCTGTGCACATCTTATTGAGAACCTCTACCCTGAGAACGCCAAACCTTGAAAACATGATACGAAAATCCTATCACAAAAACATGATATAATTCATTACAAATTTTACATGTTACACTGAATCCTTTGTGCCACAATAAAGTGCTCTAGGCTTGAAACGGAACTTCAAGAAATGGAAAAAAGACAGAAGATAGATCTTCACACACTTCCAAGAAAAAGTCTGCAAACTGCCCTTCAATTTCCAGAGGTCCTCAGTCTTTCCTTTTTTTGACAATGGCACTTTAAGTAGCTCTGAATTTCATTACTGTAAATGTAGGAACAGTGATTTTTTTAAAATGTCCTTCCTTAAGCTGAATTTATACTCTTTTAACATTAAATTTGTTCTGGAATATAAAGTGGGGCTTACACTTAAAAAAAATAATGGATTTTTCAATATGTAGAAGTAGCCTGAGATTTTGAAACCTTCGCTTTAGTCTGCAAAATAATGAAAAGTTTAATTTTTAGGATGTATTACTGGAGAGTGCTAAGTAGAGGTGCTTAGTAGCTGTTATATTAATGATAGTTCACATTTTCTGCTAGGAGGCAAGTATGAGTCATATTGGCATTTTTAATTCAAGCAAATAATGATAAACGCCAACCAGGGCTTCCAGGAACAAATTAGGGTAACATCTATCATTTTAATCTAAACTAAAGTACCACTACTAAAACCAAATCTTTAAGAAGCATAGTTTTAATATTGCAGATAGAATTTTTTGTGCTCTATTTCTCACAGGCTAGTATACAGTCCTACCTTCAAGGAAACTGATTCTAAATAAATGTTAAGAATTAGGGACAATATCCAGTATTAAATATTTACTCCCTTTTCAAGCTGCTCAGATTCCAAGTGGCCTAAATTCTGGAGGTAGTGCAAGGTAAATTAGGTGATGTATCTCAAAAAAAGAACGGTCAAACTGTATAAAATTCCATTTAGTTTTAAATACCCTGTTTGAGACCAATGAAAGCGTATGAATAGCAAACTACTCATGAGTGCAATGCCCATGGCATTTTCAGCTCCTTCGAAGTACCCTCACTGTAACAGTGAAGTAGATGAGGCAGGGTAGCTTCAGTGGATGGATGGAAATAATTTCAGTTAGAGGATATTTCTCACCACATCATCAAACATATTCTTCATATTAACCAGCGAGAACTTTTAATGTCAATCTACTGACCTGTACTATATGCTAAGTAGGAAGCAAATGTATTAGATTTTATGTATGCTTAACACTGAAATAGAAGTGATAGTATGTGTATAGAATAATGCTAACATACTCGTATATTTGGGAAAATTCATGACAATTGTGTGTTTCTGTGAGTGATAAATGTTTGGTGGGAGGAGGTCATATGTACCATGTCCATCACCCCCACCAGCCTCCGCAAAGCCCTGCTTTCCCTTAGAGAATGGGAAGAACCAGTTTAGGTTGCATAAGGCAATGAACCATGAGATTATGACATTCACAGATGCTTTTATCTGCTGGTGTGTTCAAGAGTAAACACAAATAGATTAGGTTTGTCTACTTTTCATATGAGCAATTTGCTCTATGTAGGTGAGATTGTGCACCACTAATACTGACAACAGGGTAAGATTTATATTTCTGTTGACTAAGATGAGGTGACTTCTAGGAAAGATGCAGCAAAATAACACTCTTACTGCCATGAGTCATCACCCCCAAAATTTTCTACTTTATTTTAATTGGAATCTTTTAATATTTTGACTGCTATAATCAGACAAGTGTGAAATACTGCATGTTCTCTTAAGAAATCATCAGTTCAGGATCTTCTGGAAATAATACTGCCAAATGAACTGTGAGCTAATTATTCTGGCAGACTTCTGGCACCTTTTGCCTGCCTTTCCAAAAGTAAACATAGATAGTGTTTGAGACGATTTTATCAGGATCATATCAGCATCTTCAAAGCTCCATGCAACGAGCTTTCCCACGTAGTAACAAGCTTTGGAGATGCTTAGTTGGTTTCTATGGGTTATACTAACAGGCATGGTGTTTCTATGCCATTATGAAGACCGTATATTATTCTCACCTATTCTCACAAGACCTGGCAGAAGTACTGACAGGAAGATTTTTCCCAGTGAAAATCTTTCTGTTCATAAAAGTAGTTGGATTTCTCAGTAGGTATGTTCTAGGTCAAGTAAAACCGGAGATGAACTTGAACTTTGTGGCTAAGCCTCTGCACATGTTGGAAGCTATAAATTAATTTTACATGTGTCTATAAAAGCAAAACACCTGCACATTGTAAACAGAAAATTTCATCAAAGCCAGCACTACAAATCAGTGTAAATTGAGAGTGAGTGACAATTATGAGCTACATAATCATATTCTGATAGCTTTCACAAAAGTTTTTCATGCTTACAACCAGATTGAGTAGCTAGTTTGAAATGTTAACACACAATGTAAAAAAACCCACACAATGTTTTAAGTGTACCAGTTATGGTGAAGGTGGTGCCCACATCACCTGCCTTTCTAACATTCTGATCACTCAATATATACATGAATGTCCTCACATTTGAAGGTCCATAGATGATAAGCTGGAATTGCCTACATTATTAGGTAGACGTTTTAGATCCCATAAGGACACATGATATGTTTTGATATATGTAAATTGAGTGACTGGTTTCAGTTAGTATTCTAAGTACGCTATGGACAGTAAACACAGGTTCAGACCCTTCTCCCTGCCCTCAGTCCTCTCCTCCCTCCCCCTGCCCAGTTCATAACCCTTTATTGATTTTCAGAAAATAATAAATAAGACATATTCCAAGAATTTACAAAGTAAAATAATATTAAAAGTCTTAATCCAGCTTCACAAAATTTCCTGACATTTATTTTAGTGCCGTTCATGTTTCTCTGCTTTAATCTATTATATGACAGTCATGGCAGTCCTAAGTCCACATACCTTACATATTCAACAATAAATTATGTACAAAAGTAATAAACGGATATGTATCCAAACTCAGTCAGTGCTAGTGTCACTACAGCCCACCTGTTTTATCATGCTCATTCATTTATTGTTTTTCTTTATGATGGTCATAAAAAAGATAACATTTCTTCAGATTTCTGTAGTAAGGCAAAGCTTCCATGAAGCAAGTAAGGCTCAGCCTGGAGTTTATTGGAGAATTAGAGCCTAGGCTTGCATATATTTGTTGCTTTCATGTTTTCAAAAATTATTCCAACATTTTATTTCTAGGAAGAAGGCAAACTCCAACGAATGATTTTCTTATATTTTTTAACAAACAATACTGAATATTCTCAGGGTTATTAGTTTGTTTATATGTAGCAAATTTAAATTCCAGGTTTACTTAGTTTATTAATTCCAGGTTTATTTATTCAACCCTCAAAGATTTTATCAAAAGGTATATTGATTTCCAGAACGATTAGTGATGGTATTTGTTGCTTGTGCAATACTAGAAGGAACAGGTAGTGCTGTGTGGTGCAGTTTAATATGTTTGCCATAGTATGTCTCAACTAAGCAATTTAATTTTGTATTAGATTTCTCTGGGATGATTTTTATCACAATGCTTTGAATTTTTTAATTATACAGTATTGTATTGTACTTTTCCAGTTTTATATTTACTTCAGGAGAATACGGGGAAGTAAACTAACACACACAGGACTTTATGCGGGAGTAAATCACGGCTTTTGACCTAAGGCTGAGCTGAGCTTTGTATAAACGTAAAGCACCTTTTTGGTCTTTTTGAACATGTGCATTTAAAATATTTATTGATATATACACACACATCTCCTCCATGGGTTTTTAATATACTTATTAGACCTACATATTTGATGAAAATTTTCAGATTTCTGTAGCTAGACTGAGTTCAATCAAGCAATTCCCTTAACAAAACCAGTAAAATGTAGGGAACTCTTTTTTGTTCCTCAAAATAGCGTAATGCGGCTTTTTTAAAAGTGTTTTTTGGGGTGAGAAAGAGACATCTTAAAAGAATAAATAGTAGTCCCATGGTAAAATCTTTTCAAATGCAAATAGGTAGCTCCACCAATCCTTATCACTGAGTTGTTTTGAGTAATTTGAATGCCAGAATTAACTTGCTCACAAAGATAGGCTAAGTGCCATGAAATATTTATTTATTTACTTCTGCCAAATGACTGTTTGTTTTCAGCAAAACCAAGACATTATTCTAACATTTGATACTAAAGTGGAAGATTCAACTTCTGCTAGTTGTACCAAATAGTTGTGGGTTTTGGGTAAGGCCACGTCTTAAATTCTTTGGCTGGTTGTGTACTGTCTCTGGCCCTTATTCACATAGGTTCAATACAGACAAAACCTCCACTGACCTTGACCAGCTGTTCAGCTACTGGTCTCTTGTGTCTGGAAAAAAGACGACTGAGGGGGGTTCTTATCAAAGTTTATAAATACTTAAAGGGTGGATGTCAGGAGGATGGGGCCAGGCTCTTCTCAGTGGTGTCCGGGGACAGGACAAGAGGTAACAGGCACAAACATGAACACAGGAAGTTCCATCTAAACATGAGAAGGAACTTCTTTACTTTGAGGGTGGCAGAGCACTGGAACAGGCTGCCCAGAGAGGTGGTGGAGTCTCAGCCCCTGGAGACATTCCAAAGCCCCCTGGATGCATTCCTGTGCAACCTGCTCTAGGTGACCCTGCTCTGGCAGGGGGGTTGGACTAGATGATCTCCAGAGGTCCCTTCCAACCCCTACCATTCTATGATTCTGTGATACTGCTGCTGGTATTCCTCATTCCAAATGCCCTTGCACTGGAAGACTGTCGAGTCTACTGGAAGACAATTTAGCTGGTAACCTGTCAAGCTTGAAAGACTCTGGGATCCTCTTGCTGGCAATTACAATGCTTTTTTCCAACACACAGGTGACCTCTCTCCTTATCTTTTTCCTTTCTATTCTAGAATAACAGGTCAAAATCAATTTTGTGACCACCTCCACCCTAAACTAGCTTAATCCAAACTCAGCCTGTGTTCCCATGATGCTGGAGCAACAGAATTCCCAGAGCAATGCTGTAAAGAGTGTGTCTGCTTAAATTCACTGTGTCCAGACCCTCTGCAGCATTAGGACATCCTGGTCATCCACAGAACAATGATGCTCTGCTCTCTAAGGCAGGCTTTGGAACGGAAACTACAGCACATTGCTAGGAAATACTACTTCTGTTTTAGTAGTTAATATACAAAAATAATTATGTTGGGTAGCTGAATGACCAGACAATGGTAGAATGTTGGATTCATAGCAGAGAGATAGCCTTAACAAATTTTTTTGAAAAGATACAAATAGAGCAGCAGAAGAGATAAAAAGTCAGCAACAATGATCTCATTATTTTTATCACGGTTCTTAAAATAGTTAATGGAATCAGAAACAATGTAAGTGTGTCAGACTTGGGGGGGGGGGAAGATAAGGAAGGGAAAATTTGTTCCAAATAGGAAGTGAGTACCACCAAAGTTAGAAATCCTTGTTCTTTATGTCTGTAAAAAATACATTTAAAACTTGGGGGGTGGGGCTAAGCTGATTATATGGCCTGACACTAGGTTTTTAGCCATAATAGCTTTTGAGTGATTCCAGCCTGGAATTGGAGCTAAGTCTGTTCAAGAATGAGGTACAGTTTAATTGCATCACGGCACACTTTCGTGTCATGAGTTTGCATTTGCACGACTCAATACCGCAGTGTGTACACAAAGTCACCTAAGCCAGAAATGACTCCGTCTCTGCACTGTGCTGCACACAATGTAAATGGGGCCTCGGAGCGAAGAGCAAACTGCTAAGTTATAAATTGAAGTCATTAGAGGTTCAGAGTTTCTGAATGTCTAGCGCCGTGTGGAATTTTACTGTGCCTCTTGAGAATGAAGGAACACCTGTAATTTTAAGTTTTATAAGGCTAAATTAAGTTTTATTACTCATTTCTTGTGAGAGATCCTGTTACATATTTTGCTGTAATAAAAAATATTTAGTGACATAATATTATCACTATTTTATTGCAGCAGAATGTGTAGGTGGACACCCCTGGGAACACAAAAGCTTAATGAAGTTTTAGCATAAGCTACAAGGACTCCTTGAGAAAGAGTCAGGCTTGGTGTTTCATTACTATGATGCAGACTCAAAGCAAACTGGGTGCTCTAGTTTCCAGAGGGTCTAATGAACTTGTAAACCAGAAGCTCAACCTGTTGGAAAGGGAGATACTGAAAAGGAGACACCTAAATACACAGCCCTTCGTAATTATGAGTGAGGAAATCTATTGTTCTGACAGCCAAACTGGTGTGGCAATGCTTACTTTATTGAAAGTTAATTCTCTTTGATCTTTTCTTTTTTCCAGGTTTTAACAGGTCATCAGGTATTGTGTAATGACTTAATGTTTAATTAGTTATTTCAGGCTTTGTACAAACAAAAGGTTTTCTTCTCAAACAGCTGTTTTTCAGGGAAGCTGCATGAATAAGTGCTTCCTGTAAAAAACCAAGAAATTGCAGGCTGGAAGCATATTACTAAACCAGTAACATCTACCTGACTCAGCAAGATTTAACCATAAAATAGTAATTCCTTTGTTACTGAGGGGAAGAAAAGCATTTCCTTCAGCTGAAATAGTAAACAATAATTTTCAAAAGGAAACTTCTTATACATTTTATCATTATCATATATGCAGTAAAAGCAAAGCTTCTACATCTTGCTATAGCTGTCATGTTGAAGCAATAGCAAATGTCTTTTCAAAGGGAAGAAATAAAAAATTAAATGACTGTTATTATGATATGTATCCATTCTACCAGAGACATTTTCTCTTACATTATGGCTGAAATCATTTTATGAAGGATTTTGTGCAGGCAATTTTTATGTTAAAAAAAGCCCAGATTTTAAGCCAATGGTGCTGCTTGCCAGTACCGCCTGTTTCCTTGGGGCTGTCTTTTGGACACGCAAATTGATGTACCAGTGTGAAAAGTGCGTATACACCAACCATTACATCCTCTGTACCTTTGCTGTATTGGCTGGCCCCAGCAAGTTGATTCTCATCAGAGTTTCTTAGGTCTGGTACTCTGATTAAATCAACTTGGATAATATGCACGAAAGGCGCGGCATTTCAGGAGTACCCAGTAGTTCAGAACAGTGTCAGAACCTAACAGTTGAGGTGCAATATAATAAATCAGACTCTATGTAGTGGCCTTAGCAATGCATTAAGTTGACCTTTACGATATTAAGGAATTTAGCTTTCTACAAGAGAAATATGAACAATAACCATACTTGTTTTGCAACTCCGGAGAACAGTTTTCCGTGAAATGTCGCCTCAAGAGATTAATGCAGCCTAAAAATTTTAGGGGTGCTCATTTGATGTGACCACATAAGATTAGGCAACCATCATAGTTGGTGTAGTGAAAAGATTCTATATTCCCATCATTTGTGTCTCTGAGGGAAATGGAGAAACACACGACACGTTTACTGGATTGTGGTTAAAGTGGTTGCCTAATTTACAAGCAAAGAAGTCATACTCCGTTATGAAGGTCTTTATGGATGAATTTTGTATGAAATTAACTAGTTCAGAGATATTCTATGTAGTTCCTTAAATATATTGGTACCTTTCCTTCCTGTCTTCCATTTGTTAATGGAAGGTGTCTTAGCTGCCACGAGTGCAACCTTACAGAAAAACATAAGATCTCTTTTAAAGAAATGCCAAATAATTTGCTTATTTTATGAATGAGTTACGTAATGTCTATCAATAGTCATCTATGTTTAGAAGTAACTATATATGTGGCTGAAACAGACCTGGCAATCTTTTTCTAACAATGCAAATCTTCCCATTCTACCTCCACCAAGTTGTGAGATGTGAAGCATTTCTATCGTGTTGTCTGCTTTAAATTACAACTTTTAAAGCTATTTATGAGTTTAGAAGCTTGTTAGCTATCACCCTGGAGATTTTTTAGTGGGCCCAAAAGTTATGGCAGTCCTGTAAGTACCAAGACTTGGTGGCATAGTGTCACTACAGTGTACAGATATTGATTGTCTGTTTCTTTTGACTTGTTTAACAGCGGAAAATTGTCAAGTGTTTGTCACTTGGTGCCTTGGAATTCAATTATTTTCTCAGAGATAACAAGCGTATGCTATATGCCTGCATATTAGCTTATCACACCCTCCCCTAGGCCTGAACTTTGCATGTAAATAACATGTAGAACAGTATTACTGTGTGAATGAGCTCAAAGTATACATTTAAACACCCATTCAAAATTACAAATGCTATTTTCTCAGATCTGTAAGAGATGGAAACAGGTATGTTAAAAGTTGCCTACATTACCATGGCATAAGCTGTGTCATTTTATCTGTAAAATTTGTAGATTTGCAAGACAACTTCCCTGGAAAAAATTCATAATTATTTCCTATATATATATGTCTTCTCTTTGTTCACTAATAAAAAAAAAATAATAATAAATTTAGCACAACACCACAATCAAGCAAGTTTGATAGTACACTTACACAAAACGTCAGCAGCCAGACCACATGTAAGATATTTCAAAAACAAGCAAGTTTTGCAAATTGCTCTTATGGATAAACAGTTATAACTTCTTAGAAAGTAATAATAAAGATAAATGCTTCATGCCCAAAAACATTGCTGGAACTGATGTTTAGCTTTCCAGGGAGTTTCAAAAGTTAGTAAGACTTTTCTTAGAAAGCATAATTCATATAAAATATAAATTATTTATTAACAGTATATTTGCAAAAGGAAGCAGTCTCTTAGGGCTTCAAATGCTACTGGGAATGGAGATCATTTCTCAGAAGTGATGTTTGGTATGACCAAACCTGATGAGTCACTAAATTTCCGGACTACACTATTAAAGAATTCCACAAGATTACTTTGAGTTCATGAACTATTTTCCTTATTATCACTGAAGGCATTATTACAAAGACAGCAAGTTTTTGCTTTAGAGTTATATACCAGTAAATTTAATTTGTCGAATTTTTCATCATCTCTTGAAAGAGCAATTTAACATACTATGTATATCCTTCAGGTTGGAAACATGGCTTATTGCCAGGGGGAGGATAGTGTGAATTTCTCAGTTTCTTATAAATCTGCTTTGCATCTTTTCTTGCCCTGAGTATATAAAAAATCACTGCTGATGACTTCTCTATTTTGGCTAAATGCTATAAACTGCATGCAAACACTATTACAGTGGGAGAAAAGACACCATAGGGATCCTCCATTAATTTCTCATATTCCCAAAATTAATTTAGGATTCAGAGACCTCCGCGTGATATTATTTTGTGACAGGGAGAAGACATCTGTCCCCAGTACATTCAGATAGTTGATTACTGCACCTGGCCCAGAAAATTAGAGTGAAACCCTCTAGCTGTTACCCTCCAGGATATCCTACCACATAGCAGCATGGGGGAAACCTATCTCTCCGTCACACTTTCTGACTCTGCGTGAAATCAGCTACAGGACTTCTTCCAAGTCAGTATGCAAATAACTCTGATTACAGGAACAGGAGATACTTGCTCTCTGAAGTTCATGGTCCAGCTGATTTGTGGCTTTCCTGTCTGTCTGTGGTGGTGAGGCCAGGAGGAAGGAACGCTATAGACAGATTGAGTGTGTCTCTCTTGTGCAGCTTTAGCAGGGTCTGCCTAATGGTGGTTAGGAAACTCTTGAGCCTGTGCCCATGGCGCGGTGTTTCAGACCCCTGTTACACAGTCTGGGTTGTAGTTCTCCATTCTGCCGTGCAGTATTGAGGCTCGCAACAAGTCAGGGTTACAAATTATATTTGGGAGAGTTACTGAAGAACACTTAAGGTGCTGTGCTTCATTCCACAATTAATTCTTGTGAGCGAATTTGTTAGGAACACTTTGTCATCTTTTTCATTCCTTTGTGAATGCACAGGAGCCTTTTTCTGGCTCATTTCATAGGCTATAACTGTTGATACTATAAACAAAGTTTCCTAAAGACAGATGTCTGTGGGACTCCACAGAAAAAGGAAAAAAATCCTCAGATTCCTCAAGTACGCCTTAGCAGCTGCAGTAGTTGGCACTGACTATGAGGGCTGTGCAACATTAAGTTTTATGGTTTTCTAAGCATTTCAGGTACCATTTTATACCATTCCATTGTATCAAGCTTTCCATTATTTTTGGCAGTACATCCTAAGGAATGTCTGCTTCATTCAAAAGAAGTGCTTGTGCCAGTCTCAAACTGGGGTAAAAAAAGGAAAATGGGGGTGGGGAGAGCTGTGCATGAAGGGCATATACCTCATTCACAAATCACCCTATGCTTAAGGAGATGCTCACCAGTCACCTCATGTTTAAGGAGCTCCTGATTTTTATGGCACGTTGAAATCACTTGGGAAGTTCAGTGACTTTATTTGCCAGAAGAACATTCATTCATATAATTGCTTTGCTTTTCTTTGTTGGCTAATATACTCACAGGAATCCAAGCATCACTTAAAGATGGAAAACTGGCTTCACTGAATTTAAGGAAAGAAGAAAGAATATCTCTGAATATCTCTATTATTGAAGCACCTGTTTTGGGCAAAGTTGCATAATGTGAGATTTTGGCTTAAAGCATTTTGTAACCAACTAAACTGTGTTGGTTTGGATGATGTTAAAAGAACTTTAAAGATGTTTCTTAGTTTTATGTCTAGACTTCAGCACTGAGGTCACTCAGCAGCTGTATTTAGTAGCTGTTGGCACACTGGTACTTCAGCAGAAGTCTGAATAACGAAATCTTAAGGTAGTGTACTGCTGACACTGCTTTAAGATACCATTCCCTTGGCCAATATAGGGTTAATTATGAAAGGGGTTTATTGTGAAATCCTACAACAAACTATGAAAACCCTCTTTCAGCTTAGTTACACCATTGCCTTCGTAGAAGAGCTCTGGATCAGCAATTCTCCCAGGAGGAACTAGAAGCTGCGTTCACTTGTCCATGTTTACGGTTTAAATAGGCATTAAAAGGTACATTTGGGTGGGTAATGGGCAGGAGGGGGATGCAGCATTGAGGTCAGAGAGCGGTCGCTGTTACTACCCAAAACGGTTCATATCTAGGCACTTTTCTTCATGCTAACTATTAGTGTACTCCAGGAGTAATACTGTTGAAATCATTATGACTGTTCATACAATTATAGGTCAGCTTGTGTCAGTACGCCAGCACCTGGCCCAAAGGAAAGGGAAAAACGTCAATGAGACATTTTTCATTCCAGTTATGAGCAAGAAAAAGAGTGGGTCTCGCAGTTAGAATAGAGTAAGGACTGCCAGTAAAGTGAGCAAGGGTAAAGTTGATTATTGCCCAATGAGGGTAGAGTCCTTGTCACCTGCGATGGATGGGACAGACCCTAAAAAAAGATCAGATGGGACTGACTCTATTTTTTCTTATATCAGTTCCCCATACTTTACTGAAGTTACAGTGATATGAGGGGGAAATACATTATAAATTGCTCTCTCTTAAAAATCTCCAAGCTCCACTCGGTATGTACAAATAAAAATTAATTGTTTTGAAAGAAACCATATGCATTTGTCAGAAATAAAAGATTTACCTGTGTTTGTTCAATCAATAATGGGTATTCACTTCATTTACTGGACTTAAGGATCTGAAATAAAGGTCTCCAGCAACTATCCTATTTTAATTTAATCTCTGAAATGCTGATTTCAATGGCAATTTCATACATCTTCAACACTAAGTAAAATTTTAGATATTTAAAATTATTTATCTTTCAAGCTAAATGGATATATTGTGGGGAATTGTGGGTTTTAAAATATTGACATATTTTGAGTAATCAATCTTTCCAAAGTATCCCAGGAATTTAATTTCTTTCCAAACTTTTCCCTTCAAAAAATATGTGTGAAAATCTAAAATTATTTGAAGATATTTTATTATTGTTGAAAACACTGGGACTTTCTATTAAGATAACAGTAATCTGAATGTGCATACCTTGATTTAGAAATACTGGAATGTCATCTTCTAAGGGAAGGCTGTAGTTCCCTCTTTAAGTGTCTCTGTTTTCCTTTTTGTTAAGAGTTCTCTGTGTAGATGTATCTTCACATATGATATGCTATAGCCAGGGCCTTTGATAGTGTCAGCTTTCCTGTTCACAAGTACAGAGGGACAAAAACATTCTAAAAATATGATTGCATTATACGTAGTTAAATATAATTTGTTATTTTAACCTTTGCCAAACTCTTTGAAAGTACATTAAGAAAAAATATGGGTATAATGTGTAAATATTGATAACATTTTCTGTAGGACAAGAAAATAAGAATACTAGAATACTCTTCTTTTTTTTTACCACCTCTGTTACTGTTAGCAGAGAACTGAAATTTTTGGAAGCCTTACTCCTGTATTAATGCACGTATCATGTTTCAATACAGTACTGTTCCTAAAATACAGCACACTAATACTGAGCATACAGAAGAGAATTTTCATGATACAAGAGTTTGTATGTGGTCACCATTTGATAGCTGCCTCTTAAAATGATATATCCGGGATGATTAAAGATGTGAAATTACTTTGGTCTATGACATCCACTTGCATGACTGCATTTGTTTTTATTTAAAACTTTTGGCAAAAGAAAGTGCCTCCTCAGAGGTACAGACTAACCTGTTGAACACTTGTGTGTACGCAGGTTTCTCTGTTGGAAACAGACAAGTGATTTCCTGTCGTTTTTTTACGCCTATGCATAAAAGCAAAATTTTAGAGAGTAAAGAACTTGAAGACTTAAATGAATCTGATTATTTTGTATCGGTCAGTTCATCAATAACTAGTCCCTAAATTCTGAACAACGCACTTCTTATATGGCAAAGAACACGCGTACATGTTTTGGCTGGGACAGAGTTAATTTTCTTTATCGTAGGTCATACAGTGCTATGCTTTGTGTTTGTGACCAAAACAATGTTGATAAGCACCCATGTTTTAGCTATTGCTGAGCAGTGCTTCCGCAGCATCAAAGCGTTTTCTGTTTCTCACACTGCCCCAACCCAGCATGCAGGCTGAGGGGTGCACAACAATTTGGGAGGGGACACAGCTGGGACAGCTGACTCCAACTGACCCAGGGGACATTCCAGACCATATTCCACCCTGCTGAGCAATAAAAAGCTGTGGGGAAGAGGGAGGAAGGGGGGATGTTTGGAGTTATGGCATTTGTCTTCCCAAGAAACGCATGATGAAGCCGTGCTTTCCTGGAAATGGCTTTACACCTGCCTGCCAATTCCTTATTTGCTTTGCTTGCTTATGCAGCTTTTGCTTTGCCTGTGAAACTGTCTCTGTCTCAGCCCAGAAGTTTTCTCACTTTTACCCTTCCAATTCTCTCCCCACTCCTGGGGGCAGGGGGGAAGTGGGGAGCGGTTGTGCGGGGCTGAGCCGCCTGCTGGGGCTAAACCTCAGCATCATGGAATCAAAATGTTGCAGTATCAGCTACATGGTCACTTTTCAGATTTAATAGCCAAAGGTACTTGAACTCACTTAACCTGGATAATTAGCTTAATTTTTTGACCAACGGCTGCCAAATAGTCTGCACCAACATCATTCTTAAACCTCAATATTTTTCATGCATCAATGTCCAACTTTACACTGCAATTAAAGTCAATGAAATGTAATTAAAATGTAGGTGGTTTAGTGCTTAAAATAGTTCTGCAGGGCAGCAACAAACTAGTTACCATGGCTTTACAAATCAAGTATGAGAATCACAGCTCTAGACCAATCTAGAGAGTTTTTTTTCATATTAGGCTTTAATCCTTCCCATATGGGACCTGGAGTCTGCTTTCTTAAATGCATCACTTAATCAGTGCAAAAACCTTTATTGATAAAATTTAAAATCTTCTTCCACCTACAATTTAGGTAATACCATATATGCAGGTTTCAGGGTTGAAGCAATGTGCAGGCATATTTTAGATCCAGAGCAAGAGCTACGTTGCTTCTTTGAGTTCCTCCAGCACTCCTTTTCTATTCAACACTATCACATATAAATTTGTGCCTAAGTTAAAGTGTATAATTCCACCTGTATTGTGAAAGGCCAGGAAAACAGCTTGTGTTCCCCACCCTGTAGCTATGGAAGGGGTGGACAGAATATGCTCCAAAATAAGGAAATGAAAATAAACAAGCTGTACTAGCAGTAAAATAACACAATACTATAGATCAGATTAAAGAAAAAAAAAATCAAAAGTCACCGTGAAAATTATGTATTTCTCTCCCCAGTAACATTGAATCAGCTCAGAAAATTCACTTCAACAATTAAACGAGACAGAAGTCAGTGGAAAAATTTCTCTTTGGCAACCTGTAGCAACATAATTTGTGCTTTTCATATGCACGCAAGCTCTTTTCCCTGGAAGGTTCAGACCAAACAGCATGTAACCAGGGGTGAAGAAGTAGCAGGGACCAAACATGAGCTGGAATGGGGAATGCATTCTTAAGGAGCTTTGCTTAGTGGCATTAAATGAAGCGTGATTTCCAGATGCATCTTTCAGTCCATGTTCCTGGTGAGCCAGACTCTGATTTGTCTAGCAGAAGGCAGTTTTTCCCCTGCCTGACTTTCACAGTTCTCTCAGCTGAAGGTTCAGGAATTGCTATAACTTGTTCTTTGGGATACATGCTTTCCTCCTCCAGAATTCCCATATAATGCTCAGGACGAAAAGCTAACAATTCTTGTCAAAAACTTTTTCAGTCTAGTACTGTATCTGCCTTGTCAGGGCAATCTCTCTTGTTGGTTGGCCTGTTGTGCTCAGGAGGTGTTCTGCCAAGCAGCTGTACAGTTTGTCCACATGACTGCAAAGGTAAGACAAAGTACAAGCAAGATGAAATGCAGGAAAGAGCTTTAGAGTTGGGGTTTTTTTTAAGGAAAGTTTAATTCCCAAATGCAAAAGTGGCCAGGTGTGTGACCCTAAGTTCACAGGACACTATTAGCCAAATTCCTTTCCATTTCCTAGATACACATTTTTGGTACACAACAGAAATAGTGTGGAACAGAGGCTTAGCTGATACTTGTACATACCAGACTTGAAGGAAGGCACAAGAAAACGAGAGAAGGTGGCAAGGTCAAATTATTGGTGGATTCTGGTTAGCTTTCACTGGTGATCTGTTACCTTCTGTCATAGATCTTATGCCACTCTGATGAGACTGTGAAGTTGCCAAAATAGGCGACATACGAGAGATCTGTGATCAGTTGCACAAGTGACTTGAGTATCTGCTCTACAGTGTGCATTTCACCCATTCCAGAAGTTCCACTTGTCCTTGTTCAGTGTATTTCTCAATGTCCATCAGTGAATTCCCATGTGTTTAGCACATGTGAGAGTGTTGAAAAGTATTGAATGTTGCTGACTCTAGAATATTTGAAATGCTGATTTCAGTGCAGTCAGCAAGAGCGACAGTTACATTGCACAATACATCCATTAATTTCTTTTAATCATGTCAAATTTTCAGAATTTTTACCCATGAGGGAAAAATGTGGGTTTGTATGTCCCTCTGTTGTTTGCCTGGTTTTCTTGTTTGTTGAAACTAAAGGAAAAAAAATGGAACACATTGTCATATTGATTTACCATAAAAGTAGAGAGAACTTTGAATAAACAGTACATATCTTATTTTTTACCATTTGAGACCTAAATGAATGTATTAGGACATGGGAAGAAGAAATGGTATTTTGCTACTTACTAGCTTAAAAAACACTTCAACCACCTCAGGTTTTGTTGCCTGCCAGAGGCAGAAACTGAGTTTTCAGTTTTCAACAAACAAAAAAACAAATTAGTCCTCTTTGGAATCTGTTGCACACTTTTAAGCTCTGCTTCTTCAAGTGACGGAGGAGTTTCATGGAAAAACCCTGGACACGTTTTGAAGTCAGTACCTGACAGTCAAATAAATTGGCAAACTTTATATGTTTGATATAACTTAATGTAGCCATTGGGAATGTAATCTGCATCACTAATGGCATGCATTTTAGTAGCTTCTGTGTATGCCGTTCTTCTAAACAGATGAGTGGTAAAACCCTAAGTTCGGTTGTTTCAGTATGATAAGAATTCTATTTTTCCATCACACTGATCTAGTGGCCTGTGAGTCTCCTCACAGGTTGCTCCTGGTTGCATAACCCTGTCTTCTACCCTACTTCATAGCTTTCCCAATTGATGTCTCAGGGGTGGTCTTGAACGTCTCTCCCATAGGTCATCTTCCATAAAGCTATGGGGAAGTTTCAGTCTGTCTGCTAAAACTGCTTCTCTCACTTCAAAAAAATGGATAAATATTGTTCCTAAAGATTCCTTTCAGGCTAAGGAAGAAAACCTTGAAATCATGCTCTCAAATTGATCCCACTTATCACTGTGTGAAGTTCATTCATTAAAAAAAAAAGGGGGGAGGGGGGGGTATAATAAGATCTTCTAGATGATATTAAAAAAGTAACTTGCATTTGAAGCCAAGATGGTGAAAACGGGGTCATTTTGAAATCACGGTATATCAGCTAAAAATACATTGTGTCTTATTCGAAGAGCAGTGGACTGAGACTAAATTTCATCATGTAATCAGTTCAGAGGCTGGAGTATTTTGAGTCCAAACTGACTAACCAGAACATACATTTACTACACAGGCATCTGTGCAGTAAAAAAATATTTGTCAGGCCTAATCCAGGGCAAACATCAGTCGAAAACATCTTGCTACAAGGGGACAGAAAGGATTTCTTTTTACAGTTGGAATTAAAATGTTGAGTTCATGAAGAAAAGGACTGTAAGGAGAGTTTGAATAAATGGATTTACAGAAAAGAAATTGCAGAATTAGGGAGCTGACCAAAATGCTGTCTAGGGAGCTAATAGCTTGCTTATATACAGAACATGGATTCATCCAAATTCATCAGTGACATGCAGCAAGATAAAGTGTTCTGTACATTTTTTGATACTCATTTCAAACAAAATATTGAAAAATGGTTTATTTTCATTTTCTGTCATCTAAACATACCTTTGGCTTATTCAGCCATCAACAATCTTAACTGACATACTATTTTATTAGTAACCATAAATTTGAAATTAAGATGTTGTCAGCTGTCTAATTCGGGTGGTGTCTTTGCTGAAACTCATAAGGCCTGTTTCATGAGTGGTGTGAAGCCGCACTGAACCCACGAAAGCAGAATATCTTCCTCTTCTTTTCTAGTACCCTTTTAAAATGTGTAGTTTCTCCCACATTTTTTCTTAAAACTTAAATGTATTGCAGAGGATAAGGATTTGTAAGGTAATTACTCAAAAGTAGTAATATTTTTATTACCATGGGTATATGATAGCAGAGCTCGTTAGTTGCTGCTCTGCCCATACAGTATTTCCAGTTCTTTTCACACGGCACTGCCATGTACAGGAAAGAAATAAATTAGAAAAGAATAGCACGGCATAGCATGGCATAGAATAGGACAGAATAGAATAGGACAGGACAGGACAGGACAGGACAGTTCAAGTTGGAAGGTCCTACAAGGATCATCTAGTGCAACTACCTGACCACTCCACGGCTGACCAAAATTAAGGTCTAATATTATAAGGGCACTGTCCAAATGCCTCTTTTTAAGGCATTGAGAGGCTTGGGGCATGGACCACCTCTCTAGGAAGCCTGTTGCAGTGTTTGACGACGCAGGAAAGGGTGGGCATAGCCCCAGGAAAAGGGGTAGAAAGTAACACGGGTGGGGATAGCAACGCCACCTGCACGGTTAGTGACACACCACGACATTTTCTGCAGTCTTAAGGCCTTTATTGGCTCTGACAGCCTGCTAATTAGACTCAGAGGGCCAGGGGCCCTTGAGGGCCAGCGCATGCCCCAGCTGCTGGCCCAGTGCTGGTTTCGGCAGTGCCTGGGGCGTTCTCCTAGTGCCTCCCGTGGGGTGGCCTCTTCTTGGCTGGAGAAGAGGCCTCGGGGCTGCCGTGTCTTCTCTTCGGGGGATGCCGTGGCCCCCCAGAGGAGCATTCCCTGCCGCCGCTGGAAGTAGATGGAGTTGTGGCGGCATCTTCGGGTTCCTGCTGGGGATCCCCAGGGACAGGAACGGGGACAGAAAGAGGGCTGGTGGCATCCCCATGAAGGGCAGCTGCTGACGTGCAGGGGAGGTCATCCATGCTGGTTGCTTCCACGTTGTCGGAGTGGGTCAGGCCAGCAGTAGGAGACCTTTCTTGGGAGGGAGCGGGGACAGGGGCAGCTGTGGGGCTCTCCTCCCGCTGCCTCGCAGCATGGCCATTGTCCAGGCCCAGCAGACGGCGGGCCTCCCCGCTGCACCGTTGCACGGCAACGTCAATAAGCTGTCGGACAAATGTTGCCGCGTGGTCTTGGAGAAAGGCTTCCATCAGCTGGACCATCATATCTTCATCCAGCCCAAAAAGGGCCAGGAAGGGCATGAGAATGTCCTCCGCTATGTCTGCCCGTGAACGCCGTCTCCCAAACGTGCGTAGGAGCTCCTGACGCACCCAGGTCCGAATGGGCTGGAGGAGAGCTGGGTGGTCCTGGAAGAGGGATGCCCAGGTGCTGGGCTGGAGTCCACTCAGAGGAGCCCTGGGCACAATTCCCACTGGCTGTTGCTCTCTCGCTGCGCGGCTGTGAGCAGCTGGATGTGCAGGAGTTCCTCCTGCCTGGTGGGTGACGACAGGTGACGCCACAGGTGCTGTGACGACGTGCTCCTGGAAGTCGTTGTCCGTCTGCACCGAGTGCATGATGGAGCAGATCCTCCTCTTGCAAAGGGGGCACTCAGGCTTGGTCTCAACCCAGTGCAGGATACAGCTGTAACAGAACTGGTGGAGGCATGGCAGCACATAGCTGGGCTCCTCCCAGCTGTCCAGGCAGATGGGGCAGCGGTCCTCCAGCTCCGCGGCCATGCTCTCCACGATCTGCGGTGGGCTGCAGGGAGTCGGGGGTCTTAAACTGCTCCCACTCACTGGCGCTGCAGCAGCCGGTGTCACGCTAGAAAAGGAAGAGAGGCCACAGTCATTTGCTGGCTCCGGGCAGGGGTGGCAGAAACGCCCAGGTCCGTCAGAAGGAAAGCCTCCCAGGTGCCCAGGCTGAGGTTTCCCCTCCCCGCTCACCTCCGCTGCTGCGAGCGCGCCTCCTGGGTGCCCCGGCTGCCTGAACGTGGCAGGGCTGGGGCAAGTCCTCCAGTGGCTCTGGGCTCCTGTATGGAGAGTTGCACAAGCAACCCCCCAAGCACAACACCAGTTCCCAGGCTTTCCTCAGCACTCCGGCCTCACCACCTTGCTAGGCTGGAGTGTGGGCACAAACCGGCTGGGTGGGACTCGGTGCCCGCATATAAGCGGCGAGGGGCACCCAGTCACAATCCATCACTAGCTGACCTCACAGCCCATCCCTCGGTGACATCAGAATGCATTGCTCAGTCACTGAGGCCTCAGCCATGTCTTCCCAGGGCCCCCTCAGGTCATTCTGTCCGTGGCAGATGTCTCCAGGCACATGCAGCAAGAGGGTTCATTGGATGACACCTCATGCCTCCCTGGGAGGCTGCAGAACAAAGTCCCACAAGCTCTCCTCGCACCCCTGCACTGGGGGCCAGGCTCTGGGCTCCCCTGATTCCTCCCATGGTAGGGAACAGGCAGCCCTTGACTCACAAGGGCGGTCGCCTCTGCTCAGCACCCATCAGGCCTCATCAAGCACTAGGTCCCACTGGGGGCCCTGGGCAGGAGGGAGGCTGAGAAACCGGAAGGGGAGCCTCAGGAGAGGCAAGGAGGCTCTGTGGGGCTGGGGCTGGGGCTGGTTTAGCATGGAGCAGAGAAGGTGTTGGGGCACCTCACAGCGCACCCCAGTGCCTGTGGGGAAGGCATCAAGGGGATGGGGACAGGCATTTGCCAGCACTGCCTGGTGGGAGGGTGAGAGACAGTGGCATCTCCTGAAAGTGGAGAGGTTCAGGCTGGAGATAAGGAATGAACCGCCAAATCCCTGTGAGGATCATTAAGCACTGGAGAGGGTTGCCCCAAGAGGAGGTGGGATGCCAGAGCCTGGAGGTCTTCAAGACCTGAGTGTCCCCAAGCCAGAGCACAACTGTCACAAGCCCATGAATCATAGAATCATGGAATCTTCATGGTTGAAAAGGACCTTTGAGATCATCGAGTCCAACCATACACACACAAAAAAATCCCAAACCTACAAACTCTGTCACTAGAGCATGCCCTGAAGTGTCAAATCTAGACGTTCCTTAAATCCCTCTAGGGATGGTGACTCAACCACCTCTCTGGGCAGGCTGTTCCAGTGCCTGACCACTCTTTCAGTAAAGTAATTCTTCCTAATATCGAATCTAAACCTCCCCTGCCGCAACTTCAGACCATTTCCTCTGGTCCTGTCATTATTCACGTGGGAGAAGAGGCCAACACCCACCTCTCTACAACCTCCTTTCAGGTAGTTGTAGAGGGCAATGAGGTCACCCCTCAGCCTCCTCTTCTCCAAACTAAACATGCCCAGTGCCCTCAGCCTCTCCTCATATGGCTTGGTCTCCAGACCCCTCACCAGCTTGGTAGCTCTCCTCTGGACACACTCCAGCACTTCAATGTCCCTCTTGTACAGCAGGGCCCAGAACTGAACACAGTACTCCAGGTGAGGCCTCACCAGTGCTGAGTACAGAGGCACGACCACTTTCCCTACTCCTGCTGGCCACGCTATTCCTGATACAAGCCAGAATGTTGTTGGCCTTCTTGGCCACCTGGTCACACTGCTGGCTCATGTTAAATTGGCTGTCTACCAGCACCCCCAGGTCCTTTTCTGCTGGGCAGCTTTCTAGCCACTCTTCCCCAAGCCTGTAGCATTGCTTGGGGTTGTTGTGACCAAAATGCAGGATCCGGCGCTGGGCCTTATTAAACCTCATACAATTGGCCTTGGCCAATCGATCCGCCTGTCCTAGTTTGGTGTCATCTGCAAACTTACTGAGGGTGCACTCAATACCCTCATCCAGATCATCAATAAAGATATTGAATAAAACTGGTCCCAAAACTGAGCCCTGAGGGACACCACTGGTGACCGGCCACCAAGAGGATTTCAGCCCATTAATCACAACTCCCTGAGCACGGCCATCCAGCCAGTTTTTAACCCAGCGAAGAGTATGCTTGTCTATGCCATGATTCGCCAGCTTCTCCAGGAGAATGCTGTGGGGGACGGTATCAAAAGCCTTACCAAAGTCCAGACAGACATCGTCCACAGCCTTCCCTGCGTCCAGAAGGAGGGTCACATGGTCATAGAAAGAGATCAGGTTGGTTAAGCAGGACCTCCCTTTCCTGAACCCATGCTGGCTGGCCCTGATCCCTTTGCTGCCCTGCACTTGCTGTGAGAGCTCACTCAAGATGATCCTCTCCATGATCTTTCCTGGTATCGAGGTCAGGCTGACAGGCTTGTAGTTCCCCGGATCCTCCTTCTGACCCTTCTTGTAGATGGGGATCACATTAGCCACCCTCCAGTCATCTGGTACCTCCCCTGTTGACCAAGATTGTTGATAAATGATGGAGAGAGGCTTGGTGAGCTCTCCCACCAGCTCCCTGAGTATTCTTGGGTGAATCCCATCCGGTCCCATAGACTTATGTGCATCTAGGTGCAGAAGCAGATCATTGACTACTTCCTCCTGGGTTATGGGTGGGTTGTTCTGCTCTCCATCCTTGTCTTCCAGCTCAGGAGTCTGAACACCCTGGGGATAGCTGGTCTGACTATTGAAGATGGAGGCAAAGTAGGCATTAAGTATCTCAGCCTTCTCCTCATCCTTCGTTGCAACTTTCCGCCCAGCATCCAGTAAGGGATGGAGATTCTCCCTGGCTCTATTTTTGTTGATGTATTTATAAAAACTATTTTTGTTGTCCTTAATGTTAGTGGCCAAGTTAAGCTCCAGCTGGGCTTTTGCCTCCTAATTTTCTCTCTGTGTAACCTAACGAAATCTCTGTACTCCTCCTGAGTTGCCTGTCCCTTCTTCCAAAGGTGGTAAACCCTCCTTTTATTCCTAAGTCCCATCAAAAGTTCCTTATTCATCCAGACGGGCCATTTTCCCCACCCTTTAATCTTGCGACACTTGGGGACAGCCTGCTCCTGGGCATTTAAGATTTCCTTCTTGAAGAGCGTCCAGCCTTCCTGGACCCCTTTGCCCTTCAGGACTATCTCCCAAGGGACTCTCTCAACCAGTGTTCTGAACAAGCCAAAGTCCGCCCTCCAGAAGTCCAAGGTAGAGGTTTTGCTAACCCCCCTCCTTACAATTGAAAACTTGACAATTTCATGATCACTAAACCCAAGATGGCCTCCGACCACCACATCTCCCACTAGTCCTTCTCTGTTTGTGAACAGTAAATCTAGTGAGGCACCTGCCCTGGTAGGCTCGCCTACCAGTTGTGTCAGGAAGTTATCTTCATGCACTCGAGGAACCTCCTAGCCTGCCTGCTCTCTGCTGCGTTATATTTCCAGCAGATACCCGGCAGGTTGAAGTCCCCAACCAGAACAAGGGCTGGCAATTGCAAGACTTCAGCCAGCCGCTTATAGAATACTTCATCTGTCTCCTCATCCTGGTTGGGTGGTCTATAGCATACTCCCAGCACAAGATCTCCCTTATTTGCCTTACCTTTCATCCTTACCCATAAACACTCAACTTTATCATCACTGGAATCTAGCTCTATACAATCAAAACATTCCCTAATGTACAGAGCAACACCCCCGCCTCTCCTCCCTTGCCTATCCCTTCTGAAGAGCTCATAGCCATTCATCGCAGCATTCCAGTCATGATAGTCATCCCACCACGTTTCCGTGATGGTGACTACGTCATAGTTGTCCTGCTGCACAATGGCTTCCAGCTCATCCCGTTTGTTGCCCATGCTACATGCATTCATGTAGATGCACTTGAGCTGGGCTACAGATTTCACCCCTATCCTTGGCCCTTTATCCCTAGGCTCATTACTAGTGGGCCTGGTTTTATCCCGTTCCCCTTCGTTTTTAGTTTAAAGCCCTACTCATGAGCCTTGTTAACGCTTGGCCTAGTACCCTTTTCCCGTTTTGGGACAGGGTATTCCCATTCCTAGCAAGCAGGCCCGGTGTCCTGTGGATCAAACTATGATCATAGAACGCAAAGCCCTGCTCACAGCACCAGTTTTGGAGGCAGGTGTTGATCTGTCAGATTTTCTTGTTTACCCATTCGTTAGTCCCCAAAACTGGAAGGGCAGAGGAGAACACAATTTGTGCTCCCGAACCCTTGACAAGCTGTCCCAAGGCCCTGAAATCTTTCTTCATTGCCCTCAGACTTCTACTCTCCAGCTCATCGCTGTCTGCCTGTAAAACCAAAAGAGGGTAATAATCTGAGGGTCGTATCAGACCAGGAAGCTTCCTGGTTATATCCTTAACACAGGCCCCAGGGAGGCAGCAGACCTCCCTGTGGGAAGGGTCCGGCCTGCATATGGGACCCTCAGTTCCCCTCAGAATGGAACCCCCTATGACTATTGCCCTCCTCCTGCTCTTCACAGAAGCAGTCTTAATGCGTGGAGCTGGCTGCTTTGATGGCTCTCTGGATGGGGCTTTATCAGCATCCTTAGTTCCCTCATCATCTGTCTCCAGAGGCTCATATCTGTTCTGTACAGGCACCTGGGGAGGCATGGGAGGTCTGGAGGGGACTCTCCTGCTGCCACGAGCAGGTACCTGCTTTCATTCCCCCCCCATCCTCTACCTCTCGTGGAGTCTCCGCCTGCTGCTTTTTCCCTAAGGATGGCAGGGTGTGGCTCCACCAATCAATCTCCCTTTCACACTCCCAAATGGTCCTCAGTCTTTCCACTTCCTCCTTAAGCTCAGCCACCGGGCTGAGCAGATCATTGACCTGGTCACAGCGCACACAGGCGCTGTCTTTGCTGTCCTCCTGCCAGAGTGACGGACATTCCATGCAGCCTGTCACCTGGACACCTGCATGTCTCTCCGTCAGGTCCGTTTGGGTCGCTTTATTCCTTTTGGCTTTGGCTACAGACCGAGTGGAGACCATGTTTCCTTTGTAGTCGACCTAGCCTGCCTGCCTGCTTGGTCTCCCCTCGTTCCTCCCCTCACAGTCACCCACCCCGCGCCTCACTCTGCGGTGGCTGCCTGCTGTTGCTGCTGCCTCGCCAACGCACACCCTCCTCTGGTGCTCCCAGGTGGTTCCGCGGGTGAAACCCACGGAATGCCCACTCGCTGCTTGTTTGCTCAGCGCGCAGCTCACTGCGCTCCCGAAGGGCTCCTTTTATGAGGGAGGGAGTGGTCCCACCCCCTCCTCGTTCAGACCTGCCGCCATTCTGACCTGCCGCCACTCCTCTTCCAATTTTTACTTGTTCCCAGCATTCCCTTGCCCAAGGAACAGACTGCCCTGTGCTTCAATCTATCTAGATACCTCTCCAAGGCCTCTTGTCACTTGAGAGAGCCAACAGCACCTTCCAGTTTGGTACCATCAGCAAATATACTAATGGTGCTTTAAACTCCTGCCTCCAGATCATGGATAAAAATAGTGAACGGAACTGGCCCTAGAATTCAGCCCTGAGGAACAGCACTAGTTACTGGCCACTAGCCAGATGCAGCCCCATTCACTACAACCCCTTGAACCCTGCCGTTCAGGGCCATTATTTGAACTTACTATTTTAACAAGACCACAAAACTTATCTGTCTCTCCCATCTTCTCCCATGTCCAATTAACCGAGTTTCCTCCATCTCTCAAAGAAAGGACATAAAAGCAGCAAACTTCTGATAAAGGAAATAATATATAACTAGTGCAAAATAAGTAAGGAGCAGACAACTATGACACGAAATTATGAAAAATATCACAAATACAAATAAGCTTAAAAATATTGACATAAAACAAGCTACTGCTTGAGCAAGCAAACACTACAAATTTCTTGTCAATTATTTTTCATTCAGTCTTCTTATATACATTGTTTTAATTTTTCATTGACATTTTTTGAACGTTTTATTTTTTTGTATTGTCTTTTTTCATGTTTTTTCCCTCAATCTTCATTAATAATTTCTTTTATTTATTCTTTTAGTTTCGTTTTCCTTCATTAATTTCTTTTCATTCTCCTTTTCTGGGTTCTAGATAACCTACATTACCTGTGTTTGCAGTCTTTTTTTCATCTTTGCATCCATTTGGTGATGAATGAATGCCCTAGCTGGAGCAAAAGGAAACAGGCTCTCCCAAGAATGATGTATTCTTAAGGAGGTTCTCTAAGAGAAGATACATTTAACTACAACTCTAAATTTTTAAGCCTGTATTTTGTAAATATTGGATGTAAAACAGTGAAATCCTGCCTTTCAAGGAGTCCAATGATAAGTGAATTACTCTAAGTAGATCATTATAGTAAGGTAAGCAAATAAGATTGCCCAGTTATGGGATTAAGATGCAAAAAAGTGCACGTCTAAAAACAGATAATCAGAACGTGACAGCAAAAGGAATTATTTAAATAACTCTCATAGATATGATGACTCTTGAATATGTGCTGCCTTGTGAAGCTTTTTTTTTTTCCATAAATGGACTTTAAATTGTTCTTCCTCCTTTTTTCTTCTCTGGAAAGACTGAATAACTTTCTGGGCTGTTTTTTTCTCCTCAAAAAGACACATTTCTCTAGTTCTTTGCAGCAGAAGGGCATTTTGTATGTTTGGATTAGACTATATGCCTTAAAGCATTACTGCTACGATCTCTCACCTTACATCATTAGGAAGGATGAGAAGAAATCACTGTAGTACTACTGGCGTGTGGGTTTCAGTCACAATAAGGAAAGGGTAATTTTATCATTTTCTACTTGCCTGTCTTGAAAGTAGAAGACAACACATCATTATTCTGGAAAGACCTGTCCTTTTAGTGGCTTGTGTACACAAAGATTGTTCGGGGGACTTCACTCTTTCCAGATATTGATGCTTCTTACAGGAAGAGCAAGCTTTCAATAATCCTTACGAGTACCCTCGTAAGGCTCTTTTAAACAAAGACTGAATTTACTTATTTGTAATCTTGCTGTAACCATGTGTCAGCTCTTCTTTTCCCAAGAAATACCGAATGCTGTACACCTTGGTAGGCTGAAGTCGGTACACAAGACCCTTTCTTAGCATACAGTGTGAGTTTCGATTACGATTAGTGTGTGTGTGTGTGTGGCATTATCCTGCACCACATACAGCCATTGCATTTGTGCCATATGGTGCCTAACACACCCTTTTGGGGCCGTTAGACCACGCTTTTTCCCTGGTGCAATCTGTCCTAGTCCACTGTTCACGGCATGCAGAAAACTACCACCAACAAGATCTGGCATTAATACACACTCACATCTGCAGTCTCGGTGAAATACCAAAAAATCCAGACATGAAAACAAAACTTCACAAAGCAGTAGAAAATACCTAGTAAGGTGCAATTCTACATTGGCAGAAGAATGGAGTAGACGACCTAATCTCTTCCCCACCCCACCTCCTTTTCTTGCCAATTGTTAGCATTGTTACTTCTCTGCTTTTTGAAGGGAACTGCGTTGCTTCCTCACTACCAGAACTGGACCTTCTAGAACAACAGCATGATATGAGCAGGCTACCATACAGAAACCTGGGCTGAGTTTTACCATTGCAAGGCCTTAATAAAGGACTATAATCTTCAGATCTGCCATCTTGACCCTTTGCAATCACAGCTAAAAGTTATGTGATACCATAAATTAATAGCATGGAACTATGTGGTAATATGCAGTACAAATACTTTTGTAGTCTACACTAAATTTGAAGTTTCCTCCTATGGAAATAGTTTTTACATTTTGAGACTGTTAAAGATGTAAATTTATAGCCTAGCTATAATATGAGATTGCACCCGACAGTGGTCACAGCTCAGCAGTGGGCTGTAGCGCTGGCATGGGAAATGAAGGTGCTCAGCACCATCCTAGCGCACACTGTAATGCAGCATTCCCAGATGCCACTCTCAACTGCTTAGAAAAGTTCAGTCTCTCACATTTTGACTCTGTATTTCTTTAAAACTTTAGCTGACTGAGCTTCAAGAAAAACATATTCTAGAATTCTGGAGGACAGAAATACCAATGTAATAAAGGGCTGTCTCTCCAAAGTGGGTCATAAGTCAAACTATCAGCATTTTTTACACCTAAGTAGACAAAAGACATTAAAAACTTACATATGTTTAATTTAATGTAACAAGTAACCTATTGCTACTGGAAATTACTGCTCAGAAAGATGTCCTCCTCCCCACACCCACACACTTAACTGTCTTGAGCAAAACTGAAGATGTGGGATTCTCCACTGTGTATGCATATTTCTCTACTGGAGTTTATATATTCAGGACAGTTATTCATAGTTTCTGAATTCAGTTACTGGAGACAGAATGCAGTAATGAAATCTCATCTGAACTGGCTGTGCACTCACTATCTTGGATGATTTCAAGGTCAGTAAGACAGAAGTGATAAATGAGTTGCAATGACTCAAAACCAATAAATCCTCAGGTCCAGATGGGTTTTATCCAAGGTTGTTAAAGATACTAAGAAAGAATAATGTAGACTGGTGGCAGTAATCCTGGAAAATTAGATTATTGTGAAGAGGTTTTGGAAGCTACAGGAGAAATAAGGCTGACGTACAAAAATGTAGTAAGCAAAATAATACAAAGTTACTTAAAATGCATGCAAAATAAATACAAGCAATTTGCACCTGGTATAAAAATACCTGCTAAAAACACAGTTGCATAACAAATAAACCCCTCCAGGAGACCAGGCTTAGCTAAGGCCATTCAATAGCAGGCTTCCCTCTCTGAAAAGGAGACTCCCTCCTCACTTCCACACCCATTTTCAGCCAAGATCATCAACACCTGCTTCAAAAGCAGTCATTTAAACCCTGCTAGAGAGGCTGAAAGCAAGACCTTGAGGGTATCTCCAAGAAAATGTATTAATAAAAAGAAAGAGGAGGACCTTTGCACTGCTTTTTGGCTTTGTCTCTCAAATCATACTGGAATTTCTAGGAAAGAACATTTTAACAGTTTAAAAAGATTGTAAGTATTCTATACATATAATGCATGGGAAATCATAGGCAAAGCCATGTGGTTTTTTTATTATCACCTACCATATTTTCTTCTGAATGTTTTATTAAATCTAACAACAGTAAGATTCTGATTTTTTTTTTTTAATGATTCTGATAGTCTTTGGTAATTATTTTCTATAATTGTAGATAGCAAGAAAGAACCTAGAAAATTACAGAATGATTCCCTGATTGCTAGCCCACCTATGGTAAGGAATGGCAAGCCCTGAAATCATATGAAGGAAACTAATGAAAAAGCTTAAAGCACATGGGAGGGATGAAGGAGGTCCTGGAAATCTTGGGAAGCTGCTGTCTGTGGGCTGAGGGACACTGAGGAGGAGGGTGGCAAACTGGTAGAAACAACTGTTTATACCAAGACAACTATGGATGCAATCCTGTGGATATAAACCTTTTTAAAAAATGTGGCTACATCACTATTCTCTTGAAAACAAATTAATGTAAAAAAAAAAAAAAAAAAAAAAAAAACAACACCCCAAGCTGTTTCTTTATGTCTTGTTATCTTCCAGTTTCTCTACTGAGACACTTTTTCTGAAAAGATCAGTCTGAAAAGACTGATACTGTTTATGAAGCACAGAAAGGATTAATCTGCTCTCACTCAAGTGTGTGTTCCAAGTTAGCCAGTAATGAGACGCTAAGGGAGCAGGGGCGGTGGGCAGCAGGCATACTTTCCTATGAGAAGTATCTAAGATTAGAGCCATGAATTGGTCCCTTGGTACTGGAGAGAGCATAAAGGACTATTTTAAACTGGGCATCTAACTTTGAAGCCACATAGTTTAATTTATGATAGAGATTTGTATTGTATACTATCCTTACAGTATCTTCTGCTACTGAAGCTCATTTATAGACTAAATTAACTTCTCAATAACAATGGTAAGCTCTCTTTCCTAACGTTAATTTCCTAATTCTGCCATCAAAATGGGACAAAATAATTTGATGTTATATTGATGTGTTTGAGAATATGTTGAAATAGCAAATACAGCAAGTACCAAATGTTCTAGTCTTGAGAACAACTTGCTGCCTGTCAAGAGAGTTGGCTACAGGAAACAGGCATCAACTTACAGCTTTAAGTTTACTCAGAAAAAAATATCTGAACATGAATCTTAAAATTTCTGAGGTTAAGGTATCTGAGATAAGGTGAGATAAGGTAAAATGCACTCTTTAGCCCTCCAACGTTATTTAAAAACCTCAGTTTCCAGGTTTCTTATTTTTCCACGTTCTATCCTTCATCTATAGGTTATCACTTTTCCAAAGAACTGAAGCTAAGAACTCCTTTTTGGTTCTAGTCTCCTCATCTAATCAAAATCTTTGTCCTCTAAATTAAATTCTGTCCTATTTCTCTAATTTATTGTTATGGAATTCAGGCTGTCAGTGCAAGGTCTGCAAGGATAAAATAAAACTTAGCTGCAGGTTCTTCCCACCTCCTTGCTCTATCTGTTTTTAGTAGTATTGCCATCCTGCCCATCATTCAAGACCATGCTCTCATCATGATTTGCAATTTGTGTCATTTGCTCTGCATACGATGTTCCATTTCTATGACTAAAAGTCTTGTTCTGGCTGTCATCTCACATGCTAGCGATGACCACTCTTTCTCTAGTGCTTTGAAATGCGATGTATATCCAGATTGCTAATACAAAGATAAATTTCTTCCATTGTTTCACCGATTTCACATCCTCTATTATATCAAATATAGGTTATATGATCTTACTTTCTAAGACTCTTGCAGTAACTCCTCTTTGGGATTAAGAGACTGACTGTTGTCTGGCCTGAGGAACAAACCTTCATAGACAAGCACGCTTAAAAACTCGATATATTTCTGCATCTTTCTTGTTCTTTTTCCTCTTTGGAAAAATAAATCCTGAAGGTTTCTGTAAAATATCCTTTTTCCCCCCTCTCATTCCTATTTCTCTATATTTTTTAGTAAATAGCTATGCCACATACATAATGAATCCATCTGTCAAACTTACCGATATTTCTTCTGTGCAGTCTCTCCAAGATAATTCCTGCCTCTTCTATATTGATCATATTTTGCTATCAAGAAACTTTAGCATATGTGTTTATGCCACACTTGTAGAACACAGTCCTGATCTATTACTAAAGCCCCTAGATGTCACTGTAATAATATAAAAAACAGTAAAATTGTAAATAGGAGCAGGACTGTTTTACAATTAAGTTGATCTTGAATGACACTCCACTCAAGTAACTTGATAAACAGATATCAATCAACAGGTTAGGGAGAAAAAGAGATGTTTTGTAAGCTGTTGAACTTTTCTAGAATATTACACAGAGGTTGTGTTCCTTCTGCCTTTGGCATTACCTGGCTAAAAAGAAGATTCTAGAAAACACTTCCACAACAACATTGTGTCAATAAAGATAACTGAACTACGACATAATTAAAAGGTATTTTATAACACAGTGTGTTAGACTATAACAACAAAGAGGATCTGCTGTGTGAGTAGGTGTCTGTTCTGACCCCTGGCCTGAAGTATCCTTGTGGGTTCAAGTACAAATTTTGTTTGACTGTTAGTTAAAGACCACTTCTGTTTGGCAACAGACCTTTGTGAGTCCCTTGAGCAGTGATTTAAGAGTAGTTTTACTACGCTATGTTTACAAACAGGAATCGTATTACCAGTTGTTGAAGCATAGCCATCACTGGAGACATCCAGTACACAGCATGGAAGGATGAAAGTTTTGAGCAAAGAAAACATGTTGAAATCTGCCTTCTTTCAAAACTGGACTGTGATGTGCAAAGGTGACTTTTCACTTGGAGAAGTTTATAACAGGTTCACCCAAACCAGCATACTCTGCCCTTCCTCTATTATTCTAGTCCTTCCCATCTCTGGCTGGGTCTATGAATTGTCTCGGGCGGGAAAGATGGACATTGGATATATTCTACTGCCACATTCACATATATTTTCCACTACTGAAAGTATCTTTAAGGTTTGTGCCAACGGAAATCAGTGGAGAATATGGCTTGGTTTTAGCTACTGGTTTGAAAAGCTCTGTCATGGTAGTCTTAAAAGTCTTTGCTTTTACTCCGTGCAAAGTACTTTCTAGGCTAAGGTAAGTATTATTACATTTTCTTTGTTTGGTTTTCTTAGGTCTAACTGGGAAGTTGATACTAAGTCCTTCTAAAAAATATTTATATTTTCCATATATATAGCCATATTTGTACATATAAAAGAGTATTAATACGCTTTCTTCCTAAGCAAAAGAGAACATCTAAGAGAATGAAGCTGTTCATATTTTTGTGTCTGCACATTGAAAAAAAATCTGAGGCTAGGTTTTCTAGATTGTGAAAAAATATATACATCATGATATGATGCTTGAATTAGCAAACACAGGTTTTTGATTTTAAAATGTAAAAGGCAAGTTAAAAGAGAGTATCTGGTCAGAGAAATCTATGACTATTTTTCTCTGAATGCAAAACACAGGCAATCTGTGAAATGTTCTACTGTAGGCTGAAGGGGAAAGGGGTGTAACTAGCATTTCCTTTTCAGTCTGAAAATTTACAGGAATGCAACAGCACATCTGTATGGAATTAGCATGGCTTCTCTCCCTAATACATTGAGATTCATGTGACTGCAAACCTAGAATCTATAATCTTGAGTCCAGATTTGTTTTACCTAATAAAAACATCAGGACTGATTGTACCTTAGGGTCTAATATTTAAAAAGACTAAAATTGTATTTTTAAGAAAATAAAAATAAAAGCAGACAGTTTCCTAGTATTTTTAAGCCCTTGCATCTTCAGATATCTGTGTAAGAAGTTGTGTGTAGCAGGCTATATACCAAACAACGTACCTATATTCGCAGGCACTACAGCTAGATCTGAGACCATCAGTATACGCAGAAAAATCCTTCTTTTTGGAAAGGCACGTTACAAACTTTTCTGCTGACTGCTAGTTTTCTTCTGGAATTTGCATTGGTGTATGACCTATTCTTTTTCCTTCCATTAGTCTATAAAAAGGACATGCTATATATAATATGCCATAATTACAATATGCTGGCATAGTGCTGCTGAAATAAGTTAATGCAAAGTTTGAATTGTTCTTAAAATATGTAGTGCCATCACAGATTTTTGAGGCATTCCATAATGATAACATATATTACATATATAGCATTCTATCTAATATTATGTATTAGACTTTCATAATAGAATATATAACAGAGACTTATTTCTCCAAGTGTTTTGAGCATGGACCTATTTTGAATCTCCTGAATAATGATCAGTGTTTTATATACCAATATTATGCTGATTTGAACCTTACATAAATTTTGTACCCATCTGTTTCAATTTGCAGTTGAGTGAAAATTACCAGCTTTGCTTTTCGTACGTATGTGACTATATAAAGGAACTGCCATGATAGTAATTCAGCAACTTAACCTTTGCATGTTTACAGCATGCAGTGAATCACAATCTACCTGTATTTACATTCCATAAATCTATCTTAATTTGTTAAAAATAAAGTTTGGTTCCAGTATGCAAAAAACAATGATCTCATGTCCATCAGAGTGGAAGAACACAAAACAAACACAACAGAAAATTGTTGTTTATTAATTTATTGTTAAGAATTATTTTTACTTAGGTGACGCTACTGCTTAGTTTGGGGCTTACCAGAAATTCTTGGGATTGCTGTCAAGATTGCTTTTCTTCTGTGATTGCACAGATGAAGTAGTACTTAATAAAAAGAGAGAACATGGGCTTTAAGTAGTGATACAGCCAGAGTAGCAGTCAGTACAAAATTGCACTATTTACATGAATGGTGGAATTCAGGTGAACTGAAACTTGGCTGTGACTCTTAAATACTCTCCCAGTTCATCCTTGTTGCCTTTAGTTAAAACTTTACCTTCACGTGGGCATGCAGAAGCACTGAAATGTAGAACACTGAAATGTAGAAGCACTCTAGTTTTTCAGATTCCTAATTTGTGGTGCAATACTCACGTGGCTGTAGCAGCAACTCCTAGAACTTCACCACTTGTTTGGACAAAGAAAGCTGCCTCAGTGCACAAAGTCAGTGTGGAGATGTTGTTGGCACACCGCATAATAAATATTACGTATGCTTTTAGATAGATGAATAGCCAAAGGAATTCATATTTGAACATGTCATTTCAGTGAGACTTAGGATACTTGAATCGTCTCTTTTTAAAGATGTTGTTAAAGAGAAGCTCAGTCAGAAAATAGTGCTTAAAGGAACCGATAAGAGAACAAATATTTTAAATCATACAGCTATAAAATTATTAATGTATTTAAATAATGAAACCCATGTAGTTCAGGTTTTAATGTCAGGTGAAACTTGTCACGAACAACTGAGCCCTTTTATGTGCTCCACCTACAGACTCCCCAGGGTAGTTTCTAGAATGAAGGCAAATCAAAACAGTTATAACTATAGAAGTCTTCCTGGAATCTGGTAAGTACTGCAGCAGCTATATCCTTTTTTTCATAGACAATACAGAATATCCAAGAATCTCTGTTGTGTTTTATATTTTATTTAACTTGACTTATTTAAAAATAGACACTGAGGTGTTTGAGCTCTACTAGGAATGGCTTCAACCTTGTGTTTCGTTTAAGACGTGTATACAGATCTTATTTCCATTGATAATCTGGTTAACCTTTTCTGCATCTAGGAAAAAAAAAAGAGTGCCAAAATTTTGCTTTTCCACCCTTGACTCCTTACCTCTGATGACAGACTTTGGAGCTTAAAGTAGGATTTCATTTCTGGTAGATGAGATGTCGAAATTAGGAACATTCACTTTTGTTTTTTCTCACTTCAAATAAAGAAAAAACAGTACAGAGTGGTACACCCTACCTCTCCCATGCTAAAAAAAAAATAAATCCCCAAATAATACAAGGTTTAACAGGCAAAATAGTCAAATCAGTCCTGGAAGGATGTACCTTGCTTACATTTTTGTATGTATCCTCAAGGTAAAGTAGCTGCTATCTTAAAGTTATGAGTAATTTTCTCAAGAATCAGACATTCAAACCCAGGTTATCTTTTTGTAGCTGAAGCTTTGTAGCACTGAAATATTTTTTGTTTAATTGCATGGAGCAGTTCTCTTATGACATGTTTCAGTACTGTGATGGCTTTTTTGCTTTTTTCAAATTGTTTTTTTATGTCTTAAGTATCTTCCTGTTCATATTTTATAAGCCCCACTTAATGGCTTCCTTTCTTCTTTTCAACATGCCTTAGTTAATGTATACTTCTTTTTTTTTATCTGCAGTGGACATATTACTTTGAAACCACTGCTAAACTAATTTTGAATTTTACAATCATAAACCTACAGCTCTGTGGGATGAGTGATCTATGTGTTGTATACGTAAGGGACTTTGTGTTGAGGGACAATATCCAATGTCCTGACTGTAAAGCAACTGTAAGTGAGTCAGTCAAAATTATGAATCGGAATTGCTTCTTAAATGGTAGTAATATCCTTTATATGCATTGAATTTTACAGATAAGCATAGGTATGGAAGAGATTGTAACTATTTACTTATTTATTTTTTATTGAGATTAAGTTTTATTTCTTGTTCTTACTAGTTTTTATCTGTTGTTTACCAAATTATGAGTATATATCAAATCAGTGCACACATTTAAACAGAGGAAAAAGGAAGTGAGGCCAATTAATTTAATTTCCTGGCCTGAAATGATGCTGAGAAGGACATAACTCAAGTTTCCATGTGAAAACAAGAACATCAAAAAAAACCCAAGAGACTTGTCAAAAGCAAGCAAGATGCAGGAAGATAACAGGACAGATGGACAGAACAATAAAAATAGATGTTGTCTACCTGATTTTAGTAATGCTTTTGAAACAGTTTCAACTGACAAGCAGAAATCACAGTTTAGATTAAATTACTCAGTAAATATATAATTGGCTAAAGAAAACATACTAGAGCAGTTATCAATAGCTTACTGCCAAGGAGGAAGCAAGTACTATGTGTCAGTTTCAGACAGCCTTGGACCCGTTACTTTTCAATATGTTTTTTTTAAAGAGCAGATGATAGAAAATTTATTCCATTTGCAGGTTAATGCCAACCTGGAGGGAGAAGAAGATGCTGGAAATAACATGTGAATGGGAGGGAGGTGTTTAAAATGCAGAAAGTAGGATTCCTATTGGGTATTTGGAAAACTTTTTAGTGGTAAATCAACGGCATTGGTAGCACATCACCTGCAACCCTGCAGAATTCCTGCACTTGAGGCACAGGTTAAAAGGTCAATTTCTAGGACATAGGTTGTAGTTGAGTTGGGTTTTTTTTTGCTTTACAGCAGAGAGGATTAATTAGATGACTTTCCAAGGTCTTTTCCAGAAATACTTTTTAAGTGTTTCCGAGATGAAGATACCGTAGAAAGATACCAAATGAAGATTTGGCCCTGACTGAAAAGGTGAAGATAGGGAGCATGCATTAGATCCAGTGGGGAAGAGGCAACAGCTGAAAAGAGTAAGCGAGAAAAAGAGCCGCTGTAGTTGGAGATACTTCCGTCAGCAGTACTCTCAAACAGCTTTATATAAGGTAAGGCCAGAAAAGAGGAGGCAGCAATAAGGTGCAAAATTAGGCCCACGGAATCAGTTTTTTATCTGGGTAGACATTACAGCTTGAGCGTGTACTTCTGGGGAAAAAGAAGATGTAGCAAAAGGATGATATGGAAGCTACAAAAGTGAGCAACAGAAAGTTTACAAGATTTGTGTTGTTCTGGGTTGTTTTTTTTTTTAAAAAAGGAAGAGAAGGACTGGCTTAAGAGGAATAATCCAAACCCTCAATTTTTATGTTTATTTTAACACAATAACTGAACATTCACAGGAAGATGTCAGAAAGACAGGATGACATGTTAGACTAGTTGAAGGAAGCAGTTTATCAGAAATGAGTGGTGTTTATGAGCCATCAGCTTACCAATAGGAGTTCACTCAGATGCCTCAGTTCTCACAGAACCTGAATTCCACTCTGGCCTGTTTTCCGTAGGATTTAGTACATGGGAGCCTAGGGTCTGTTGGGAATCAATAGGTATTTTGCACTTTGCTTTATTAACAGTGGAACAAAAAGAGAAAGCATCGAACTGCACTTCAAAGGCATTCCATTCAACATGTTTATAACTTCACAATTTAACATTTTGCAGTATTGTCCTATTTCTCAGTCTGCTCTGCCACATTTAAAAAAAAAAATGTTTATGTTTTTTATGTTTGGAATGGTCCAAAATAGTGGTGGTAAGAAGTCAGGTGAGAGCATTTGTCCTGCCAAAATAAGGTATACCAAAATAATATTACAAAGATGCATATGTTTAACAAGTAAGGAACTTCTTTTTACACAAAAAGTCACTTGTGCAGGTTGAACTTGAAATGTACTTAGAAAAGGACAAAGAGTGAAATTCTTGAATTATTCTTTTTTTAAATTTTTTTTTCTTGTCCCTTCTAACCAATTTTTATCATTTGAATTACTTTTTATCTAGAATAAAAGGAGACTATCTCAAAAGAATTATTCAAGCACTTTTTCTGTGGAGGAAGCAGGAGGTATTGCTCATGATGCCCAAAACCTGAACGCTTCCTGCTATACTTGGTATGGCCAGGCACTCAGATACATCCCTTGGTACCAGTACAACCATGAGGACGGACCAGCAAACCACATCCTGTACCTGTATACAGCCAAGTGCTTAAACCTGTGAGCTGATGACCCTGTATCACACCATATGCTAAGGTCCGAAAACTGGCATCTGGCACTGAACATTGAAAAGATAGGGCCCTGCTCCTGAAATCTACAGAAGCACAAGTTCACACATTTGTAATGATTTCATTTTTACTGTAGCCATGAAGAAAAAGAGCAACAAAAAAAAAAAAAAAAGCCCCAAGCCCCCCCAAAATCAAAACAGACAAAAAGGGTTTACCCTACCAGAAAACCCTTTAAGACAAGTATCTTCTTTTATATCAAGTATGTGTTATAATTTATATGACTTATGCTTTCGGTCTATGGCCTTGGGCAAACAGATGGGCCCAATACTGCAGCCTCTTTCATTAAGAGAAAACTTTCTGTAGGACAGGACCGGTCTACAATAGATGCAACTCCTCTTAATGCTGTGGAAGGAAAATTACATGACAACAATTTGAATAGTAGCATTAAGAAAAAAAAAAGGGGTTTTAAATTTAGACACTCTCTTGTCATTTGTACTTTTAATACCTGTACTGATCTAGGCATCCATCACTGAGCGCTTTTAATCATTCAGGGTAATGAATAGCTGAGGATGTTTTTAACTGACAATCAAATGTGGCCATTGAGAGAGATAATTTTTAGGACTAGAAGAAATCATTTGCACCCAAGAAGGCTAGTTTAACTGGATCCTGCTTTAGCAAAGTGATAGCCCACATTTTTACTTTGTTTCCAAATGCCAAAATAGTAGGAGTGCCTTTACTTAAAAATAACTCCCACCCTTGTTTGGGAAGAAAAAAGTGAATCACATGGGAAAAGTGTGGATTCAAAAATAATCTACATTACGAGTTTTTCTCTGGGAATATTTTCTGTATGTAAATGTACAATTACGTGTTTCCTGAACATTCACTATATATAACATTTTGAACTATTTTTGTCAGAATTGGTAAGACTTGAAGTGGAAGTTCAGCTACAACAAAGTAGCCATCGTTCATCCTTCTACATCAGTCACATGATGTCAATAGATTATGGCATCCTCCATGAAAGGAGCTATTCTATTTTATAACAGCTAGGGAACAGAGTGGGAGGGAACCTCTGGGATCATTGAATTCAAATGCTTTTTAAGAGCTGGGAGACAGAGTCAATAACATCTTTCCTAAAGAAATCTGTTTCATCCCAAAAGTACTTAAAGTTTTAGATTCTACTTTTTCCAATGCAGAGTTGTATTCCTGTCTTATCTAAGAGACTTTTCTAATTGAAGCACTAATTTGAATAATCATCACTTTATACTTTCTTTTTCTTCTTCTATTTTCCTTCACTATTTTTTTGAAGAGAACTGCTGTTAGCAGAAGAACCCAAACCCTTTAGCAGTAGTTTTCTTCCCTTAACCATACTAGTGGCTTTTTTGTGCAGCTATTCCAATCTTAATATATCTTCTTCTAATGTGAATAATCAGAACATAATCATTATTTTAGATGATGTCTGATCAGTATCTTGTGCCCATAAAAAGTATTAATGCTTCTCTTTCTAATGAACACAGCTTTGTTGGTAAGAACTTAATTTGTATGCATATCTAGATGGACTATTTGTATCGCAATCTTATCAGAATTAAGACTCCTTGTTATTGAATGTTTTTTAGTTTTGTGTGCTAGTTCCTTGCAAAATTCTAGGAAGTTGCTACCTATTCCTCTTCTGGTTTGAGCGCAATGGGATCTCTGAGTCTTAGAAATCATTTAACAAATCACTGGTAGATGCTGACCATTTGGTTTTGTTCCTGGGCTCAGTATCTACAGTGTCAAAGCAAAAAAACCCAACCCAACAATAGAAAGTGTACATATATTGGCTTTGAATCATAATTTTTTTCCCCCATAATTTCTAGCCCACCACTGCTGTGTAACTGATGAACTTTTTTTATTTGTTTGTTTCACTGATCTTTTTTTTTTCCCTTAAGATTTTCTTGTGTTGTCCTTTTCCAGATGTAGCTCTGTTTAACTTCTGGGAATTACTTCTTTATCTCTGTGCTTCCTGATATCCAAGGCCCCATGCTTATCTCAGATCAGTTCTTTCCTTTTTATTCTTTGTAGCCTGCCTGCTTATTCTTTGCATTTTTCTTGAGATAGTTATTCACCCAAACAGGCATGGAATCCTTCTCTCTCCCTGGCTTTGTTTAGGTGCATCTTATTCATGACAGGTTTAACAGCTTCTGTTTTGAAGAAATTCCAGACCTCACCTATATTCATAAGTTCCTGAACTCTTCTAACTAGTTGTTTTCATTAAATACTTCCCTTAATTTCTCACCTTTAAAGATTCAGATCCTCCCATGTGAAACTGCTTTTGCTAACCTTCTAAATTTCAACAAAATTAGCTTCTCATCAGTCAGAATATAGATCTTTAAATGGAGCCTCTACAGTGACTCGAATAAGGGAATGGCTTCATGACCTCTCAGCTAGTGGGTTTTATTTCAGAGATAACAAAACATGGCTCCTGCCTCTCATTCCAGAATTAGAAGTGACAGATAATATGCGCATGGAGCTAAAAGAAGCTGCTACATCTTTTTTTGTTTTGTTTTAACGGACAGTAAAAAAAGTTTCCTGGTTGCCACGGTATGTATGGTGAGGTGCTCAACCATATAGCTGTAATTCAAAGCGATAAATCTTCTCAGATGACAAAACCAGATTGTGTCCTGTTGTTATCAGAATGACCCACAGGGAGCACTCGGGGACTTTCAGCAGGGACACGTCTTCATTGCTTTTGTTTGCCTTTTACTGGTGGCTAAGTAATTCAGCACGTCTAGGTAAATGCAATGGGTTTGGCCTTGAGAAGTAAGTACAAAATTAGCCACGCTGGGGTGGTTTTATTTGCATTCATTTTCAGATGCTTATGTAGAGAGGAACAGCAAAACGAAAATAATTTAACAATTTTGCCCTTGCAAAAACTACTGTGGAAGGAAACTGCAAACTAACGCAGTTCAAAGTTTCTTAGCTCCTGGTGTTTTTCAAGTGTTTTGAAGACATTTGTCGACTTGCTGACAAAAATACCAACAGAAGAGGCTGAAGCGGTATTAGGCGGAATGAGCTCCCGCTTCAGACGCCTCCGCCCGGCACCGCTGTGCCCGAGGCAGGTGGGTGCGGGCGGGCGGACCCCCGCACCCCTCACAGTCCTTCCCGAGCCCGGGGGAAAGCTCCATCCCCCGGCTTCACCCTGCCGGCCCGGTCCTCATCCTGCAGCTTCTCCCTGGGGCCTTTATTCTCAACCCCAGGTGCTTTTCCATGGAAGGGTTTTACTTACAAACTTCTCCGTAAAGGCGGGACCGTACACATTTCGTAGCACGGCTCCTAGAGGTTTGGGAGGAGCATCACCATCATCATCACCATCATCATCACCACAATCATCCTCCTCCCGCACTCCTCGCCCCGCAGCCGCTCGCCCCCGCCCCCCCGGGGCCGCCGCAGCTACCGGCCGGGAGCCGCCGGCCCCGCCTCCCGCCCCCCGGCCTCTCCCGCACCCCCAGCCCGCTGTAAAACCGCCCCCCGCGCCGGGCAGGGGCTGCTGCTCTCCTCTCAGCCCATCCCGGCGGATCGCATCGGACGCCGTTATCGTTAATTGTCATCCTTGTTCTTTTTTTTTTTTTTTTTTTTTTTCCCCTCCAGGGAAATTCAGCGTTGTTCTGTTGGTTTTCCTTTTTCGGAGGAGGGGAGAGGGGGAAGAAAATCCCAACTAACTCAACTTCTTTTTCTTCTTTTTTTTCCCCTCTCTTTTTTCCCCTCTCTTTGAAGAGAGAGGGGGGGGCGGGTGGGATGCAACGTGGACCCCGCTGTTGGTGTCACGGCGTCCCGCTGACGGCTGCGGCGGCAGGGCAGGCTGGGGAGGAGAGAAGAAAGAGTTTCCGCGGCTGAAGCCTTCGCCCGGCGAGGAGCGGAGCCCTGCCCGCCGACGGCGGTGCGGGACAAGCTCACCTCTCCCCGCCTCCCCCCCCCGCCGTCTCCGCCGCTTCCCAGCCGGGGCCGCCGCAGGATGGGGAGACGGCGGTGGCTGTGGCTGCAGCCCTGCCTGCTGTGGCTGGGCTGCCTGGCCCTCTGGGCTCAGGGAGCAGCCGGGCAACAAAAGCCGCCGCCGGTTCGCCCGGCGGGAGGAACGGGCGGCATCTACCCCGCCGCCGCGTACCGGGAGGACGGGGCCCATCCCGCCGCCGCCGCCGCCGGCCGGGTCCGCAGGCGAGGAGGACAGCAGGAGCTGCTCCGCGGGTAGGGACGCGCCGACATCGAGCCCCCGCCTTCCGCACCCCCAGACCCCTTCCCCGCCGCCGCCCCCCAGCCACCAGCACCCACCCCCCACCCCCCCAGTTCTGTCCCCCACCTCCCAAACCCCATCCTGCGGTCTCCCTTCCTGCCTGCGGTACCTCTGACCTTCCGGCCCCTTTATGCGACGAGGGGAGTCGTGTGGTTAATCGGACTTGGGTGTTTTGTCCTCGGCTGTGAAATACGGTCTTTTAATTAGTGCGATTATATTAAAAGCAGACGTTGTGTGGGGCTACGTTACAACTAGCAGATGTACTGTGTTGGGCTCTTCATTCAAGCGTATTACAATATTAAGATACTTTGGCATTCACTTTACTTTGGCTTCTACTGAGAAACTATTCAAAATCTGGTTTTTTTTCTAATGTTTTGGGGAGTTCTTGGTAATTTGGATTAGTTTGTTAGTCTGTATGGCCAGTCATCCCTTCTGTCTTGTGTCAGGCAGCAGCACGAAGCCAATTTTTACAGCAAGACTTCTAAGGCTGTGTATATGAACGCAGAGCCAAACTCATCCCTTGCATATCCTCAATAGTTCCACCAGGGATGAATGTGGCCTGCTGTTGCCTAGTCTGCCTCTCCTCTTTATGCTAACCAGTAGAACTAGTACAAAATAAAATGGCTTGGAACTCCTTATAAGTGGAGGAAGATTTTGTTTCTTTCGTGAGGATTTTTTTATAGACGTCTTTGCTATACACTTTTTTTTTTTTTTGTTTCATGCATCTGGTTTCTTCCCTTGTGTGCACATAAAACTTTGGATTCTATTTACAGTGATTTATATTTTCGTATATACATTTATTTGTTTGTCTTTGTGACAGGCCAAATGTGTGTGGCTCTAGGTTCCATTCGTACTGTTGCCCTGGATGGAAAACTCTTCCTGGAGGAAATCAGTGCATTGTTCGTAAGTGTCTGACTTCAAGTTTCTACTGCCCTGGGGGTAATAATAAATATTCTCCTGTAAGTTATGGCTCCATTGTGTATGAGGAAAGAGAATTCAGTTCTGTCTTTTGCCTTATTTTTAAAAAGAAGAAAAAGAAAAAAAGAATGATGGATTTACAGGTCCGCGTTTCTTGTAATTGAAAGATTGGCCAATTGCTGTGTTTTATTTGGTGTGTTCATAAGGGGTATGTCTCCAGTTTTTAAAAAGAAGAACTTCACAATGAAGGAAAAGGGAAAAAACCTTCCATAAATCAAATACTCAACTATAGTTAACAGGAAAAAACAGGCCAAAAAGTCTTGATATAAAGCACATCAGATCTGAAGTTTTGTGAAACTTCTGTGCTAGGCTTGGAATCGCAATCAAATGGAAAACTTTTTTACATCTGGGGTGCGTATTCTCTTGCCTGTCATTTTTAGTTGTGTTTTAATAGCTATAAAGCACGTAGACTTGGATTATAGGGCTGGTCATAACAGGTACTCTGCTGACAGATGTGGCTGTTGACATGGCTTGGCAAAAAAAAAAAAAAAGGAGGTGTGGGGGAAATCTGGTCAGTACTCTGGTTAGGAAACACTGTCTACCTAGAAAGGAAATGGAGAATTAAGTTGAATTTTCTGTCTGTTAGATAAAAGCTGGTACTAGATACGTGCTTCTTACAGTCCTTGAATTTTAATGTGAGTCTGTTCCCATTCATCCTAGTCTGTCACCGTCTCTTTTGCTAGTAAGTATGTTCAACTTCAGAATTCAGGTCCAAGAACATTCTGCCCTTTATGTAAGCAATGAAGGTCTTTTGCCTCTAACCCATCTAACAAACTGCAGACATCCAGGACTAAACTAGGGAAGGATGGGTAGTAAGCCAAGATCTGCCAGACTTAAAGATGACTTTTTGGCTGTTGCTTTATGATTCAGGACTATCAGCCTGCTCACATCTATTTGTTTTACATGAGTGAATTTGCCTAGCTAGTATTTCTGATCATTGTACCATGTATCACCGATTTTCATCTAAGATTGACCTAGCATTTCCTAGAAAACTTTAACCATGTTATTCAGAGGAAGATGCTGGTATCAATGCCGATGTGGAATAAGAGGAATCCTCAAAATGTTTGGTTCACATTTATAATCTCTTATGATATTGGCTTACTTAAATGTAAACCCGAGTTTTTAAAATGGATTTAGGCTGCCTAATGGATGGGGCTTTGAGCAGCCTGGTCTAGTGGGAGGTGTCCCTGCCCATGGCAGGGCCGTTGGAACTAAGTATTTAAGGTCCCTTCCAACCCAAACCATTCTATGATTCTGTAATATGCTGTTGATAGGTTTTTCAAATTCATCTGGGCATCTAGCTCGAATGAAATCAGGGAGAGACAATGATGTTGGTACTTTCAGAAATCCTTATAATTCACCCTTAAATTGTGACTCTTGGTGCCTCTTAAAGAGCTCAGTCTCAGGTCTCTTCACATCCAGAATAATCTTTGATTTATTATTAATTTATGTGCACAAAGGACACCTTTTAGCTCCCGCTTCCTTACTGGAGCTTCGTTGCAGCTCTCTTAAGATGTTTAGTGGGTGAATAATTTTGCCAGACCATCTGTAAAGTTGGCTGTGACACTTTTCTATTTGTATTTTTGGTGAAGGTTTAAGACCACAGATTTCTACGCGCACATTAAACATTTGTTGAGATGCTGGTCCCTCTAGCCAGAGCTGTTTAGCTGGAGAAAGCCTCCTGCACAGGCTGATGGACAAGCTAGCAAACTTCTTATTGGAGATGCGTTGATTATAAATAGTGCAGATTGTAACTGGTGATTTTTAAGTATTATTTCATGAAGAGAGATCTATGAGCCAGTGGTAGGTGAACAGGAAACCATTCTGACCCTAGAGTGTTTTCAGTTGATAACATGATGATGGTTGCTGGCGGTCTGTGACATATTTATGATTAAAAGTGATCTTTTATCTAAAAAACAAAAGTCTGGTTGGGTTTACTTTTTGTTCAAATAAAATAAACTGTACTGATGAAAGCATATTTAGAAAATGCTTTCAGCAATATGGCTTTCAGTTGATAAAAGTTATTCCCTAACAGATAATAAACTAACACAATGGTCTAAATATAGACCTTGCTCAGTCAAGAGATTGAGCTATGTTGTATGAAGATGGACAGAACAGTGATATAAGGAAAACAGCCCGGTTCCCTGTGTTTGTCAAGTGCTCTAAATCCGAGTCCCTTTTCTCACTTTTATGTCTGCTAATGGAAAAAGTATTTCGTATCAGTCAGTGGTATGTCTCTAATTTCAACTGAATAGCGAAATCCCACAAACTCCTTCAATTCTCATGCCTTCACATTTAGGGCATAGTTGTAGAGGAATTTCATGATAAATGTAGATGACCTGCATTCCATCTTTCTGATGCCTGGTGAGTGGTGTCAATGGACCACTAATGTGGCTTTGTCTATGCTCTCATAAAGCAAATGTGGCCTTTATAGGTGTATGTCAAGGAGGACGCGGGTTTACAAAATCTGGTCTGGTTTGGTCATGTTTGACATCAGTACAGAGCTTCTGATTTGGTGGAGAAAGGATAAAAGGGAGCATGTAAATTTCACAGGCGTCATATTTAAATTCTATAACAGGCCAAGAAAACAATTTGCTTCCTTATGGGAGTTGTGTCTCATTTATGCATGTTTTCCTAAGTCAGAAGTGGAGCACAAACATTCTGGGAAAGGTCTTATCTCTGCTTTCTTTCTTTTTTTTTTTTTTTTTGTGTATATGGCCAGGTGGTTTTTTCCCATTTCTTTTAATGTATATAGACAGGTTTTTTAGGTAGTTGGTATATTCTTGGCAGATTATTTACCGGAGGTATTTGTTGCTTTTGTTGTCCTTCAGTGGAGATGTGCTTCCAGATTCTCTCAAAACCCCAAAGTTATTTACAAAGACACTGTGATTCTTGCTTGGTTTTTTGCTTTACAAGTTGTCTCTTGCAAGATAAGTGGGTTTTGAGGTCTTCCTGTGCCATACTGACTCTTAATGTTTCAGGCTGTCTTTTGATGCATTTGCTAATCCTGCTAGACGTATTCATTTGGATCTCCTGTAGAATCTGGATTTAGCCTTTAACTTATTTCTGGTTCTGTTGTTCCCTTGTGCAATGAAGCTCCCTTTTCTGGTGAGCGAGAAGGGACGGTGCAACTTTGATGCATCAGGGGACAGCAGCACGGCACGCACGTTACGCACACCGAGTATGGTGTGGACAGGCTTCCCTGAGATTCTCATAAAGTCAGTTTCTAAATGACAATGTGGAAATATTTGAGTACAGAAAACAATATTTAGGGAAACTACACAAAATCTGCAAAGCCCAGCGTGTGGACATTGACTTCCCACAAAACAGCTTTGTGTAAAGGATGGATAATCTTAGAAGAGAGACCCTAAAATGCCTCTAAACCAGCTATTATAAGAGAGAAGCCATACCATAAATTGGCATTTATGATCTGTATTGTTTGTATTCATTCAAATCTTGGATTCTTGGTAAAGTTTTCTACAGGTCTTGTGGTCTAAAATATATAATTTTAATAATTTTACATTACTTGTGTAATAGGGTGGTATTTCTAATTAGGAAAAGAGTTGATTATCTGGTTTCAGTGGTCAGACCAGTGTTTGAATATGCCATATTCAATTCTGTTTTTCTTTAAATTTGTCAGAGATACTGATTACACCAAAATTCAGTTTGCTTTATTTAACTTACAGTTAGTTTCACATGTATATTAACCGTCCCAATGAACTGTGCATTCAAGTGGGTTTTTATTTATTTATTTATTTAAGACTAAGGTTACTGTTAATCACTGTCTTTTTAATTGTGTTTTTCCTCAGCGATTTGTAGAAATAGCTGTGGTGATGGATTTTGTTCCCGTCCTAACATGTGCACTTGTGCAAGTGGACAAATATCACCTACTTGTGGATCGAAATCTAGTAAGGACATACTATATTTATTTTCATTAGAGATTCCATTTTAAGTAATTCTCTTTGAGTATCAACTCAAAAATAGCTACTGTGTAAATTCTTTAAAAATAAGTTGTCATTACTGCATACACGCGTGTAACTTACACTTTGGTATATCTAGTTTTTGATAAAGTTTGATATACTATGTGTGCATGTTTACTCTGTGTGACAAATTGAAAAAAAATGTGTGTTTAAAGCGATAAGCAAGTTTAAATATAGATGTCTGTGGTAGTAACATTTTTGAGTCTGTTTTCCTAAGAAATATAGATCATACAGCCTTTAAGATAGTTAAAAGCTCTAAGTTGCAAAGTATAGTAATGGAAAACTCTAAAAATCAACTTTCATGGTTGCTTTTAAATTAATGGTTGTCTAATAGCTACAGCTTGGATGGCTTAGGTTACAAGAACACCCGAGTGTACACTTAAATACATAGTGTATATTGTACAAAACTCATGTCTACTTTCAGACGTCTCGTTTTTTGTCCACGTTTGCTTCCCAATGTGGTGTTTTTGCCTGACGCTGGTGTCTCTCTGCAGTACAACAGTGCAGCATCAGGTGCATGAATGGGGGCACCTGCACGGACGACCGGTGCCAGTGCCAGAAGGGCTACGTGGGAGCTTACTGTGGGCAGCGTAAGTAACTGTTCTGCTGCATCTAAAACTAAGTCCACATTAAGTCCTGCAGGTTGGCCTTCTTTCTTTAGGTAGGGTAGGAAGATAAAAAAGCCAATTTGCTGAAACACAATGAAGTGTCCGTGAGCAATGTAATGCTGTTTTGAGGTATAGCATGTAGCTGAAAGTCAGTTCATGCATGAAGTGCATTTGTGTTATCTACAAATTAGGGATCGAATTCAACAAATAGTTTTGGAAAATCTTTGGGAGTAATGGCTGTATACATCCCACTCTCCTTTTCTTACCAGATGATCACTAATTTTTCATTCTCTTTGGCAAAGTTTCTACATCTCCAAAGAACAGCCTAACTGCTAGGTTGAAGCATGTTTTTCTGTTTTCTGCTTGACTAAGGAAAACGATTAAATACAGTTCAAGCTTTTGGATACCTTTCTGGTTTGGCAGACAAGCTAGAAAGTCAATTATTTGCACAGCTCTAGCTATCACAGTACAGTGTTTGCAAGCTATACAAATTTAGCAAACAGTAAAAATCACTAAAGGCTGCAGGGATGAAGAAAGACCCATAGTATATTCTGAGGCCAACTGGCTACTAATTAGCTGAGAAATTAATTGCTGAAAGTAGTCAAACAAAAGGCAGCTAGGCTAAGAGTAGTTAGACTGAGTAGTGTGGAAGAATATCCTTTTGTCTTAGTCGTTTCTGCAAGTGCTGGAGACCAGTCTTTTTCTTGCTTTAGTTCTACCTGGGTACAAATCTCTAAAATTTTAGGTAATAATTGTAGTCCTAAAATGTGACCCCAGTCACAGTCAGATTTAACTTTAAGGGTTGGTGGCCCCTTCCTGTTTATTTTAAAGTATTGGGTCAACACCTGAATGCTCTCAGACGGAGCATACCTCAGGTGAATAAATGAAAAATTGGTTGAATTTTTTTTTCAAGCAGTCACTCTAAAGCAATCCAGAAAAATCTGAACAAACTGGAGACTGGTCTCAGTGTATAGCATAGTTAAAATTACAAGTAAGATTGAGGACTTGTCTTCTAGAGACAGTGTGGAATAAATGTCTGAAAAATTTAAACATGTCTTTATTTTTTTTTACTAAAATGTAATTGTGTCGCAAATCTGCTGAAGTTAATTGTCACACTGAAGTATCATTGTCCGTTAATTCAGTAATGTAACACATGCAGACAGGTATCTTCATTTTATGCATAAGATATGTATTCTCACGAAAAAGTAATTCCGTTTCCTAGTTCTTGATAAGAAGTAAGGCTTTATCACATTTCCACATAACAGTATATTATGTGTTCCCTATAGTGATATAGGAAGCACGTGTACATTTTTTCCAGTTTGAAATATTTACCTTTTCTAGGTTGCTGAGGTTCTTTGCACTGGATACTCAAATATATTGCAAATGTCACCTTCCAACTGGGGAGACCTATGTAGGAAGGCAGCCTAGAGACTTCTAGACCAAAATCTCTTTGCTATTGTTTGGACACACTTAAAAATGGTGGGGCTGGCCTTTAAGGTGAAATACTTTGATTTGGAATGTGTGCTCGTTCTGAACAAGGCTATAGATCCTGGAAACAGTGAGCCTGAAAATAAATAGAACTAGTTAGCTAAAGCTCTCTTTTGATGGTATTTTTCAACCTTGCTGAAGAACTGTCTTCCTTTCAAACTGAGAGGATTTCAGTTCTTTCGCAGGAGGCTTTGTTCTTCATTCACGCCATTGATAAATAGCATGAGTGGGTGCTCCCAAGTCCCATAACTGTAAAGTACCTTCTCCATCTATGTATACTGTGGATTTATACTCCCCCCAAATCGTATCAGTTCTTGTTGGGATCTTGTAGAAAACACAGTTTTTGAAGGTACTTAAAGATGAGGTAAACCAGCGATTCTTTTCCCTTCCTCTGAGCATCACTTCTTCTGTCAGCAGTATCAACTCTGAGAACTGGGCTCTCTGTCTCTCGGGCTCCCCAGGCCTCCTTTATTGAAATGTTTGTTGCTGTTGTGACTGAATAGTACAACTTAATACGCTCAAAAAACCTCAAAATAGTTGATTTTTTTATCTGCTGACTTCAGTGGTGGATATAACTTTTTATGATTAGTGACTAGAGCTGCACAACTGTTTAAAAATATCCGTAAGTTAAACATCTGCTAAGAATATGTGGTGAATATGATTAATTAAACAGCTGCTTGCAGTTAGCATTAAACAGGTGCTAATGGAATTTGGGCTAATGGAATTTGACTTGAACAATCATTATTGCTGGTGGTGATGGGTGGGAAGGAGATCAGTTTGATCTCCAAGTCCAGAAAGACTTAGAGCAGTTGAGAGAAAAAAAATATTTCTTAATACTGCATGTGGTATTCTTTGAAATGTCATTACTATAACATTTAAAACTTTTTTTTTTTTGTTAATTAAAGCTGTCTGTGAAAATGGCTGCCAGAATGGAGGACGGTGTATTGGACCTAATCGTTGTGCATGTGTCTACGGATTTACTGGCCCTCAGTGTGAAAGAGGTAAAAGAAATAAATAAGGAAGGAAATTATGAGTGGTTCTATCCAACAATACAGTATGTACGTATTTTATGCTGTGTATTTTCTGGCTAAGCCAGTAGGCTTCCAGTAAACCATTTATTATTTATAATTTTAGAAAGTGCCTTCCTTTTTAGTCTGGTATCCACATTTCAGCTTGGCAAGTACAAAGCCATCACAATTGGTAGGAATTTGAGCTAATTTAGGCTGCTTATTTTGTTCATATAATAGTTAAAACATGAACTCTCAGCTACATGAAATAACATTACAGCAACAAATGATGATAGTGTCAGAATTGCGTAAATGTAACTAATTAAGGATTGTTTTTCTGTATAACACCTCTTTCATAAGAGGAACCTGGGAAGTTATTTGCTCTGGTTAGTTCTATCCTAAAGGAGAAGCCAGAGATAGAGTGAAAAACTAACCAGCTACCATAACACTGAGATCAGTTCTTAAACCCACTCTTATTCAAGAAAACATCTTAGACTTGGCTTAATTGATATTTTTTTTCATGAACTGGGGACTCAACTACAGTTTTACTGTAAAATTTTATGGAGAAGTCCCTCAGCCGCCTTTTATGGGCTTAGAGATACTGACAAAGTCTGTTTTAATGATGCTGAACAAAACATTTTTAGGGTTACACTGTGATTAGCACACAAATAATTAATGCACTAAGTCCATATATAATCATTTAGAATAAACCTGCTTCCACTTTTTAGTAAAGCAGAGCATTGTTTGTATTGTGAAACCAGGACTGGAAGTAATGTTGAACAGGTCAACATCAGATATAATTGTAGAACATATTCTGTGTGCATCAAACTGACAAGTGTAACCCAAAAAACTGTCTATTTAGAATGGATTTTTAATGAGTGGATACAGTGAGGAATGCTTATCAAAACAATAACGTACATCCTTTAGTATGAAGTTTTAAGAATAATCAAAGGTGATGCTGAAGAACTTAGCAGAAATATTCTTTGTCTTCAAGTTGTTGTGTTTGTGAATACATCTTCTTATCAAATAGGGTACTGAAGAACTGAGCAATCATAGTGTAAAATGCAGAGTACTAGTATGCAGTGTTATCTTAGTCCTTTAAAATGTACAGGAGATTGTCAATACTAAAAATGGCGATGGGATCACTTGCATTAATAGAAAATAGAATGTCACATTCTTAATTCACATTAGCAGTGGACGAGACACCCACTCAGGGTGGGTGTAGTAGGCTTCTTAGATCAATGAAATAATTTAAATCAGAAAGGACCTCCACAGGCCATCTAGTCCAAACCCTGCTCAAAGCAGGTCTAATCAGATCAGCCTGCTCAGGTCCGTGTCCTGTCAGGTTTTGAATGCCTTCAAGGATGGAGATTCCACAACATCTCTGGACAACCTGTTCTAGTATTTGACCAACCTCCTGGTAAAAAAAAAAAAAAATAAAAATCCCTAATATCTAATCACAATTTTGCATGTTCCAGCTTCTATTTGTTGCCTCTTGTCTGATTGCTGTGGGCCTCCAAGAAGAGTCTGGCTTCAATTTCTCTCTATCCTCTGAACAGGCAGCAATTGTTACAGGCAGCCATAAAGTCCCCTTGAAACCTTCGCTTCTTAGGGCTGAGTGAACTCAGGCTCCTCAGCTTCTCCACACAGGGCAAGTTCTCCAGCTCCGTGACCAGTTTGGTGGCCCTCCCCTGGATGTCCTTCAGTATGTCCATTTCTTTCTTGTATTGGGAGTCCAAAGCTGGACACAGTACTCTGATGCAGTCTTAGAAGTGCCAAATGGAGGTGGAGGACCACTTTCCTGAATTGGATGCTATGCTCATCCTGGTACAGCCCATGCAGCTGGCCTTCTCTGCTGCAAGGGTACACTGCTGCTTCATATTGTCTACTAGGACCCCATAATCCCTTTCTCAGAGCTGCTTCACAGACAGCCTCCAGCCTATGTTGTTCCATCAGGTTACTCCATGCCAGATGTGAGACTTCTTTTGCTTTTTCTTAACTTGATGAGATAACTGTTTGCCCTTTTCTTCTAAGCTGTGCAGGTCACTCTGAGTAGCAGCCTTGCCCTCCAGCATATTGACTAGTGCCCCAAATTTGGTGTCAGCTGCAATCTTGCTGAGGGTGCACTCTTGTACCATCACCCAGGTGGTTAATGAAGACATTAAACTGTTATTTGTCCCAGTAGTCATCCCCGAGGGACTGCAGTACTTTCCTAGCCTCTGGCTGGACTTTGCTGATCACAACTCTTTGAGCCTCCAGTCCAGCCAATTTTCCACTCACTTTATCTATTATTCACTTATTCAGCCTGTATCTCACCATCCAAAATCGTTCCATGGGAGCCTGTCTCACAAGCCTTCCTCAAGTCAAGCGACATCCCTTACCCTCTCCTTGTCCTGGGCACCAGCGACCACAGGGTTGAAAGCAGTGTTGACATTTGTCCTTGGTAAACTCATGCTGGTGGCTCCCAAACACCTTCTTGTCATTCATGTGTTTAGAAATGGCTTCTGAAGGGAATCCAGTGGAATTCTCGGTTTCAAATACAGGTCTGAAGTGGTCAAAGCTGTATAGATACTTTGAAAATATCTTGCACCATTTTTTTACATTTGTTGACTGTGGAATGGAAATAATTTCCATGTAGATGAAGGAAATAACTAAACCAAACACTGAAAAAGCAGGAGTTTCTATTTGCTATTCCAGACTGTTTTGTATACCCACTAGATGTCACAAGCAACAGAGAAATGTAAAGGATGAATTTGTTTCTTTGTCTCTAGTTGCTTGTCACTTTCATTCTTAAAACCAGATTTATGGACTTCGATTCATCACTGTTGGTTTAGGTTTTTGCTGTTACATGTTACATCCATCCCATTTTCTGTAGTTGCTTCTTATGAATCAAGCACAAGGACTCAAATCTTTTAAATTTTGCTTAGTTGGGAAATAGGAAGCGTTATTTTATTAAAAACTCTGTTAATATTTACAGCCATTTTCAGAAATATGTCTTTGTAGAATGTATATCTGCCTTCTAGTTAAAATAAGAGACTACCAAGTCTGTCAGTTTATGATGGGTTTTCAAGGGACTGGACAATGTTAGGATGCTTTATAGTTTGAGCCTTGGTTCAGATGGAGCTTACATTTGTCCAAATTCAACAGTCTAAGCTATGTATCTAAGATGGATGGTATTTATAGATGAACTATAACATGATAGAATTTTAATATTGCAACTTCATTTCTTTTTTTTTTTTTTTTAAATTGATTGCATTCAGGTACTACTTTTATTTATTGCCACACAATTGGTAAGCTTGCTTTTTGTCCCAGATAGATAGAATTGTTCCTGGTTAAGATTTGCTTCTATTCTCTGACTAGATTAATGACTGGGGAATCGTGTTAATGAATATGGCAGACTCCATCTATGATGATGGCGCAGAGTTTTTAATAATGATGCTTATACTTGAAATAGGTTGACTTGTTTAAAAGATTCTAGTACGTATGGGTATTGTAGCTTAACTTTTGTTGTGATGAAACTGTTGAAATTTGCTTTCTTACAATTCATTGTGAAACTTTAAGCTGCAGAATTCAAGCCACGTAAAGGAATTATACACCAGTATTTTGGCATCCATATTTCTTGGCTGTCCTTGAAAGTCTTACCCTTTCAATTCTATCTATAGAATGCTATTGTTGTACGAGATTTAAGATACATTACATGGTTATTTGGAAATTGAGTTGTTATAATTAAAAGTTTACATTTCCTTAATTGAAAGTGGAGGTAGAAAGCCAAATTTTCTTCTGTCACTGTGACAAAAATAGAACACATATGTAATACATATAATTGCATATATAATATTTATATCTAATATAATTTAATATGCTTTTATGACAGTGGACAGGGCAAAATAAAATTTCACCTGGTCTCTTATCTTGGTGTTGCCTAGATTTTCTCATGTTCAAAAAAAGAAGTTACTAATTTATTATACTATTATTTGGTTAAGGAAAGATGACTCCTGTAGTATATCTTGGTATTGACTGTTAAAAGTCTCAACTATAGTAACTGTAAATGTTGGGGCATTTTATGCTTCACATGAGCTGGAGTACATGAAAAAAACTGTAAACGATACCTTAAATGCCTATTCTCTTCAATAGTAATTTGTAATTTACGTATTCAACCTAATAAGAAGTTTATGCTTTCCAACAAAATGCAAAGGCAATGATTTCTTCATCTGTTGGTTGCAACAGTTGCCTCTAATACTTTACAGTAAGAAATGCCTCTGTACTTTAATTTTGAACGGAGTTTAGCAGCAGTTCATAACTCCTTAACTAAAACTTTATAGTTCAAGGTTATGTGAACTTCCGTTGCAAATCACATCAGAGTTATAAGAGATTTTGTTTTGTTATTTCTTTTACATCGCTGTGTTTTAAATGCATACTTTTTATTGTTCTGTAAATTAAGTTCTTTTAAATTAGGTATTTTCTTCCTAATATAGAACACATGTAGCTTTCCTTCAGATTGGCCTCCCAGCCTCAGTTATATGATAAAACGTGACTGCTTGTTCAGCTATCTGGGCTCCGAGCAGACTAATTTCCGGGCTGGAGACAGGAGGCTGAGCAGTAACTAATGACTGGCATGATTACAGTATTTAACTTGAGACTTGCTGCTGGGTTAACAAGAAAGCAGAACCTGTTTGGGAGCTCGTGCTTTACATTCTGATATATACAGTGACCTTTCATATTTCCTATCAAAGTCTGTTCTTTTGGTCAGCTTCTTGCCTTTGATTTGTAAACATACAAGATTCGAGCATTTGATTTTGGCTGTTTTGTTGTGGGTTTTTTTAGGAGAAAAACAGATGTTAAAATTTTGCTGTTGAATTTTTCCCAGTGAAAAGTAATTGAAAAAAAAACCCCACAAACAGATTGATTAAGAGACCTGATCCTCAGTTATACACATAAGAGCAGTTTTTTCTAGCATGACCAGTTCCTCTGGTTTCTGAAGACTGTCTGAACAAATGATATTTTTATTACTGCACATGGCGTGTGTATTTTTTCAGTTGATGATCTGTAGAGGTGCAAAAGCACTGATGTTTTCTTCCTTCTTTATCATGGGTTAAAGGGAGGAAGAAGTAGTGGGAAAGGAGAATCCTGTCACTGACCTAAGTTTGCCTTCATCGCTTCTAGAAGGAGGAAGAACAGCGCTTGCTTACTCTGTACATAAATGGCTTATAATGAGAAGCAAAAGGGTTTGGACTGAGTGAAAATGCATGGCTTGGGAAGAATATCCTTTTGAAGAAGAGAGGAGATTTCAGATAAAGCTATAAGCTTGGCTCTGTGAGAAAACAGGAAAAATGAAGAAATATAATAGTTGCATATAGCGTGAGAGCTTCTGGAAGGGGAGCTTTTGGGTTGTTCTCAAGAAGATTGTTGCACCTGGTATTCCCGGTACAAGTGTCTGGACACTTTCTCTGTCTATCTGAATTTTGGAATTCCTGTCTATCAAAGGAGTTGAGAGCCTGTACCTCACGACAGATGCGGTAAATCACTAACTGAGGCAACTGCCTCCCTGCAGGCTCTTACTGGGCTGATAGGTAAGACTCTGCATAGATGCAGCCAGGTCGTCAGTAGAAACCCTCCTTGGTGCAAGGCAGCAGTTTTTATGCCAGTTCTGCAATGCCTACAAGAACTTGGCCCATGCAATTGCAGAGTCCCAGGAGGGACATCAACAGAGTAAGGGAAGAGTACCTGGGGCTGGACAACAGGGTGTTTCAGAGGACAGTGGAAAAGGTTTGAGTGAGAGGATATAACTGAAATAGAGGTTCATTTTGTGGGGTAGGAAATCGTACATTGAACGTGATACTTGAGATCAGTTACCTTCATCTGACCCTTCCCGGTAGGAAAATAATCAGTGATGATCCTAAGTCTAAGGACAATAGAAGAAAAGGAGGGAAAAAGTAAGATGTTTTCTTCAAGCTGGGAAGAGGACGAAGAAGCTAATCAACAGCACAGAGAAAGGCGTAGGAGGAAGCAGGAAGTATTCTCAGTGAAAGCGTTAGTAGCATGTAGTAGTTGAGGCAAAAGGGGAAAGAACAAAGAAAACAACTGAAGTAGAGCAGTACTGAAGAAACTGATTGACACGTAAGAGTTACAAAGATATTTTGGGATAATACATATGAATAAAATTATGCGTATATAGCAAACTGACACAATTTTGTTTAGGGCTCTCTATATATTCTCAAATATATTTTTATTATAAAGAAAACATTAAATTCATATTTGGTCTGTAGTGCTCCTGAAGATGCTTGTGTGTGCTTAAGTGACAGTGATTAGGTGTAAATGAAGCAAGGAGGGAATGCAGTTCTTTAAGAAACTACTCTTTTCCTCTGGCTTGTATTCGAAAGTTCTTTTAACTTTACACAACTCTTCCATATCTGTTGGTGGTAGCGGTAGCACAAGAAGAAGTGAAAACTTTTTGGGGATGTATTCAGATCTTGTGTATTTGGTCTTACCCCTGGCAGAACTTCTTGCCATCCAGGCTGCAGCATGTTGTGTTCAAGAGGTTTCCTGCCTGCCAGCTGTGGTGTACCGCTGCACAAGCGGTTATAAAAGGACCTGTCCTTTTTCTTAAGTTACGTGGTTTATTTTATCTGCCCCCCTATGATTGTAAACTTTGTTCAGGTGCTTAACAGCAAAAATACTCTTTTGACCAGTGAGCTCTTCTCTTGTTCGAGGACTTGTGGGAACATAACTTTTTAATTTTGCTGGGTTTTGCTTTCTAGTGGCTACTGTTAGCCTGAGCTGAAATAGAGGTTCTTTATGTGGGAGAGGACGTGTGTGTGTGTATGTGTAAGTGGGTCCCGGGTCTGAAGAGCTAACCGGACAAAGGAGGTATTATTACTCTCTTCCCAGCCCCCAAGACAGGCTGGGGCACGTGAGGGTGTTACTTGTTGAAGGCTGAGCGGGGAAGCTTCAGCAGACTTAGCAATCAACCAAATATCCTGAGTTCCAGTCTGAGGTTTTAACTAGGGGGGTCATCCTGCCTGGTTTATTAAGATGGTGTAAGACTGTTGAATTTTGCATGTTCTAGGAGTGAGTATAAATTAAAATGCAGGGCATTTTAGGAGAAGGCAGGAGGAGAGGAAGGCAGTAAGATTAAACGAAAAATAATTACTAAATGCTGCTCTCAAATATCAGGCAGCATTCCTCTTCTTGCCACAGTGCCATTCTGGTGTGGCACTGGTATCCTTTCTGGTGTTCTGGTATCTTTTTTTTTTTTTTTTTTTTTTTTTTACTAAACAGTAAGTGGAATATTTACCTGCTAAATACCAGTTTGATTATTTTTCAATCTGCTTTTTGCCGTTGGGAAGTGGAGCATATGGTCTTGAGATATTTTCTGCAAGTTCGTAAAGGAGTCGTTCAAGGCTTGTTGGGTGAAGACAAAAAACATTAGTTCACTGTAGCATACTCTGACTAGTGGTCCAGTTCGCAGGGGGCATTCATCACCACTGGGGTTAACACAAGAGGTACATCATCAACTTAATTTAATTTTAATCAATTAAATTTAATCAGTGTAACTAAAAATAAGTTAGCTGTAGTTTAAAGCTTCACAAAATGTGAATCTTCCTAAAATTTTCAGTTTTCCCCATGCCTTCCTACTTAGTTTATTTTCTAAATTTTCTGTTAAAAACTGTTTCTGACAGCTTTTTCCACGCACAGTGGAAACAAAATGCCTCAGTGGTGGTATTATTTTTAAAAAAGCCTCACTTTAAAATAAAAAAGCACACCTCTAATTTCTCTTGGAGATAGTAAGAAATAACAATTGCACATACCTGGAGCAATGAGAGGTAAAATTTTATCTGACAGTTAAGTACCTGATTCAGGAAAACAGGTCAGATTATCTGTTAGGAGCACCTGCTAATTATTTTCATTGTTTGAGACCAGAGGTGTCATCAGGTGTTTATGATACATACAATTAAGTGCAGTCCCTGTTCATAGAACTCCTTTTCCTTCTACAGGTTCAGACCTGTAGATATTTGCATACAGCAGTCTTTGATAGATTACAGTAGTTCTGAAGTTCAGAAAGCTGCTTTCATGCTCTTAGATATCAATAGCTACTAGGATTACAGGACTCTGGCAGTACATTACCTGGTTTTGCCATCCATCATTGTCTCCAATAACAAGTTTTTCAGACTTTCCTTCCCTCGCCTTTCACAAGGTGACAAATAACTATCTAAAGCATTTAAAAACCCCACGAGATGTCTACAGAGTGTATGTTTATTTGTTGTTAGCAGGTATCTGAAAATTTCTCTTTTCTAGCTGAGCAAAAGATTTAACATTTTGCAATTTAAAAAAAACACATGCATAATGCTGAACATGGCAGCAATGATTAAGAAAGCAGTGTAATCCCAGGCAGTACCTTTCTCTTGCTTCCCTCTTTTTCTTTCTTTGGGTTCTTCAGGATGTGATGGTTAGTATTCCCTACCTCTTGTCCACTTTTCCTCTGGTTGCATTATCAGAGTCAGTCTGTTGGACCAAGTATCTAGCAATGGGTACAGCAAACAAAGACACTTTGTACTAGAGTGTTAATAATATATAGCACATATTTGTAAGATAGTTGCATAATGCTCACAGTGAGTGTAGTACATGTTGTCTCTGAATGCAGAAGACCCAAGCTGGTTGTGCTATTTTGGGCAGAAATGATTGTGGTAGCAGACTCAGAGAGTCTGAACTTACAGTTCACAGATGCAATGGCAACACAATCATTCAGCTAAAAGGGATTAATCAACTGAACAAAGACAATCTTTGGTCTGGAGCATTCCTGTGGCCCGTTATTACATATGAGAAGGGGGAAGGATGCTTAAACTGAATATGGGCCTTCACGGGAAGCCAGCAGTAGTGGGGAACCATTCCTTTCAAAAAGCTATGGTGTGACTGGAGAATCGGTTCCTTCCTTTCCTTTTGTGGAGAAATCAAACCTTGCGGGAAGCAGATAGTTATGGGCATCCTTAGTTCTGAGTGACTTCTGAATAGCACAATTTATCAGAAGTAGCCTCTGCCCACCACCCAATTCTAACAGCCTTGAGTATAGAGCAGTTACAAGTTCCTCCAGAGCTGGAACTGGGGAGGGAAAAAAAAAAAGAAAAAAGAGAAGAAACCCCAAATTTGAGCGACACTATGTTTCTATCCACAAAACATAAGCACCAGCAAAAGAAAAAGTTAAAAATCCTTCAATGAAGCAGCCTTGTTACTTTTACTGTAGCTGGTTTTGAAGCACTTGAAATCTTTAATACTTTACAGGTAGTTCAGGCATACGACAGCTAAGTATTAAAGTGTTATAGATGTGGGGTTATTGCACTTCGTGTTAGAAATAAAAGCAGAGATTTTATGCCTTTAACCTAGGTCTACCAAAGGAAGGTAAAAATACAGATTTGAATAACCTCTTCCAAGGACTTCAGAATTTTCACCACAGTAAAATGGAGCTCTTCTGCAACTCAGTCAGAGGGAAAGCTGCTTCGCTTCAATTCAGGGTTTAACAGGCAAGCATGGTAGCTACACTGCGCCAAACTGTGAAATGAAAGAACTAGCAGAGTTGCTATACTCTATACTAATGGCAAATAGATACATTTTCTTCGTATGCATATTTTTAAAATCTATACCTGAAAAAGTTTTTTCTATTACCTACAGGAGTAACAAGTCCAGGAGAGCATGAAGTATTGTTTTTTTATGTGTCAGGCAGAACTTAGATTGGGTTATGTTCTGCATCTAGAGATTGTTCGCTAAAAAGTAAAAGAAGTGTTTGATAATATAGAGCAATGGACCAAAATCATGAGTGGGGAATGTGTTGCAGAGGAGAGGGAAGATGATGTCTTTGGAAAATTCTGTTTAGTCTTATCTCTTTCCTTCCTCAGTGAAAATTTTATTCTGTCAGGTACATTAGAATTTGACCTTTTTTTTTTTTTAATTACTTCATCATTGGCCATGATGGCTTTGTTAGAGTTTCAGAAGAAAAAATGATTTCTTCAGAAAAAAGAGGAAAACTACTAATTTGATGAATTAATTTGTAATATACCCAGAAAAAAAAATCTGGAGATATTTGCAGAATATCTAGTTAAGTTTGAGATCACAATAAAATTGAGACACTTATCAATGGGGATTGTCTTTAACAAAAAAAGTGCAAAACCCCCTGAAATATTCGAGTGAATAGGAACGCTTTTGTCAAATTCAGCAAGTGCTAATGTTTTGTATTGCCAGCAGGTCGAGGGAGGTCATCCTCCCCCTCTCCTCTGCCCTGGTGAGGCCGCACCTGGAGTACTGTGTCCAGTTCTGGGCTCCCCGGTTCAAGAAGGACAGGGAACTGCTGGAGAGGGTACAGCAAAGGGCTACCAAGATGACGAGGGGACTGGAGCATCTCTCTTATGAGGAAAGGCTGAGGGATTTGGGTCTCTTCAGTCTGGAAAAAAGACAAGTGAGGGGGGATGTTACCAATGCTTATAAATAGTTAAAGGGTGGGTGTCAGGAGGATGGGGCCAGGCTCTTTTCAGTGGTGCCCAGTGACAGGACAGGGGGTAACGGGCACAAACTTGGACACAGGAAGTTCCACCTAAACGTGAGAAGGAACTTCTTTACTTTGAGGGTGGCAGAGCACTGGAACAGGTGCCCAGAGAGGTGGTGGAGTCTCCATCTCTGGAGACATTCAAAACCCGCCTGGACACGTTCCTGTGCAACCTGCTCTAGGTGACCCTGCTCTGGCAGGGGGGTTGGACTAGATGATCTCCAGAGGTCCCTTCCAAACCTATGGTTCTACGTAGGCACTGTATGCAAATTTTAATATTGGAAAAAAACAGAAATACCTTAAAGAATCCCGTTCTGAAGTACTGTAAAAATGAAGAAAAAAAATTAGATTCTTTGCTTTTGTGTAGATTGTATTAGGACAGATTAGACAAATACATTTACTGATAAATTTACAAATATTGTGTTAGGGGAGACGAGAGATCCTCTGGGGAATTCAGGAACCTTGAAAGCTGTTTATTTCTGTAATGTTTACAGATGTTTGAAATTGTGTTCAATTTCTGTATTGCTTATAACTACTTGTGTAAAACTTGAAAAAATTGAAAAACCTTTAAAAATTCTACCCATAAAGAGATCCTGCTGAGGTATAATTTGAAACACTTTTCATGTTGTACAGAGGTTTATATTATCCAAGAACATGCGATGAATGAAAAGAAGCTCTTGAAAATGCCAGGAGAGGAAGTCACAGCATACAGGAGAGCTATCATACAAAATCAGAACAAAGGGGCAGTCTAGGCTAGGATCCCTTTGCTGCCAGTTGCCAGTTTAACAGAAGTGGCATTTCCCTGACTATTTTCCCAGGGTCAGGTAATTTTGGGTCTGAGGATTTTTCTGAGCAAGTGACATTATAATAGTTGTAACACTTTGTCATTCATTTTTCTGTGGTGCTTGTGACCAGCTTTTTTTGTCCTTTTCCTCACTACTGAGAGCACTTAGGAATATGTGAATCAGTGTGTATCCCAGCATTCCTCCCAGTGTGAAAATTAGCCACGTGCTCCCCATTTCCTCATTCTTATTTCTTACCCATGTAAGGAACTTCCCTCATGTTTCGTGCCTTGTTTTCTCAAAGAGAGACTATATCTGCTTCCACCTAATACTGATTCATTAAGGAACTCCACTAGGTATATAAGGTTTGATTTTCTTCCACAAAAGCCACATTGATTCTTCCATAATGCTACACTTATCAGTATTCCTACATCAGTTACAACCTAGCTGTTGAAAAAATTAGGCTTATGGCATACTTCTTGACTGAATGCTTTTTAAATTCAGATTGGTGTGGGGATGGGCTTAGAAATGGAAACTACAGGAATTCTGCAATTTCTTGATTTTTTTTTTTTTAACGTGAAGATACATGAATTTCTGTAAACTTCGTATTAAAGTTGTGCTCTGGCTCTCTGGGGTTTATGTCTTCCTTTTACCCTCTGACTTAATCTACTTCATTGGCTTGTGTTAATTGTCTGGTTTTTAAACTGTGGTCACAGATTCTTTATATAGAAACAAATAATCTTCTTGGTAATGTTCCACTTCCTCCAGTTCTCTGTATAACATTTTTTGTTATTAATATCAAGTTTTGAAAAGGAGTCTTTAAATGGAAAGCTTTTAACTGTCTGTAGAGCACAGCACTAAAATGCACGAACAAGATTTTCACTGTTTTCCAATCTAAGTTTTATGAAGATTTTCAAGTCTTGATTAGGTGAATCAAAAAGTAGTTTTGTCTCCCATCCTTGGTCATTGACCTGCATGCTGACAGCATCCACAATTATTGCAAATATGGGAGCTGGAGAGAGGCTGTCAGTCCAGAGATCCACTGTCTTGGACTGAAGCCTTGTCAGGGACAAGTGGTTAAAGCAAACCAAATCAGCTCCTGTTGTGGGTTGACCCCGACTGGCAGGTAAACCCCCACCAGCCGCTTTCTCAGTCCCCCACAGTGGGAAGGGGCAGAGCAACTGAAAGGCAAAAGCTGAAAACCCCTGGGTCAAGATAAAGAGAGTTTGATAGGTGAAGCACAGTGGTCCACGCAAGCAAAGCAAAACAAGGAATTTATTGACTACTTCCCATTGGCAGGCAGCTGTTAAGCCATTTTTTGGAAAGCAAGAGTCTCAGCATGCCTAACAGGTACTTGGAAAGGCAAACACCATAACCACAAACCTGCCACCTTCCTCCTCCTTCCCTCCAGCTTTTGTTGCTGAGCCTGAAGTCATACGGTATGAAATATCCCTCTGGTCAGCCTGGGTCCACTCCCAACCTCTTGACTAATCCCGGCCTCCTTGCTGGGGAGAGTAGAGGGAGAAGAGGATAAAGAAAGAAAACCTCGACACTGTGCAAGCACTGCTCAGCCATGGCTAAAACACTGGTGTGTTCCCGACACTGTTGTAGTCAAAATCCAAAACATAGAATTTCTACCAGCTGCTGTGAAGAAAAATAACTCCATCCCAGCCAGACCCAGTACACCTTCCAAAAAGTTTCTCAGACCATATAGATTTATAGTGGACTTTTTATTTAAGAAAATAAAGGAATGGATAGGAATTTTCCAGAATTCATCTTTAATTGAAATTCACATTAATTTTTGAAATTCAAATTAATAAAATTAAAAAATTATTGGTGCAGCAAATTGAAAATAAACCATAGTGCCATCGCTATAGGGTGGATCTCACTGAAGTTCTGTATGATAATTTTGTATGATTCTCCTGCATTAAGCATTGATGGCCTGGATTGTTTGTCCTTTATTCATCATTTTAGCTTGTGTCATCACTGCCAGTCAAATAGTGTTTGGTGCATAATTTGTCATAGATTTATATGCAAAGTGAATCATTGAAGTGGGAGTTGCGTGTATAAGCTTTGTTATTCCAGTTGTTACCACATGCATCTGAGTTCTTTTATAAAAACAGGTGAGAAAGCAGTGAGAAAAGCTACTGTTCTGACAATAGTGAAATAGTGGCATTTTACATATTTTTACAAGTTCTAAGTCGATGTTGGTCCTGTTCTCTTTCGTCTAACTTCCAGAGCCCCCAGAACCCCTTCTGGGTTTTACCATACCCAGGATATTTTTATAATAAGATGTCTGAACGATCTGGTGAACATTTATTGTAGATTGCTCAACTTACATAATTAAATAGTTGACTGTTCTGTGACTTGTCTAGTATGGTGTCAACACATTTTATCTATGGCTTTAGATATTGATGAGTAACTGCCCTGAAGCATCATAAGCCTTATTGTTCTTCTGGCATACCAAAATGATGTGATGCTCTTTCCCTTGAGTGAATGCTTGTCACGTTTTTATGTGTGGCCATAATGCCAGTGTGGCCTTATATCGATATAGGAAATGTATGAATAATTCACTAGAGTTGTTTCTCTAGAATAGAAACAAACTAATCTTTTCTTTAGAGAAAAAAACAGATTTTGATTCATGTTGTTCTTATACACTCATGGGGACTGCAGTGCCATGGCTTGTGTATGTTTGCAAATGACTCCTGCTGTTTAAAGAATGTAATCTTTTAACCTGGAAAGCTGCATGTCCTCTTTCTTTTTCCTGTTCAAAAATGTTTGAGTCATCCAACCAGTAAAACAGGAATTATACCATGTAACCAGTTGCATAGCACAATGAGAACAAATCAGTGTGTATATATATACTAAGATTAAAGTTCTTTGAAAGGATTTAGTTCATAATTCATATAGTCATAGAAATCATTGTCATAATTTGAAAAACAGTCAAAGAAGAATTAACTATATCATGTTTGTTGTTTGGGAAGAAGCGAGAACATGGCCAAAACAAAAAATGTTGCACAAAGCATGTAGCTGACAAATATTTTAACAACTTATGAAAAGGAATGTTTGACAAGAAAGAGATTTGCCATGAGTCCTTTGGGAAGACGCTGTTTTTTCCTCTTTTAGAAGTTGTGTGCTCAGACTGGTTGGCTCTGCAATTCCTCCAAAAGAGCCAGTGAAAGTTATGGTGGTCTGGATTTTCTGGTCGTTCTAAATGCAAGGAAGGGGGGGTACTATCTGCTCAAGTTTCTTAGTTAAGGACTTGAAATTTTGTAAATGATAGATTGACATAGATGACAAATATCAATTTTCCATACCATGGAAAGGGAAGTGCTAGCAGAAATGTATAGCTTAATTTATTAGTAGTAACTAAGTTGATAACAATAAAATGTGATTTAATTGTAATTTAGATTAGGTGTTATTGGATCAGTATTAAATATGTTTCTAGTATAGCTACGACTTTTCATGGTGTAGTAAAGGTAGAAGAAAATGATGATGTTTTCAGGCAAATATCTCTTTAGGAACACTGGTTTGTAAAAGCCTGTTGCAGACCTTGCTTTAGATGACTCTTTATAGAGAAGATTCTTCATTATTTAATTGCTACCTAAATTAGCCAACTAATAGCCAGTGATATGCAAAGTGTTCAAAGCATGAAAAGCCCAAAAGAACAGCAAAGGAAAAGTCAATGGAAATAACAAATAAAGCCGGAGCTGAAATATTCCTTATGAAGCAATTAACTGTGGAAATCAGTGTAAGGAAAACAGTCAGGAATGAAACTGAATAGAATAAGAGCAGCATGGGTAAATGGTAAAATCTGCATCTGACAAAAAAAAAGCATTTTGATGAGCCCCATGGAAAATGAAGACATGAGTGCTTCAGGTCAGTTCATAGCCAAGTTTCAGCATGTTGTCGGTTCACAGCGGTGGAGCTGTACACACTGTAACACTATCAGCACATCTGAAAAAGCTGTAGTGAGCTACTGGCTGGAAGTCTTGACATGCTGCTGAACGCACTGAGGTGTTAAAAGCCATGCAACAAGGATATTGGATAAATTTCAGAAAAAGCAGGAGGGATATCACTAAGATCAGTTCTTACTAATCTTAAACATAAAGTGAAAAAAAAGAAGAGGTAATAATAATCCTTCTAAAGGAAATATTACTATAAGAGTAGTGGCATAAGTCTGCCTGCTCTTCTCGGAGCCTTCAGCTGCTCTGTGTGCCCCGTTACGGACACTCACCTCAGCATATGGCTTTGAGCTGCTGTGACAATCTTGCAATTTTTTTAGTGTCTTGGTGTGGTTTGCCATTGTGGTATGAAGTTTATTTTTCGAAAAAGTAAGTACTGTTCACTATTGATGTGGCAGGTTATTGGGCAAATCGCTGCTGTGGAGATTTTGTCATCTTCATGTTTAAGAAAACTTCCTGAGGATTGTATTTTGCCTGTGCGGTTTAACATGCAATGCAGACTTTTCCCATATGTGTGCAGCTTTGTATTTTATGTGAGCTTTCAGCTGATTTTCAAGTAGGGTATGGTGTATATTTTGTGTCCTAAACAAATGGATGATGACAAAAGATTCCCTTATTCCAGTCAGTGGCTTAATAAACATGGTCATCTATTCTTAACCAGGGTTGAGGAGGGATAGAAAATTTTGCAGTCTGATGACCATGTATGGTCTCTTCTCTGCTTGATTTTTTCCACTTGGGAGGCAGGTGTGTAATACCATTTTAATGTGAGTACAGCATTTCAGTAGCTAACATTGTCTACCAAGAAAAGCTATTTTACATCTGTCTCTCATTATACTGATTCTTAGCCTGCAAGAATCCAGTAAGATTAAGTGTCCTGATTTTTCAAAGGTGATGAACAACGTTTCTCTTACCGACTTTATTAGAAGGTCCAGGTGCTTCTTGGAAATCAGGCTCTAATATAACTAACAGCCTCATAGAGTACCTTCAATTCATTGTGCTTTCAATTAAGTGTAACTCATCAAGGAAAAGTACGTTTATAGCTGATGTCCAGACTTTCTCTTCACACCTTAAAACTGTCAGATTAAACTTTTTCTCATGCAGGAATCTTTCTGTTGTCTTTCTCTGTAGCCATAAATCTCTGGCTTTAGCGAAACAATTCCCTGCCGTGCCTAAAAAGACACATCTCCCTACTGTCATGATATCCAGCCCTGTAGCCTGCTTTTTCTTTTCTGCTCTGCTCTTCCTCCCTAATTATCGTCTCATGTTGGGGTGAGACACACTAGGCTGCTTCTGTTATCCTCGCTGTACTTTCCATGCAGGAGTGTATTTCCGGAGTGGGTGTATCATTCCTTAGTCCCTGACTCTGGGTTACTCTGAATCTGCAGTTTTCTTGTTAGGGCTGACAGTAAGTGACCTTTGCGTGAGAGCTATAATTTTGCTCTTCATTTGCTTCAAGAGCTCAAGCTGTGTCCCCTCTTTGTGTCTAAAACGTGGTTTATACACTAGAGAGTATATTGAGAGATAATACAGAGAATAGATGTGATTGTGTGATTTTCAGTTCTTTGCAGCCTTTGTGCTCTGTAGCATAAATGACAAGAAGAATATAAAGGGAGAATCCTTGTTAATTTCTGACCTCATTTCAACTATTTTAATTGATCAATCACATTGTAATGTGACTTTTTAGACACTGTACTAGTACAGACATCTGATGCCCAAAAACTTTCATTGCTTCTGAATATTTGTAGAATGCAAGCTCAGTCTGCAATATCTACAGTAAATGGAAAGTTTAAGCAAGGCCTCCCAGCTAAACCAAAACCATCTGAAAATAATAAAATGTAACAATGGAAGAGACATTTTCCAGTATAGAAATTATATCATTTGAAACTGTAAGATGTTTTGTTTCCTGAGAAACAACTTGTATTATTTTTTTTGAAACTGTGCCTGATTGAAAGTTGGAGATCAGTGTCAGAAAACTAAGTGGTACAATTTAGAATCTAATCTTGCATTCATTAGGTAATTGATTTCTTTGGTTATTTGACTGCTGTCTGCAAATGTGACAATTTAGGCAGGTATGTGAAAAGATGTTCCCGCTCCATGTTAGAGTTAAGGTGTATAATGCAAAGTTCCTTACTGACAAAGATTTAATTTCAATGTAATTTCATAAAATTTTCGCTCTTCTTGCAATTTTGTAGAACAGGAATTAATGCTTCTGTTTTCAGTCCCCTTTTTGGACCCTTTTATTTGCTTATTGTAACTGTGCGCTGGGCTGTGCCTCTGTATACCACTGCAGAGCTCTGAGGCTCGCCAGGGCCAAAGTTAAAAACCATTGCCCCTCGTCCTATCGCTGCATGCCCTTGCAAAAATCCCTGCTGCCAGAAGAAGAACTTTCACAACAAGCTGCAATTACTGTTTTATTACTGTAAAGTGACTGGTGTTGCTCCTGTATAACCGTACATCTTGCCCATAGAAAAGATGTTTTGATTGAGGTGGAAGAAGGGGCTTTAGGAAGTGATATCTGTGGTTTCTAACAGTTGCTGGAGCAACCATCCTTACTCATAAACCTGTATAAGGAAAGTGATGAATGCTGTCTGAACTTTGTGAGACATCAGGTTGCTCACAGATGGACCAGCATCATGAGCAGAGTAAAGCTATTTTTTTAATCTCCTCTTAACAAGGTATCCAAAACACAGTTTGAGTGTGGCACCACGAATCACTGGAGGTCTTCGTTCTTTTCTGCCCAGGGAATCATTTCACTTCATTTCTATTAGTGTATCTTAATGATGAAAACTTTTATGATTTGATGAGTATCTTACAATATTAAACAATATAAAAGTTATTTAAACTACAGATCTTCACAATAGTTAACCAAAAACTTTTCCAGTCAAAGAGCTTTCTTTTGTTTCATTTTCTGAGACAGTAGTTTTTAAAGAAGTAGGGCAGTTTTCTTCTGGTGTAATTGTGTTTCAGTAAATTTCTTTTTTATTTATGCCATTACACTTCAAAGGTGTAATTCTATTGCTTCATAGTGTTACATTTTTACAATTCCCTTCTGTCTCTATTACCAGTCCTCTGCCTGAAATTACTCTGCTTATTGTCTAAATCAAACATACAAGGTTCAAAATTACAATGAACTGAACCAAAAGCATAGTGGCTAGTTGTGATGCATGCCTATTTCTAAAATATAACACCATAACAAGCAATATTTTTTTAATGCTTTCATATATTATTAATATTTTGTGGGTACTTTAAAAATACAGCTGTGTGATGTTTTTTCACTCTGCCTCTCCTCACACTTTTCTCTTTAAGAAGGAAAAAAACAAATATAGGGAAACGCGTAGTATGGATTAGGAGAGGAAGGGGTGGGAACTGCCTATAAAAGAATTCGAAGAAACCTAACACAGAAACTTGTCACAAATCCAGCTTTATTGAAATCTAGTGGAAAGATTTCTGTGCATTTCAGTCAGGTTAACTAAGGCCTCCCAAGGAAGAAAGGAAAAGCCCTTGAATGCACGGATTAGGCTTTTACTTCTGTTTTGCTTTCTAGTAACATCTGAAAATACAGTGACATACAGACGTTGAATAAGCACAATTCTGAAGGAAGGGCTGGGGGAAAGACACCTCTCACTAGACTGTTTTACATAATTAAACAAACCAGACAAACCCCAAGTTTTTTCAGATGTGATAAGGGGACAGAAATCCCAATTACTTTTCTATTTTTCTTTAGTTGTTTCAGCTTTATCTAGTAAAAGAGCTTACCTTTCTGTATCATAGGTCAAACTATGTATTTAAACTAAAATAACTATAAAAGTAGAAATTATTCAAGATACTTTTCTGGTCAAAACAGTCAAGGATCCTGCCAACCCATCCTCATCAGCAGTGCTAATTCGCTTTCAGAAGCTAGAAACAAGATGAGATGGAAATGTCATAATAATTAAAGTGGGCTGCAGGATTAGTGTTTGTCCCTTGAATTTTTTAGCTCTAAGTAAGGACTTAATTAATACTACGTAGTCATAGTTGTTTAATTGATACTTTGTAGTCATAATTGTTTTTAATATTTGAAACAACATCAGGAAATTTTGAACCATGCTACATGAATGAATTGTTAAGCTGAAATTGCTTCACAGAAGAAGAGGTCATAGATGAAAAAATTAATTGAAAGAAAAAAGCGAACACAGGCCTTTATTACTAGTACGCAAGCAATTAAAATTTCAAATCACTTCATACTTTGAGTAGGCTTTGGCAGTTCCTCTCTCTCTCTCTTTTCTCCCCCTGCCCCAGTATTGGTAGCAAGTTACCAGTAGTCTTAGAATCATAGAATCGTAGAATGTGTTGGGCTGGAAGAGACCTTTAGAGGTCATCTAGTCCAACCCCCCTGCAGTGAGCAGGTACATCTTCAACTAGATCAGGTTGCTCAGAGCCTCATCAAGCCTGGCCTTGAATGTCTCCAGGGATGGGGCCTCCACCACTTCTCTGGGCAACCTGTTCCAGTGCCTCATCACCCTCATTGTAAAGAACTTCTTCCTAATGTCTTACCTAAACCTACCCTGCTCTAGTTTAAAACCATTGCCCCTCGTCCTATCGCTACATGCCCTTGCAAACAGCCCCTCCCCAGCTTTCTTATAGGCCCTCTTCAGGTACTGGAAGGCTGCTATAAGGTCTCCCTGGAGCCTTCTCTTCTCCAGGCTGAACAACCCCAACTCTCTCAGCCTGTCTTCATAGGAGAGGTGCTCCAGCTCTTTGGTCATCTTCATGGCCCTCCTCTGGACCCGCTCCAACAGGTCCATGTCCTTCTTCTGCTGAGGGCTCCAGAGCTGGACACAGTACTCCAGGTGGGGTCTCACAAGAGCAGAGTAGAGGGGAAGAATCACCTCTCTGGATCTGCTGGCCACACTTCTTTTGATACAGCCCAGGATGCGATTGGCCTTCTGGGCTGCAAGTGCACATTGTTGGCTCATGTCCAGCTTTTCATCCACCAGTCTTCACTGTTTGTTGTCAGTCTAGTATTTCAAAAATTATCCTTTGGGAGGAAAATAGGAAAAGCAAATTAAAAAACATTTTTTACATATTGTCAGTAGTCCCAAAGAGAATTCTATTGTTAAACTGTTGAAGCTTGTGGGGTGTATTGGTAGCATTAGTTATGTCATTGCTTTGGGTGTTTTTAGTGGTTGTAGTTTTGATAGCTATATAATTATTCCCACACTTTAATACATATAATTATATATTGTTATTCCCAAATTTTTACACAGGAATGTGCAAGCAAGCATAGTAAAGATATGTTAACCTGCTGTACTGTTGACAGTGTTCTGTAAGTGTAAATATATATGTCTATACACACGTATATATGGTTGAGCGAGAAGTAAAAGAGGAAAAGTATTGATTTATTTTTCAGTAACACCTGAACAGTTCTTCTCATGGAAACTTGAGTTTGAAAAATAAGAAATGGGAAGATATTTTGTTTGGTTGGTTGGTTGGTTTGTTTTCCCTTTAAGGGCATATTCATTCATTGTAAACCTTATATTTGTTTTGATTAATAAAAAAGGAGTTTAATTAAACTGTTGAGCCAGGAGCATGACTGTGGAGGACACAAAACTCTCTGTGTCTCTATGGTTGGGAATTAGACAGATGCAAGATATTCAGAAATAATGTTCTGTTTTCTCCTCCTGTGTTTTTTGCATGCCCTGATATTTTTCCCTGTCCATTCTGCTACCAGCTCCCTAACAAATTTTGTGTTGGAGATCAGAGTTTACAAAATGCAGGGCCTCTGAGCAGCCGGCAGATCTAGTGTTTGGAAGCATTGACTTTTGAGTGTCTTTCCCACTGATTTTTGTTGAGGGTGAAATTTTTGGTGAGTGTGTATGTCTTTCCTTCTTTGCCATGACTTCATTATCTCTCCCTGCGTACAGCCTTCCCCCTCATGGAGTGCCCTTCACAAGGCTGATGGCATGCTGCAGTCGTCACTCTCTTCTGCTGACAGAGGGATGAGAGTCTTCTGTCTCTGCAGATTCCCAGGGAGCAGCTGAAGCCAGTGAAAATATACTTTTTGGGTTCAGTCCTGCACTACTAAGTCTGGCAGAAATCCCAGAGAAGCTACTGGGAGTTTTGATTAAGAACAGAATTCAGGTTTAGGACCATTGTTTGCATTTAAATATAGTTCTTCTGGTTTTGCTATCTGAGCACTGCAGCACTGAACCAGTCTATAAGAACTGAAAAGGGAAATTGAAAGATAGAGGCTAGATGTTTCTGTTACTCGTATTTGAAATAATCAAAAAGTAAGCTTCATGTAGCTGGTGGAAAGCATATTGGACTTTAAAAGTAGAGTTTTAGTGATTTTGACAGTGAAGTATGGCATGGCAATTATGTATCAAAGAAAATGTTCAATTTTAAAGTATTGTTCAATTTAAAATGAATTAAATATGAAGGTTTAAAATTATTTATCTTTGATCTGCTTTAAATTTTCAACCATATCTGTCTTCATAAGCATTAGTTATGCAATGTCTTTAATGCTCTTCGTTTATTAGTTACTCTAATAAAATTGTACGGAAAAGGGTCATCCAGGTATTATCAGGGATAGAGTTTGCTGAAGCCAATCAAGCGCATTTTGTGTCCAGGCTTGCAGAATGCTGGAGTGCCCAAAGTAAGCTGATTTATTCCACCGCAGGGTAATAGCTTGGTGTTGGAGAAATGACAGTAAGTGTTTTCTTTATTGAGAGAAGAGATGAATTCTCTGAATTAACTTATGTCCCAAATTTGATTGTTAAAAGATAACTCAACTTTATAGTGTCCCACTGAAAATATTGTATAGCCAAAGAGTTAAATCTCTAAAGCTTTTTTGTTTTGCTGAACAAAAAGCACAGATCTGAAGAAGAGGAAACTACGCTTTTGCCACTACACACAGAGGACTCTAGTAAATAACAACTGGCTGGGCTTTTAGTTTATTATCAACTCAAACAAAGTATCGGGACAGTCTAGACACTCATCTGGGGAAATGTTTCTTGAAAGCTAAATGTGATTTTTTTTTTTTCTAAGAGCAATGTGTGAAACAGTTGTTTCCTACTTACATTAACAATTACAACTTTGCATTCAGCTGCATTTCTGTGCTTTTAATAGGGTTTCTGATCTGTTGAGGCTTTTTTCACGTTTTCCATAATTTATGCGGGTATTGGTTATGAAATGTTTTCCCTCCTCTTTTTCTGAGTATGAGTGCGTTCTGAAGGCCTTCCTAAAATGGCTACTAAGAAGAATACAGTTAATGGGTGAGACTCCATGGCTGCAGTCATTCACTTTTCCCTCACTTCAGCAGAGGCTCCATCATGCATCATGGTGCCTAACTTTGTTCTGACGCTGGGTTGTGACCAGCTGGGGGCAGGCATGTAAACATCTCCTTTTATGTCTTCCTTCTTATTTTTGACCTCACAAACTAGTATGCAGATTGCCAGAGGGCTGAAAAAAGCATTAGCTCACTTATCCACCTACCTCAAAAGTTTAAGTTGCGTTTAGCTGCTTTTAAGCTTTGCAGCTCTAGAAAACTACATTTGCACCTTTAAATTGTCCCGACTGCTCTTTCGCACTCGACTAATTGAAGTATGTCCCAACATACCATGGTGAGATCAGACTTTCTGAGAATAATTACGTGTTCGCTGTGGACCTGTTCCGCAAACTCTTATGCATGTGGGTATTCTTAACCAGTATAAAATGCCTCACTTTCATTAGTGGGATTGGTTTCTGGCATGAGTAATGACCCTGAACTCCAAAGCCAGGGGGTGAGGGTTGAGTGGGGGAGTCTACACTGTGCTCTTTACACTATTCTTCAGTGCTCTCAAAAGTTTATCACATCTGCAGTACTGAATCTTTAAAATTCCTCTTTGCTGACAAGGGATTCTGTTTCTTTGAGGCTGAACTGAATAGGACTGATTTCCTGGGACAGGGAACCAAAAACCTGTGGAAGATGTGATGGAAGTTCTCATACTATGGTCCAGAAAAGTAGCATGTTTTCTTTGCAGGCCTATAGCAAGTTACTGGCTTCTTAATTGTTGGGTTATGAAGGAATTAAAGAATACAAGGTGCATTTGTCTGGCTGTCCAGAGTCCAAGTTTTAATGAGTATTATCTTTTTCTTTTCATCATATGGGCAAATCTTGTCTTGTCAATGAAATCTGAATACAAGGTTTTGTGCAGGCTACAGAGTTTCAACAGAGGTAAGGAGAATCCTTTCTGTCATTGAAAATCAAACATCCATCTGTCAGGCTGTAACAGAAAATCTTTCTGCACTCCCGTGTTCTACCTACAAAGCTTTGTTGGTAGTACAGTGTGCTCTCCCAGTGAGGATTTAAATGGCCTTGGCTTCACTCTGGTCTTCTGGTATTTGGTGGACTTAGGTCTTACCCTTGCCTCTGTGGCAGAGAGGGAAATCTCAGGCTTCCCTTCCATTTTGGGGGCGTGTATTTGTTGTGCTGTAGTTCTGAAGGAGCCTAGTTGTGGACTAGAATGCCAGTATGCTTGGAATTCCTCTAACTCAAAGGAGAAATGTAAGAGGAGAGAGCATTAGGCAGCATGGTACGCAGAGTTACTTCACTGCTTTGAATTTTGTAGACATCTCAGCAAAGTACAGATGTAAGAAGCTAATATTAGGATAGTAGGTATGAACTGCTGAATCCTGCAAAAAAATCATTCTTGTGATTTCTTATCTCCATGTACAATTTGCACAGGGGTAGTTCAGCCTATAACTTCTTCTTATAACTGATGATTAGTACTTCGTTGTGTGTCAGCTTGTGTGTTAGGTATTCACTCATAGAGATATTTCATTACAGTCCAATATCCAAACTTTATATGGTAGCAGGGCTTGTGGAAGTATAAGGAAATACATACATTTATAAGAAGCTCCAAATGAATCAAAACTGGAGACCTTGCTGGAACCAAGATTCAGGTATATTTATTTCCCATCTTTTACTCTACACTTGGAATTTTGTAGCGGTCCATGCATGAAACTGCCGTTGCACATGGCAACAGTTTCTTCCCAGAAGTTTGTAAGTATATGGAAATACTTTGCTTGTGAAAGCAACTAAATTCCATAAACTACAAAAGCAAAGTATTTCCATGCTTCTATCTTTGTGTGTATATATTTATCAAAATGTTTTGTGTCTTAAAATATTAGAAGCATTTTCTTCAATGTTCAGATCGACTACAGGAAACTACATTTTATTTCAGAAATATTGTTGGTTGTCTGGTTCTTTGTCATCCTTTCCGATGTGCTTAGGTGTCTAAGAATTAATTATTTTTAATTAAAAAAAATATTTAAGATCTGCAGATAATACTGTACTAATACTTCATCTGCTTAAAACTGACATAATACCAATTATACTAAAATGGGTGTACAAACCCTGGAATGTTGTTCTTGGAAAAGAGCTGCTTTCACTGTTCCAGCAAGAGGAAAATGATAATGTGCTTAGAATTGACATGACAGCAGTACTGGTGGAAACTGGAATTTTGCTAAAAGCTGCAAAACCCACATACACTGTTGCAATAAACATGCTTTTTTTCTTCTTTCATTTAGAGCTGCCTTCCACTCCCTTTTAATTGCAACGTGTATATTAAATTGCCTAATCAGTCACGGAGTTTGCGTGATGGAAAGTATTGCACTGGGGGAGCTGGTCAGAAATGGTTATGTGGGGCTGGTAGGACAGTAGTAAAAACTCAACCTGAAAATGAAAGCTGTCATCTGTATAAAATTGTTCAAGCCCTCATGAATATATTTAACATAAATGTTCAAAACCTTTTTCAACTAAACTGCTCTTCTTCACTATTACATATCAAAAATAAATTTTGTAAAAAAAACATTGCTTCAGACAATGACTAAGGAACCTTCTGTGGATGTGTCTCAATTTTGAATTATCTGTACTTTAAAATGTTTTAAAAACTTTGGTGTTCATTGTTTACATTAATCATAAACTTAACTGTGTTAAATACTTAATTAAGGATTTGACATATAAGTTTTCTTTAAAAAAAAAGGGGGGGGGTAAGGAAGCTCAAACTTTACTATTCAGGCTTTGGTTTATGTGAACTTCTTAGTCTAGCTAGTTGTACTGCCCATAGCCTATTTTTTCCAACAGAAATTAATAGCTTTGCCAAGTCTCTTTTATTTTCCAAGAGACTAGCTCTCGTTTTCAGCCAACAATCTTTTTTTCCGTAACTTGTTGGATGTCACCTTTGAAAAAAATGCTTTTTATTTATATCAAGCCTGAATCAGTACAATTCATCTGACTTCATGTTACCTTTGAAACCTCCCTTATGGTGAACCTTCAGTGTTGGCAGCTAAGCGTTACTGCAAAAAGAACAATTTTCCATATTAGGATGATTAAAATATTGAAGGAAAAGCAATTTTAGATAATCTTTAATAAAACAAACATATGTACCTTTGTAATGTTTAAATATCTTTTTGCATACTGTGACTTATGATCTGCAGATGTTGGAGTTGAACAAGAAGAATAATATTTGCATATGCATACATTTCAGATTTGTGGTCTGAACTCAAGTACAACTATGAGTATTAACAACCCTTTCATACTCAGACGAAAAGTTAATCAAAGAAAGCCCTGATCTCCCATTTTTTGGAAACACAAAGTCTGGGCAATGCTGTAATTTATGCAGAATCAGTAGGAGAATGGCATATGCCTTGCTCTTCCAGTCCTGCTGATACTATGGTAGGAGCCACACATTGTGGGATTTCCCATTGCAGGAAGATGGAGCTCAATTATACATTTAATTATTGAAACATTTAGATTTCACATTGCAAAGGGGAAAATTCAGATACAGCTGCTTTGAAAAATCTCATCAGTAATCAAGGAGCAGGTGCTGCAACAAGCAGCAAAAATAAGTTTCAGGTGTCTGGACACCTCTGAATGTTAGTGTAAATTATGGGGAAATTTGCCACAGCATCCTGTCAGAAGTTTAATAAAGACAGTTGCTTCTCCAGTGTGTTTCATGTTGGAACATCTCCTAGTAGTGTGAATTTAACTTTAGATCTTTGCCAATATAGACTTAATCTCTCCACTGTGAAGGTTCCCTGACATGGAGTCCAGTCTCTTTGGCTTCCACCCACTGTGCTAATTTTTCTTTTGGAGGGGAATAAAGTTCCTGGTAACCCTAATAGCAGGTACTACGTTCCAGCATTCAGGTCCCATGTATTAGGTTGTTTATCTAATAACCCTGATGTATACAGTAGATTTTTGAGGTGTCATTAATAATAACAAGCTGTTTACTATACTTGAGCCTGTAAGTTAGGTGGTAGAAGTTGGAATGACTTACTTTCTCATCCCTTCATTAATATTTGCTAAATCATAATTACAGAAGTTCTGAAAAGTTTTTGTAAGGAAGTGAAAAAAATTTTCAAGTGTTAAGTTTTGTTCCTTAATTGACAGGGGTGGGAGGGCATGTCTGAGACTTCCTCTTTTACTCACTCATGTGGTTCATACTGATCAACATGCTTAATGTTTTCAGTATTTTATTTTTAACTGTAGAAGTATCAATATTCAAAATAGCTTATAGTTAAAAGTATTTACTTCCACACACATGGCTTTCTTATTTAGTTATGGTTCTATGGAGCCTTGTTTAAATAAAATGATGGAAGAGACTACAGTTCCTTCCTGCTAATCTTTCTAGCACTTACAGACATGAAATATAGGATTTGTGATAATATGCCTCTTCAGCATGGCAGTCTGTGTCCTTTTACCCTTCTGGAGCTTTTACATAGGCTTTGTGTACGTGCAGGAGACTGCCACTGTACCACAGATGGTACTGTTGGGCTTGACACAGAAACAGTATTTTGGTATTGTGAGCCTTCAGTTAAAATTTCAGTCTGTGCATTCCCATAAAAAGAAACTTCAAGTTTTCATATTCTTACAGCTAATTTGCAATAGACATTCCAACATGTCTAGGTGCCTCTTTTCTTCATGTCTCACTTTTTCTCTTTTTAGTCACCTGAGAAGAGGTAAAATTTTAATAGGTAGAACTAGTTAGTTAACACAGTATGAAACTGTGGAGGCTAAGATTGTGACAAAACTCAGAAGTTGGATCCTTACAAGTGTACCAAAATATTTTAATGTTTTGGCCTGAATGACAACAAATGGTAGTTCGGATGTTAAACATTGTGTTTCACGTTTTGAGCTAGTGGGTGTTAGGCACCAGGAGGAAACTTAGTGTGGCAGACAGATTATCCCATGTCTACTTACAGCAGGCTTTTTACACCTTCATTTGAATCATCTGGTTTTGGCCAGAGGTACAGAAAGAAAAACAAAGTAGATGGATATTGGACCATACCCAACACTAGAAGTCTTACATTTCTAATCCTGTGGCAGGGTCCCTGTCAAATAGCCTTTTTAAGTTACAGGTAGAGTTAGAATCTACTTATAATTTTTTTAAAAGGAATTAATGAAAAAAATCCCAAGAACCGTGATAGTTGGATAGTCCCATTTGTGAATACAGAATGCACACTTCTCAGAAAGAATAGAAATGCTGCAGTATAGTTAAATTTAGAAGTCCAGTATGCTATTTCCAGGGTTTTTTTAATGTTGATGCCAAGAACAAAGTACTTCTTAATAAATTTAATTATATTAACAATTTGGATTGTTGATAAAGGTTGTCATTCTTCATGTCTGCATATTGAATATAATTTGCTGAGGTTAAAAAAATGAGTAACATGTATGTGCTGAAAATCGCTTTCTTTCACCAAAGCAGTTACCCGTTCTAAGCAACAAATGATTTATAACTTATGTTCTAACATATGTTCTTTCTGGCAACATTACTCCAGCAGCAATGCTGGGAAAGGAACAAATGAAGAAACACCTAACAATAAGACAAGAAAACCAATATGGAAAAGCTGATTGATTCACAAACTCAGGGTTTTTAAGGTCAGATGAACCGTTATAATAATGTAGTCTGACTGTCTGTATAAAGCAAACCATGGAATCTCACATGGTTATTTCTGAATCAAATCCACAGCTTCATTTGAAACTGCAAAGTATCTTCTGAATGGCGTCTAGTTTTAGTGTGTTTGCTTCCCGTAAGTAAAAATATACTATGTGACTAGAGACCTCTATGTAAACAGCTGTACTTTAACCCGAACATGCCTGCTTTCACTTCATATTGTGAAATCTTACATTTTCCTCTTAGAATAAAATAGCAGCCACTACTCAGACTTTTTGCCTTTGGACTTCATTTTGGATAAACTGAATGGATAAAGAGGTTTAAAATGGATACATCTGTTATGGATAATATTTTTAATTGCAATATTATTTTAAAATATTAATGTTACTAGAAAGGATGTTTCCAAAATGTTAAATTTTGTTTCTGACTCTTTCTGTAGTTTTCCCAGTTTTCCGTCATCCCATTTGAAATGCAGTTGCCATAGCTGTGCAAAGAACTATTCTTGCCGGGTGCAGATAGCAGGTTACTTCCCTGTCGCTATCTGGAAACGATCTGCTGCTAGGTTTCTGCTTCTGTAGCCCAAGATTATAGGAGGTGCACATTCTTTTAGGAGCTCAGCATCTGTTGCTTGTATGTCATTACTCTGAAGTTTCATTCAGCATTTTGGGTTGATTTTTTTTTTATTTGTAAATCTGCCCAAAAGTTTAATAATAGTTTCATTTGTTCTTCTACTGTTTAAGTTTCAGTAGTCAGATTTTTAGATGCCCACCTGCAGACCTGGAAGTTGCTTTGCAGTCTGGTTATATTCTCTAATCTTTCTTTCAAACTAAGCCTCCAAACTGAACTTTTCATTACTAGGGTTGATAGAGTATACACATAACCATCTTAGGCTTTACGAGAAGGTAGTGGAACCCAAATGCAATTCACAACTCAAGTTTAAGTTCCAAGTTTAATCTTATCTGATTGAATTCCAAAGTTCTTACCACAGAAGATCTTCGGCCAGAATATCCCTATGGATCACCAACCATTGAACAGAAAAATACATAATTTGTATTTCTACTCCTACTGTAATTGCTTCGTGTTATCCTATTCATTGGTCCTATTAAAAAGGGTAACTCAGAGAACGCATGCTGTAGAAGTGCAATGCTGTCCAGCAGAACCACTTATTTTCTGAATAGGAATTCCAAACTGATCTGGGATGTCAAGATTATCAGTCCTGGTGAAAGCTTTGGAAATTTTAGAGATGCATAATAAATCAGTATTTGATTTCATTCTATGGGTCATTCACCCATGGAGATCTGGACTCCATTTGAGTGCGTGGAGTAAGGTATGCAAGACCAGCCATCATGCTTGTCATCATGCACATTGAGTAGCCCTCCAGGAATACATCCATGCCTACCTGGGCTGATGCAGAATACAACTTCAGAATTAGGACAGGATTTGGTATTCCCATACAGATCTGTGTGGATCCAGAGATCATAGTATCATAGAATGGTTTAGGTTGGAAGGCACCTTAAAGATCATCTAGTTCCAACCCCCCTGCCATGGGCAGGGACACCTCCCACCAGACCAGGTTTTTGAAAGCCCCATCCAGCCTGATCTTGAACACTTGCAGGGATGAGGCATCCACAACTTCTCTGGGCAACCTGTTCCAGTGTCTCACCACCCTCAGAATGAAAAATTTCTTCCCTGATATCCAATCTAAATCTACCCTCTTCCAGTTTGAAGCCATTATCCCTCATCCTATTGCTACATGCCCTTGTAAAAAGTCCCTCTCCAGCTTTCTTGTAGGCCCCCTTTAAGTAGTGAAAGGCCGCTATAGTCTTCCCAAAGCTTTCTCTTCTCCAGGCTGAAAAACCCCAACTCTCTCAACTTGCCTTGATAGGAGAGGTGCTCCATCCTTCTCATCATCTTCATGGCCCTCCTCTGGACTCACTCCAACAGGTCAATGTCCTTCTTATGTTGGGGGCCCCAGAGCTGGATGCAGTGCTGCAGGGAGGTCTCCTGAGAGAGGAGTAGAGAAGAATCACCTCCCTTGACCTGCTGGCCACACTTCTTTTTGATACGGGCCAGGATGCGGTTGGCTTTCTGGGCTGTGAGCACACATTGCTGGCTCATATTGACCTTCTCATCCACCATCATCCTCAAGTCCTTCTCCTCAGGGCTGCTCTCAATTCATTCTCTGCCCAGCCTGCATTTATGCATGGGATTGCCCTGACCCACATACAGGGCCTTGCACTACTGGAAATCTCGCTTTCCTCTGACAGTGATTATATTTTATAATGGGGGTCTCAGTGTTGCTAGTGGCTCATAAATGGTCTTTTCAGATTTACCTACACACATCCTTTTGTCTTTTTCATGTTCATGTTTTTGAGGATCTCATTCATGAGGAGTCTAAAATCAACCTTAATTTCAGGAAAGACTCAATCTTTATTGATCTGACTGCAATTGACACCTGGGCAAAAAATCTGCAATGTGCAGGTTACAGTCAAACCATCATCTCTCAATACACTGAGTAGACCACAGATTTTCCCAGAATCTGCCTCTTATTTCTACTTTAATCATTGTCATTAATGAGAAAATGAAACGAGTGGACTCTCTTTAAGCACTTGTATTACTATCATATTAGCGGAGTATTTAATTCAGTTGACGTTAGAATGGGAACCTGCTCACTGAGCAGTTCTAAAAGCTTTTTCCGTGCATATGAAGCTTATTACTTTCATTGTGTGACACAGAGAATGCTTTTACAGATAATACTGGGCAATAAATTATAATACAGCTATTTGCTAAAGAGCACAGTACTGTTTCCCAAGAATTGAATAGTGTTTTAGTTGAATTCAATAGCCAAATTCCTGTTTGTTTTCACCAGAATCAAGATTTAATTCAATTTCTTTCAGTTGTTAAACTCTGAGCAGTTCTGTTTTTCTTCTGACAGCAGGCTGACCATTGCTGATGGTTTGCAGGTTAAATGCAGTCTATCACGTATTCCCCTCAATCTTTGTGACACCTGAGTAAACTTTATGTGAAAGAAGTATACAGTCATAATCTGTGATGGAGTCTTTTCCTTACCCTTACCCCTTAACTAAAATCCAGGCAAGATTACATTGAGTTATTGGAATTTAAATCTTTGATGGTTGGAGTTTGTGTTTCAAATATTTGTCATTCTCATATGAGGCTATAGCTTGGTGAGATCACTGTCTTCTGCTATCAGTCATCAGGATCTGTATTTTATAAGTTCAGCTTTCTCTGATTTGGCAAGGACCTTGGACATAATTAAACTGAGACCTTTGTAAAGCTTCTTGTCCTCCAGTATGTTAGATGAAAGATCAGTGAAACCTTTTTCTAATCGACAGAATTTTCTTTTTATGTGTACATGTTTTACTAAAAGTTCCATCTTTGTGGCTTGATGGACACAGGGGAAGCTCAAAGGTAAAACTCTGAAGATCATTTTCTAATGAAAATCAAGAAAGATTAAAATTCACAATCCTTACCAAGTATTTAAGATTTTTTAATCTTCTATTGTTAGGTGTTTTTGTTGGGGATACTTATGTACTTGGTTAACTTTATTTAAAGTGAACAGCCAGTTGAAATTAACTGCCAATGTGTCTAAATAACAGCGTGCAAAAGACTTTCCCGGACCGATACCTGAATGAACCTTATGAAAGATAGGGAGCAGAACATTTATTTCTATTTGAGCAAGCTTTTACTTTAAGAGTCTTGTGTCTTATTGCAAAGAAAACTTTTAAAGTTTCACTGGGAAGAAAGAAAGAAAACTGAGGTCTCACTGGAAAGACCATTTTCTCCCTTTCCAAACACGGCAAAGCTCTTATTTTATTCTTCAGGGTGGAAGTATCAAGTTCTAGAAGGCATCGATTGTCCCATTTTTTACCTTCTTTGTAAGACCAATTGTACACTAATGAAGATGTGCAGAGGACAGTGTGTGACACATGTCAGTACTGGAGTCTGTTTTCAGTAGGAAAAAAAGGAGAATCGGACAGGATAGCAGAGAGTGCAGCGGTAACCCCACTGTTACACATTCTTTCACATGACTGAGTCTGAGTGGAAGCTTTGCATTTTATTCTTTTTTTTTTCCCCCTCTTAAAGTTTCCGTAAGGATATGAAATCTGGCTTAGAGCATCCATCTGTTTCTCATTTGTTCCTAAAGAATTTCAGTTAATTTTCGTTCCCAGTTTGTGTTGCCTCATAAGGTCAAAAAATCTTTCTTTTTATACAGGTTGAACCTTAATGAGTTAGCTATTCACAGGAATTTGACTAGGAGTATATTTTCATATAGTTTGTATGCTATATTGTGTACTCAATATAGCTTGCATAGGTTGTGTTATCTCATGTTATTCCTCTGAAAATAAATGGTGGTTTGCCAAATAGTATTCATAGGTAGCACTATTTTGCACTAAACGTTCCAGGAGGAATGTTGATTCTGTGACAGTCACTGGCATGGACCTTGATCAATGTGGAGTGAACAAATATGTGGCTGCTGTGGTCTGGAGTTCCCTCCCATGAATTGCCATGAAGTAACTTGGTGACAAGAAAAACAGTTCCCAGTCCTTGTTTGCTTAATCTGATCTGATCTTTTGATTGCTTGGTGGCTTGTTTGTTTGTAAAACTCTTCACTTGTTATGGATTTTACTGGCTACATTGTGAATACACAGATCAGGTTTGAGTCCAGCTGCTTTCATTACTTGCATCTATCAGAAAAATAAATTGAAAGATAAGATAACCTTGTGAAAATCGTTACCTTCAGTGGAAGGTGTCATGCTACTTCTGTAAGCAGTAACATAACTTAAATTTCCAGGTCCTCTTGGAATTTTCTTAATATCGGTATCTACTGGGTTAAAAATTGATTCTTCCTATAGTTACTAGTAAACTGTCTTTTATAATACAGTGATCTTTCCTTTTTTCCAGATTACAGAACAGGCCCATGTTTCACACAAGTTAACAACCAGATGTGTCAGGGCCAGCTAACTGGGATTGTTTGCACAAAAACCCTCTGCTGTGCAACCATTGGGCGTGCATGGGGTCACCCCTGTGAAATGTGCCCTGCTCAGCCTCAGCCATGTCGTCGTGGCTTCATCCCTAATATTCGCACTGGAGCATGTCAAGGTAAGTCTTCTGTTTTAAATTGTGTATGACCGTTGTGTTGCTGATATGCACCCTGAAATCCTTGTGTCCACTTAAAACAACATCACTGTTTTCCTTGTGTGTGTTCTGTGTCTTACTTTTGATAAAATTCGGATATGCTTTGCTGTTGATAGGGGTTTTCCCAGGTTTCCTTTCTCCACCAATTAAAATGGGGATAGGCATATTTATGGCACAGCCGTGCTATGCCTGGGGGCATTTGTACCACCCATGCAGCATTCTTTTCCCACATGAGTAAAGCTTGATGTATAGTATGAGACCAGAGGACCCACTTCTCTTGAAGTGGGTGAATGAGTTTGGACTCTTTGACCTTAGAGTAGTAATTCACTGCACTTGGTTAGATTTCGTTTTTGTCCTAAGTGGATGTACCAGGGAACATCTTGTATTGGAAACCAAGAACTTGGAAAAGAGTGTGGGAGTCGCAGTTTTACTGCTTCTGAATTCAACCAAACAGTGTCCCACAGAGTACCATTGCATGTTTCGCCTGGGTCTGTCATGTCACAATCTTTATAGGAAACAAGAGATGTGATGCATTAAAGTGGGTTAAATTAAATTCAGTGCTTGTGGTGATCCAGTCCCAGTCCCGAGTATTGGTGTTGGTGGTCCAGCTATTTACCCCTTCCAGGCAGCTTTCACTGTCGTTTAGGCTCAAGAGCATGGGACCTCAAACTAGAGGTATACAACACGCCCGTACACCTTCAGTGGTATTGAGGGGACCTGCTGTTTTGGAAGTGTTTGCTATTAATTCTGATACGTCAGTGCCTGAGCCATAAAGATGTAAAGGTGAGCTCTCAGCTGATGTCGGAGTGGCAATACAGGCAGAAAATGTACCATCATAGGTGCCCACATCTCGCACAAAATTCATTACCATTTGCAAGACTACATCACTTTTAGGCCCTTCCTGAGTGGAAGCATCTAGCTGTGGGGCTGTGCTAATCGCCATCAGGAAAAAAAGACCAAGCCACCTCATACTGGCATGGTTCAGGCGCCTGCGATGCTGCTCAATATGCAACTGGTTGGCCAGATGCTGCCAGTAGCAACCCTACACCAAGTCCTTTCAGAATAGTGCCTGGTCTAGGTCACTGCTGGGGATAGTATCATTTATGGCCTCCATCTTAGAGGTGTGGTGCTGCATGCTGAACAGCTGCACCAGAAATTGAAAAAAACCTGTGTGAGCCCATACTGACCTGATCACTACGGGCAAACTTCTCCTCTCTCCAGTAAGTCAATTCGCACCACCCAGTATTCCCACTGTGCTGGTAATGGGGCCCTACTAAAATACAAGGACTGTGTACCATGTAAGTGAACTAAATGACGCCATTCTGAGTTGTGAATTAATCCATGACGTTCGTGCAGAACAGAAAAGAAAATAGTCTCAGTGGGGAAAGGCCAGACGATTACCCCCTTACTTGTGGGGAATTTTTAGGGTCTTGTTGTCAGGAGTCTGAATGCTCCAGATGTTCTTACGCATGCTCAGAAGGAGGCCTTGTTTAAATCCCTTTGTGATTAAAAGATACTGCTTGCCCAGTCTGCAGTCCTGGGGAAGTCAAAAGGTTTGGCAGGGGCAGTCCAGCCAGAGAAGTCTTGCCAGTCAGTTGATCGTGTGTGCCCCAGTGGAAATTTATTTTGGCCAGGGCTGTCCCCAAGCTGCTTCCTCAGCTAGGCTTGTGGCACTGTAGAACTTGTTTTAGGTCTGGAACAAAAGCAATGTCTCTTTGTCAGGCATGTGCAACATCCCCCAGGCAGTGGAAGCAATGAGAAGCTGGCTGCCCACTCCTTCAGTGTGAACACATGCATGGGGAGACATACCCAGGGCTGCCATTAAGGCAGAGAGAAGACAAGAAATTCAGGTTCCAGTGTCAATCAAACATCTTACAGGGAATCTATTAGGGCCCAGGCCAATAATGACATGTAGATTCCCCCTTGGTGTCCCACTCAAAAAGTTTAAGCTGCCATACCCAGGACACCAGGCAGGTTATAGGAGCTACTAGTTTTCCGCCAGTGGGGTGATATCACACCTAGTGACATCTAGAGCCTCTGTGGCATCTTTATAAAATGGGTTGGCAGACAGGTGGTCTGCATCCTTGCCACGCCAGCCAGCTTCATGGGAAGCTTGGACCATGGTCCCTAAAACTGCTAGTGGGTTTCGTAATCATTAATTCTAGTGACAAACCTAGGTCTAGACCTTCCCTTCATAGCCTGGTTCTGAGGTCTTTCTCATGTCTCATCCCACTTGAGGATGTGAGGGTTCTGGCCTCTTTCAGGTGTATTGGTTGGGTGACATCTTCATCGCACACTGTTGTTCTGGCCTTCAGTGTTAGTTGGTGTATGAACCATCCCCAGTTGTTTTGCCTGTTTTTCATTGCATGGGTGGTACTAATTTAGATTGGTTTAAGGCTGGGTGCCAACCTGCATGTCACCAGTCTGAATTTATCAAGGTTTGGGATCAGGTACAGTGGCGCATCTGAAGCTTCCCTGTCGTTATTGTGCCCCCTTTGATCAACAAACGTTCAATGGCCAACTACACTCATACCTTAGCCAATTCCTGAGCAGCGCAAGTGTGAATACACGGTTATTCTCCTTGCTCCAGTTTAGGGACACCTCAGGTGGTCAGGGAACATAAAGCTCCTGGACCTGTGCTGAGAAAGACAGGCCAGCTCCCCAGCCTCCTTCCTGAGCTTCCTCTTGATTGAAAACTGTTCGATCACCTCCTACATCATGAAACTCATTTGACCCACTTGATTGCAGACTCACCGGGCCGTTTTCCAAACTCCCTCTGTAACCTGGACAGATCAAGGGCAAGTGCTCTTATCTCCATCCCGGGCAGGTCTCCCATCTGTTCCCCTGCTTACCTCATGTTTGATAACAGCAGAGACTCCTTGCACAGTATCATCACCATAGTCCGGCCAGTCACCTGGCTCCTCATTGGGGCCATTCGCAACGTTCCCATCCCAGTGGTCAGGGTCTCATGTTAGGGCCTGCACTTTATGGGCGTCCACAGTCCCAACCTGTTTCTTCAGGTTAGCACTGACCATCTGTACTACTTTATCTTCTAATCTCTTCTAATTTTCTCTGTTTCTGTGGTGGTAGACCTTGCATCATCAGCTGCGTCTCATGCCTTTGCACCTTCTCTTGTAACCTTTCAATTTGAGCAAGCAGTTCTCTCTTTTTTTGTCTTCCCATCACTTCTTTTCATTACAGTTCGCATGGCAGCATACACAAAATGTTTTACAGATGGTACCTTTACCTTTTCCATCTTTAACTTTTCCCTGTGCCAGGTTTGTGTGGCTTTTCACTGGGTCCCACTCAGACCAGTGATCTCAGACCTCAGCATTGTGAAACCGGGGCCGGCAGGGAAGAACCCCATGCTTACTCAAACAAACCTCCACACTGTTATCCTCGAACCCTGCTCGCTGCACCATTTTGTGTCATGGTCAGGCCCTCTGCTGCTATCTGCCCCTTGAAAGAATAAGACTCTGAGTCCAAGGTACAAAGTGATGTGTATTAGGATAAGGCACTTATTAAGTGGATAACAATTGTGCCACCCTGCGAGTGGGGACTATTGTGCTTCTATCCCAAAATTCCTTATAATCTACCTAGTAGATATCACCTAGTTCCTGGAAAGTGCCCTCCTTCCCTTGGCAACCCGAGGGAGGGGATATTGCCAGGGCATGGGTCCACCTTTCCTCAGGATCGCTCGGATCAGGCTCTTACCTGGAATACTGCATCCAGCTTTGCAGTCCTCAGCACAAGAAGGACATGGATCTGCTGGAGCAAGTACAGAGGAGGGCCACAGAGATGATCAGAGGACTGGAGCACCTCTCCTATGAAGACAGGCTGAGAGAGTTGGGGTTCATCCTGGAGAAGGCTCCAGGGAGACCTTGTAGCAGCCTTAAAGGGGGCCTGCAGGAGAGATGGAGAGGGACTGTTTATCAGAGAGTGTAGCGATAGGATGACGCGTAACAGTTTTAAACTGGAGGAAGGTAGATTTAGATTAGGTATCAGGAAGAAAATTTTTACTCTGAAGGTGGTGAGGCACTAGAACACGTTGCCCAGGGGAGCTGTGGATGCCGCATCTCTGGAGTTTTCAAGACCAGGCAACCTGGTCTAGTGGGAGATGTCCCTGCCCGTGGCAGGGGGGTTGGAAGTAGATGATCTTTAAGGTCCCTTTCAATGTGCACCATTCCATTATTCTGTGATTCTACAATTCATACAGCCTCCCTGTGGTGCCCGTGCTCAGTGCCCAGCGGGGCCACTGCCCTGCGGCCTGGCCCAGCCAGCCCCGGCCCAGTGGGAGGGAGGGGAGGCCTGGCTCGGCCCGGCCCGGCCTGGCTGAGCAAAGTGTGACCCTACGCTGAGCATCGCATCTGTGAACAGTGCAGTTAGCGCAGGTTAGTATTGGGCCTGGAATCAGGTGCTGTAAATCAGTGCCCTTCTTCGAGTTCTGAGTATGACCTGTACAATGACATAAATTAACAAAGACAGCAAAATCCTTTTTGATCAATCAGTCCCCCTGGGACAGCACGGCTGGGATACTGCAGGCATTGCCTGCACAGCAGATCTCTGTGACTGAGTTAAGACCCTTCTTAGCAAAATGATGAAGTTGGCTGGAGTGATCTGCTCTGAATTTTTATTTAGGTGTGCTGGAGAAATTTCTACTTTTACTTCCCTATTTACAACACAACGAAAAGCATACAGTAGTGGATTTGTTTGGGTGCTTGCATGTGTTAGCAAGAATTTCTGTTAGGCAATTCAGAAAATGGGCTTTGATGCTGTCTCCCGTGAGACGTTGATGTACAGGCTGGATGAGCAGTTGGTGAGGTGGATGGAAAGCTGGCTGAATGGCCTGGCCTAGAGGGTGGTGATCAGCATCGCAAAGTCTAGTTGGAGGCCAGTGATTAGCACTGTACCCCGGGGGTTGATACCGGGTACAGTCCTGTTTAGCGCCATTCATAGGCTGCATGATGAGTCAGAGTGTATCCTCAGCAAATTTGCAGGTAACACCAAACTGGGAGGAGTGGCTGATATACCAGTGGGTCATGCTGCCATCCAGAAGGACGTCAACAGACTGGAGAAAGGGGCTGACAGGAACCTCATGAACTTCAACAAGGAGAAGGGCAAAGTTCTACACCTGGGGAAGATCAGCCCCAGGTACCAGTATTGCTGGCTGCTGATGATCTTGAAAGCAACATTGCAGAAGAGGACCTGTGGGTCCTGGTGGACACCAGGTTGAACATGAGCCAGCAATGTGCCCCTGCAGCAAAGAAAGCTAATGGTGCCCTGGGCTGTGGAAGGAAAAGTATTGCCAGCAGGTCAAGGGTGGTGATCCTTCCCCTGTGTTCAGCACTGGTGAGGGCACACTTGGGAGTGCTGTGTTGTGTTCTGGGCTCCCCAGAATGAGCAAGGTGGGGCTACTGGAGATAGTCCGATGAAGGGCCACAAATATAAGGGACTGGAGCAGCTCTACTCTGAGGAAAGGCTATGTAAGCTGGCACTCTTCAGCCTGGAGAAGAGAAGGCTCAAGGGAGGGTCCAAAGAGGATAGAGCCAGGCTCTTTATAAGTGGTGTCCAATGACAGGACAAGAAGCAATGGGCACAAACTGCAACACAGGAAAATCCTCCTCAACATCAGGAAACATGTTCATACTGTGAGGGTGGCAGAGCACTGGCACAGGTTACCCAGAGAGGTTGTGGAGTCTCCATCCTTGGAGACATTCAACAGCTGTCTGGACGTGATCCTTGGCAACTTTCTCTAGGTGTCCCTGCTGGAGCAGGGTGGTTGGGACCAGATGACCTCCAGAGGTCCCTTCTAACCTCAACCAGTCTGTGATTCTGTGAAAAACATCCTGATTCAGGCAGCTGCTGTCGCCGATGGTGTTATAAAATATTTCAGGAAAGTTACTCTTTTAGTGCTTCAAAAGTGCTAGGTAATGTCCTTGTTTTCTCACTTTTATTTCCCTATTCTGTGTCTTTCGTCTTCTCTGTGGCCCCATGTGTTGCAGCATTATTCTTAGTGCTGCTTCCTCCTACACTGCACCATAGTTCAGTGGCTTAAAATTGCACAAATGTAACAAAGTCCATTCTTTGGCTGGATTTCTACTTCAGGTCTCCTCCATAAGTGTTCTTGGTAAGAGTCCTCTATGAACTTGAGTTAAAAAATTGGGAGAAAATCAAGACATCGTAAGATTTTTAATTCTTAGAAATTAAAACTTGATGAAACATCTTTTTGGATTTTTTCTTCAGTTTTCATTCACATAGTGGTATGGTTGACCTGAAACTCCAACTGAAGCTATTAGCTCAAATTCACTTCTATGGAACTCCTCACAGCATTATCTTAGCAAAGGCATCTATTTTATTTAAAATACTTAGGTTAGTTTTAAGCAACAATAAATCCCTTAATTTTTCTTCGTTTCAGATATTTGCTTTGCTCTTCTTCTGTGCTTACACTACTTAAAGCGTCCAAATTATACTAAGGAGAAATATTTGATTGCGCTTTTCCTTATATGTCAAAAATAGGCCTCTCTCTCTGTATAACAGCTTATGTTTTATTGTTAATCTTGAAGTGATTAGTATATTTTAGACATTCTTTTCATAACAATGTCATAAACAGAAACAGCGTACTGAAGGCATGCACATTGGTTACAATCTCCAAGTCAAACTCCTTTTTATGACAAAGATGTTGGCCAGTTATAATGAATTCTTAAAACTTCTCTGCCAAACTGATCCTGGCATAGCTTCTGGGGCTTCATTTAAATTATGTGAGAGATCACTAGAGCTCTTTAGTACCCATGCCCACAATACTTTGTTTTCTTTTTCTGCCAACTTATTCTGTGTGGCAAATATTTTTAAGTTATGCAGTTAACATCATTGCTGAATTCCACTGGGAAGCATAGAAACAATGTGGTGGTCTGCTTTGTGTGATGGATGAACAAAGGAAGTATAAACAGCCATCATTTTTGCTACATTTTTGGCATACTATTACTGTGTAGGAAGATCTGATTGTATTTATGTCAGCAGGAGTTAGCATGTAGTGTGTTCCAAGATGATGGTAAGGCACAAACAGGTGAAGAAAAGTTAGATTTTCTGTATGGAAAAGGAGAGACAAAGAATTTATTTTCCACAAAATCACTGCCTTTACTTCGAACAGTCAAGACAGTCCCTTTCAAGCTCTGAGTACTGGTAATTCTTCCTGACCCAAGTTCTGTGGTTTTTGCAGTTGATAGCATGTTGTCTACTCCATCTTGAATTATCAGACCACTCTACTGGAGGAAGGGACTGGAAGAAGTAGCACTTGACACTGGGGAGACACTGTTTACCTTTCCACACTCCATGTTAGGGTACATAGCTGTAGAAGTAAGCTGCAGGATTTTGCTACAGCTAGGTATGAAAATTTTAGAAAAAAGCGATACGGCAGTGTTGTTCACAGGGGGTCAAAAACACCTCCAACAGTCGGTTAAAGTAGAAACTCCAGGAGGGAGCCAGAGGGTATGCTGAACAGACAAATTGGTACTGAAGTACTTGCTACTACACTGAAATACTGCAAGGAAATATAATCAGCTCTCAAAGTTTCTGTGCCGAACTCATCCTGGCAGAGAAAGGTGAATGGAGAGTTTAATCCAAATAGAAGGAGTAAAGGGTGGTAGGTCTGTGAGTTGTGCAATAACAATAGCAGGTATGACTGCACAGAGGTAAACTGAAGAAGAAGACAAAGGGGCCAAGATGGAGCTCTCGGGGGAGGAGGGGGTGCTATAAAAAAGTTAGCAAGAGAGGAGTATTAGCAATTCAGGAAATAGTTGTTCTCCTAGTGTGGTAACTCCTATCTGAGGAGACTGCATTTCATTAAATAGAAAGGTGGCATTAAATATTTTCTCTGAGGATTTTAGAAACAAATACAGGGATCTGACTAATGCTTTTTAATGCTTTTCTTTTTGCTGATGGCATCAGATTTACAGACTTTTATTAAAGGAATACAAAATCCCTTGATATTCAGTAAAACTGTATCTTTGTCACATATCAATCAGACCAGGCTCACTCAGTCCACAGTTTGAATGCTTGGCATTTTTTATGTGGATGCTTACATCAGCAGATAGCCTAGTTCAGGAGTTGATATGAACAAGTCAAACCCAATAGAACTTGCAAGCCTTACTATTGGAAAATAGGCAACACAGGAGTGTGACAAGATTTAACTATTGAGTATAAAGTTGTTCTGACTTTTCACAGGATGTGCGTGTTGCAATCTTAGTGTATCTTAAATGGCTCTTTAGCACCTTTTCAGGATAAATTATGTTCTCTGAGTAATGTGCTTGTATAGAACATGAGGACAGTATTGTTGTTCCATTATTACCATGAACAGTTTTTAAAAAATTAGAGAAGCAAAACCAATCAAAATTCAAATTGTTTGGGTTTGGGTTTGTGGTTTTTTTTCCCCCAATAGTTTCTATTCAATCATTGCTTAAACAGGAATAGTAGCTGTTCAGACATCCCTCTTCTGAAGAATTTAGGCTGGAGGAACTTAAATGTTCCACTTTAAAGTACTTTATTGCTACTGCTACACAGCCTTAGAATAATGGCAGAAATCCTGTGTTGGACGTTTTTTCAGTTCCTCCCTGCATTCCTCAACAGTCCATTTCTCAGCTACACCCTTTCCCTTCAGACAGTTAATTTTTTGCACTAAGGAGAGAAAAGTAGTTCTGGCTGAATAGTTTTTGAAAATATGAAGGTTTTTCTTCCTGCTACCATTGCTGACATCGTTAAGTATACATAGCCACAGGAGATAATATATTAAAAAAAAATCTCTTCTATAGTAGGAGTATACTGTACTGTGTGTTAAAGGCACTGACATGGACTGGAAAAAACAGAGAAGAGAGATGAAGGTTCAAATTCACAATGAAGAGTGATAGGTGATAATTTTTAGATAATCTAGTGCATGAAATGAATGTGTCTGGTTTGCTGACAGTATTAACAGTGTAATTTAGGATCCCATCCTGCTGTCACGAAAATAAGCATTAAAACGGGAAAAAAAAAGTTTAGTATAATTGCTGTTGCATGTTTGTATTTGTACTATTTCTGTTGTCTAGGATGCAGAGGAAGAAGCAGCAGTTTTCCATTGTATTCACAACCAGTTTTAGTTCCCACATGCCAAATCCATTGCAAAGAAACTCCCCATACATATCATAGGTAGAATTCAAGAGAAAATTTGTATTTAGGTACAAATAACAATTTGGATAATTGTTATTACTACCACTGTAAATAACAAGAGCATTTCCCAAAATTTGTGTATAAATTCTGAGAGGATTTATTTTTCCTGAGATTTTTGGTTCTTCAGAGAAACAGTCCACTCATCAGAAAGGGAAGCTGAATTTGGCTGTATTTTCAAAGGTACATGTTTAAAGTTAGCTGTGCAAATCCCGCAGGCATTTTTCAGAGAAAACTCCGCAAAAGCAAGGAACGCTTTTTCACTTGCCAGATATTATCAAGCCTATGAACACATGGAAACATTCTACCTAATCTGTAGCATATTGAACCTCTGTATACAGAACTGTATCTAAAGAGTTACTCACCTAATTGTTTATTGCAAAAAGTTTATTGTGCTAACGTGGTTGGGGTTTAAAAGCGTGAGTAACTGGATAATTAATAATGCTAAAACTCCTGTGTGGCTTAGCCTGACTGTCAAAGATATAAAAAAGTAAATAAAAATATGCTTGATTCCAAATTTTCAGAAAAAATACTCTTAAAATGGCATTTAGGAAGGAATTCATAAAGTATGCCCTTTTAAGAAAATATTTTTGTCCTTTTTGACTTTTCTCAGTTCCCAAACACTAGTGATACATTAAAACAAACTTGGGTTTTCATCAAAATGTGATACCAACGAAAAAAAACACCAGGCTTGTAGTGTGTATATATGTTTTTAAGCTAACACTGAAGGTGAATATACTTATTGTCTTTACATTTAAATATGACTTAGAGTAGTTAACATATAAGCCCTCACAAATTAAGATTGATATTAGCACAGAAAAGCGAGATAGTGCACGTGATTCAAAGATTTGCAGGATCTCACTTTTCATAATGACACCATTTGTGTTTTCTTTTAATCCAAATTATTCTTTCAATAATTGGGATCGACTTCTCAGACTTCAGCAGAGCTTGACATTTATTTGTCCTTTTAAAACCATAGGATAGGAGTTGAAAGAAATTAATGCAATCAGTAGATCTTAAAATTTTGTTCATTTCAAGGCTTCAGTGATACCTTTTCTATTTCTGGAAAGTATTAATTTCCTGCTGCTACTGCCATTAATTTACTATTACTTGACATCTTTGGCTTAAAAAGCTATGAAAGATATGCAGTGGTTATTTTTAACCTCTGATCTGCTGACACAGTTGGCTTAATTTAAATAAGCATTAATAAATACCAGAAGGCACAGGCATACTATGTGTGATGAATGCATTTTGAGGCCCACAGGTCAAAAGACAAACACCATATTAGTTTTAGCCAGAAGGGAGCTACTGGGTGGGCTGGGTGTGAATAAATGGTGGAACCCATCTTCTGTCTAGGTGTTGCTAAATCATGTCCACATTCCTTAAAATGCTTCAGAGATGAAAAGTTTGCTTTCCAGGTAAACTAGATCGCACCAGTGCTTAGTTATTTAGAAGAAAAATGCTTGCAGAAAGTCTATGCCTCTGATAAAGTCCTTAATCCATTTACAATCTAACTGTTGCATTTGGACATGGTACTATGCTGACTGAATCAGTACCGATCCAGGAACTAAATGCAGACTTGTCCAGCAAATGTACTTAAAACCAAATCCAGTGGCTTAAAAACAATAAATAAAAAATTGCCTTCTTCCTTGATTATGAGCGATTATACCTGCTTAAATGAAAAAACAGATGAATGGACAAGGCATATATCATAGGTTTTATCTATAGTACAAACACCAGGAGTAACAAACACTGAGGAAGTACTATAAAGCACAGACTCAGGTGGAATTTCAGTGTCTTGTAAGGGCTTTGAGATAATGAACATCCTCCTGAAAAGGAGTACTGTATTCTACTATTAATATGTTTGTCCTACCGTATCTGCATCTTGCGGTTCTTTACATTCATAGTGGCAAAGAGCTTGTTGTGGAAGTGAGAAGGCAGAGAGAAAGAAAATGAACATGAATGTGAAGAGAGAGGAAAGAGATGCTTTCCTCTGCATCTTAAATAAAGTTTACCAGCTGCTTCATTTAATAATGTATGCAAGCTAACAGAAAAACTGACTAAAAATGGAAAAATAGGGTAATGGTTAAAACTCTTTGTTTATTTGTCACTAATGAGCAATTTGAGGGAAAGAAAGATGAAAAATATTTTACAGAAATGCTTTAAAAATATAGTAATCTTAAGCAGGTATTTTAATTATAATGAAGAAATGAGTGAAATAAAATTGATTTTTTTAAAAATAGTCAATGTATTGCTGTAGCTCTATAATTGAATTCCATACTTAATTATAATTCAAGAAGAGAAAATAATATGAAATTGACCTCCACACAGAAGAAGCTCTTTGGAAGTCAGGTGGCTCCCTTTTCTACAACCTGCAAAGGACATTTTGCCTTTATATCTATTTCACAGTGTGGAGAACTAGCAAAATCAGTTTATTGTTGCTTTTTCTGTGGAAGGGCAAACTGTTTAACAAAAAATATTATCTGAAATCTCACAGAACCTTCTGCAGGTTTGGAATGAAACTTCCAAGACTACTTTCCTCTATGAAGATTTGGATGCATGTGAAATTTCATGTGCAGCACAGAACTCTCTGATAGCTGTAGATTAACTGAACTTTTAAAAAGAGCTACTGAGAAGCTAAATACCCACATGTAATATGTACGTCATGCACTAGTCTAGAACTTGTTCTCCCTTTCCTTGTGTACAAACAATTTCAATCTGCTTTAGCACTGGTTATTTCACTGAGACCTCTGTGATCCTTGGTATTACTTTAACTGCCCATTTTTTTTACTGACACATTGAGCCATATGATAGTTTTGTATAAAAACCTGCAGAAATACAGGATGTTTTACGTATAAAAAAAAATGAGAGTGGGGAACAAAAAATGCAACACAATTTGAACTGGAGGTGGCACATAATAAAATACGACAGGAAGTCACTGAAAGTAAGAAGTAAAGTAAAAATGGCAATATATTTTCTAAGAGCATTTATTTAACATTGACAGTCCAGCCTAAAGAAATCTATGAATTTCTAGTCTTACTTATTACTTCAGTAAATGAAGTTATGCAGATCATTTGCCATACAACTTACCCTGTCTGAATAGCACCTATATTCTATTGACTTGAGCCGTTTGACTTCTGTCCAGAAAGAGTATCCTGCAAGAATTATCATATTCAGTTAAGGTGGACAGGAGGATAGTCCTTATGTACAAGGAGAGATCCTTTCAAAATAAGAATCTGCATTTTGTAATGGCCATGTATAAGGAGCAATCTGAGGGCATGGGATACCAACAGTAAGTTGTACAGATTTGACTTCTTAAATATTTAAAGCTATGTAAGTCATAAGTCAATACACATAATGCATTTTGAGCTTATATGGAACAACACACATGAAAGTCTGAGCCACGTTACTGCTGTTATTGTCATATCTTATATTGGTGCTGAAGTGGAGAAATGTGTTCGGGTTTGCTATGGTTACTTTTAAGAATAATTTCAGAGCTCTCTTGTCTATCAGCAAAAGCCATGATGAAATTTTCTATCTTATGTCAAGTAATCCTTCTTTTTTGTCTTTGTAGATGTTGATGAATGTCAGGCTATCCCTGGAGTCTGCCAAGGAGGAAATTGCATTAATACAGTAGGTTCATATGAGTGCAAGTGTCCTGCTGGTCACAAACAGAATGAGGCAACTCAAAAATGTGATGGTAAGCGATGATGTCAGAGAACATACCTAAAACTTTGCTTTTTATTTCTTCTTCACAACATCGTCTGTTTCTACTTTGCAGTTTATATTTTGCATTAAATGTTTTTTTCTGTCTGACTCATATGGGTAAAGGCAGTGTTTATCCTGTGTCAGAATTTAGAACTGTTGATACAGAGTGCATCTGTAAGCAGCATACAACTGCAACTAAGTTATTAGGATTTTGTTTGTTTTCTCAGACATATCCAAAATATTCTAATATAAGTAGGTATTTTCAGCCTACTGACTATAGCGTGAAAAGCAAATGTGGCAGTTTTGGTAATGGATGTAAGAAATTGCCACTACATAGAGTTTGTGTTGAAGAGCCTGGTTAAGTAAAAAATATATAGGAAATGTACTTCTTTTTTAGATAAAAAATCAAATAGACCATGTTTAATAAGCATAGTTTAATAAACTACCATAATAGACCATGTTTATTCAGTAAACACGTTGATACAATTAAGAAAAGCAATTCTGTATAGTTTAAAGTAACGAGATAGAAAATTGCTGGGTTTGATGAAGACTTCACTGATTTGAGTGAATTTGCTATGCCTTCTAAAGAAATCAGAACTCTCAATCTTCGTCCCAACCAGTGGGTACCTTCACATTCAAGTTAGGAGGAGGACTGCTTGTTTAAGGCTTTGACTTGTGGTTAGGTGGCAATTTAAGTACATTACCAAATTACATTATACTGGCTATTCAGTTAGAAAAATATACATTGTTTGTAGCCAATTTTGGAAGTCAGAGTTTTATGTAGTTTTGCCTACAATACAGAATTCACAGAAAAATTAAGTAATACAATCAGTGTGAAAATCACATTTTATAAGTGAAAATACTGCATCTGGTGGTGTTGTAAGTAATACTGAAGAGTAAGTAAAAGAAATATCCAAAGGTATTTTTCTGTGGTCCTGTCCTCCACCTTGTTCTGGTTTTTTTATGTTGACTGGTTTCAATTTTTGCTCAGTACACAGTGATATTGCTGTCATGAGTTTTTCTAGGGGAAACCTGGCTATATCATTTTAAAACCTTCCAAGAAACAGTTTGCAAGAAACAGAGCTGCAAGCATAGAAACAGAGGTATCCAGCATATGCACAGAGGTTTAGGGCTCTGCAGGGAGCAATCACGTTCACAGGGAAAGCAGGTCCATTTGAACCATTGTAGAAGTAAGGCAACACCAGGAGCCTTGCTGAGACACTGGGAAAAGAATCTCTCCATACCTTGAAGAAAATAGAACACAAAAAGAATTGTAGAGCAATAGAATAGTATGGCACCAACTCCACAGCCTTCTGCAGGATCGAGGGAGAAACCAGAAGGTACCAACTGGAGTGAGGAATCCTACAAAAGAACATGACTGAAAGGGACATTTGTAATCAGAGCCACTTCCCTTGCGAGAATTAAATCCAAGGCATTTCATCTACCCTGTGCTGCATAGCAACCTGTGAGGATCAGGGCTAAGCAGAAAGTGGGCAGCACATCCTAGTAAAATCTTTCACTTTTTGTGGGAGACAGAATGGGACTGTAATCGTAGGCAAGAGGTAGTGGGATGTTTTGCCAGGGAGGTGAGCAAGAAGGAGTGGCTGGGTAGGATACAAGGGATTTGCAGGCCCTCAATGAGGCATGAGCATATAGGAAGAAGAATTGTAATTAGAAGAAAAGGAAAAGGGCATGGTGTTCTGTTTTCCCTTCACAAGAGTCTTCCTTTGGGCTTGCCCATGTTGTAAAAAGTGGAAAGGAGGTAACTAAGACCATGTATCTACCACTCCTGCTGTTTTCAGAAAAGGATGTCATGCTTATCAGCTCGTGACCCTTTACTTGGCTTCTTCCTCCCCTCCACCTATGTGGAAGAAAGCCCAAAGGATGAAGCATCCCTTTCCATTCATTGCTAACTGCAAAAACACGAGCTGCTGTTGGAATTGCCTGCCACTTGGTCACTGGCTCTTAAAATTATAGCTTCCTCTTTATTTCCTTTTTGAGTAGGAGTGACAAGGGGTGAATAGATGAATCAGAACACAAAGTATACATTAGCACGTATAGTAATAATCTAACACTACTTGCTTTTTTCTGATAACGGACTCTAGTATTTTTGAAACGTAACTTGGCAGATATCCTTAACAATTGCCTGCAACTTAGTTTATGACTAAGTTTACGTGACAATGTCTGGCACTACTATCAGGTCAGACATGATGTTGTACTGATGTGGGTATGTAACGTGTGCACCAGAGCTAACTGGTATCCTGCCAGCCTAGAGCACAGGCACAGTGAACTTAACAGCCGCCTGTACCCACTTTAAATCTGACACATACCTGACATGATTGATTTTTTTAGTATCTTAATGCTGTCATTAGCTTCTATGCAGTGTACTTCTGTAATGGTTACACAACATTTAGGAAGTGAATAAGCATTTACTGTTTGCAGTTGTCTTTGCATAACTGGCTATTTTTACCATCATTTTGTATTATGTGGATATCAAAGAATAAGTACTGTAATCATGATTTTCAAAAATTCTGGCAATACAGTTTTTCTTTCGGTAGAATTCAAGCTTAAGTTCACTCAGCATCACAACATAAGGTACACAAAATTTAGAAACATTTTCTTGTAATTATGCCATTAAATATCAGAAAAAAAACCTGCAAATATTGAATGTTTTCCAAAATGTGACTGTGATGCCTCACTTGAAAGAGTGGATTTGAAAATGTTAGAACTATAATAAACTCATCATTTCGAAGTTGAAGCAAAACCAGCTGTAATTGCCAAACAAACAGGTAGTGTATTTGATTGTGTAGGCAATGTATAGATTAGAAATGTATGCTTTGTTGTTACTCATTTTGGATTTGTGTTGTCAGTTGCAAGACATTTCATTGGAAGGCTTTTATTCAAATTGGTATTCTTTGAATTACATCAAAGGATTGATTTTGAATTACATTTTATTTCAGCTTGAGACTGTTTAGAACTTTTTATAGTATTAAATGTAATGATTAATGTTAGAGCGTAACTTCTGTGTTTTTTGAAGAATAGTTACTTATCTTTGCTCATCAGAAGTGCACTTGTTTTTTCCATTCTCTCAATCATGGTGTATTATTATTATTCCAGAAACTTTTACATCAGGACTAGGGCAAGAATGCTTTTGCCCCAGCCAGCTGTTGAGGTGTTAGTCCTAAAAAAAGGCATTTCTAATGTGATAAGTACATCATCAGAGCAAAGGCAGCATTTGGATATCTGTTATGATGCACTGCTGTCTCAGTTCAGTAAATGAAGTCCCTGTTCTGATGATGTCTGTAATCTACCCACGGCAGTTCTCATGCTTTACTGCTATTAACCCTAGAAGATCTCCATGTGAAGGGGACCTGATACCTCCTCTCAGGCGAGTGTTCAGTTATGCCATATGTCAAATAGGTACTTTCAAATAATGCAGGTCATTTTGTATATGTTATGTTTCTGCCTGGCATCTGCACTCCAGCTGTGATGCCAAAAGGAGAACTTATTCAGTGGTATGTTTCCTCCCTTCTGAAAACAGTAATTAAAGCATTCTTTGCATTTTACTTCTTTAACCTATCTAAAACTCTGCTTTAATTATGAAAAATGTTATTCAGCGGTTCTCCCTCATAGTATCCATAGGAAAACATGAATGTGTTTTTAACACATATCTGCTTAAAAATCTGTGATGCTTATGGGACCATGCATAATAGAAGTGAAACATCATCTGCAGTCTGAAATATTTGCTTTTATTTCATAGTTCAGTAATCAATGGGTTTTCATTTCCTGCTTTGTTGGCAGCCTGCTGCAGAACAGGTCATATGCTCCGGCTTTGTTTCTTCTAAGCCTCTGCCACTTGTGTCTGTGGCAGAAGTTAGGTACTAATTAGTCCCTGGTCACAGCTTACCCACTAGCTTTCTTAGGAATTATGTAGATATCAACCTGCAGTGCCCAGTTTGTACCATTTTTTCTGGGAAAAAAACCCATAATGAAACTTGCTTGTCCATTTCCCTGTGCTTCACAGCCAAGGTGGTAATGCCAAAATTATGCCAGCGTAATACCATGCTTACGTTATTCCAAGAATGGAGCAGAGAATGAAAGCCAAGCCATGGTTTTACTCAGGCTTTTTTTTTTTTTTAATAAAGGCTTTGAGAGTTCATAATCAGTCAGTGTGAAATTTATAGGATAAAGCTATAGGCAGTCCTTCAAACAATTACACTTTCAGTTCGTGGGACTGGTCATTTGAGTGAAGTTACATCATTTATATATATGGACTGGGCCATTGGGAAAGATAAAAGGAATTGGTCTCCTATGAGTTAGAACATGTGTACAGAGAAATTATTTCATAGAAACTGCATTGTTTTAATGAAGTTTTTTATTTAAAAAGTTATATAGAAGTGATGTAGGATGGAGTATTCTGCTCACTCCTTTCACTTCTTTAGGTGTGGAAAACCAGATCAAATATTGCTTGCTGGCTACAAAGGGCAAAATCCAAGTTGGAGTCAGTAACCAGGCAAGGCTCCAGTGTTCAGAGGCAGAGGCTGGAATCTTGCACTAACTATTCAGACCTTCTTTATTTAACAGCAAATCTTCTACTTAAGAAGGAGGGGTTTGAGATCCCCTGCTATATCCTTTTACCTTAAACAGACTGATGTATTTTTTGGGTTAGGATTTTTTCTCCCGTTGTTCCTCCTTGAAACAATAGCTATTGTTAGAGTAAGTAGGAATGTTCATATTATGCTTTTTGTGCTGTAATGGATTTTGCTAGACCTATGCTAAGCAATAGATATTGCTTTGCTAGATTATTTGCTTGCATTATATTCCTGTGTTTCCTTTTAAAAAAAAATCAGTAAAAAGGCATGTATTAATTTTACCAGATTTATTTTGAGCCTCAGATTACAGTTTACTGACACTGACCTTTCATTTTTTCAAATTTCAAATTAATTTTCATTTCAAATTAATGGCAATTGTATATCAGTAAAGAGGGTTTAAAGGATTTCCAAAGCACATGAGAACAACTTGTATGTATAGCTGTGTGTGTATGCCCTCATATGTAGAAATGTATCTAGGTAGCTTAGGCTATTTAAAGGTCTTAAAATACGACCTTTAAAATTAATCCAGCTTAGGGTTCAACATTACTGATTTTATTTATAAGCTTTTATGTATTCCCTATTGATAGACTTTCCACAGTAGTCAGGACAGCTCCCTCCACTACTGGGCAAGGTATGGAAGGACTCAAGGAATGGCCACAGATCTGAAAAAATTTGGAAAAGGCCATTACAGCTGTTGTACCAAATTCCAGATATGCAAAGCACTGGTGTGATGTCTTAACTAAATAAAAAAAAAAAACCTGAACCCTTCTTTTTTTTGGCCTAAAAGTTTTGATACACAATGTATTGAGTTTTAATTGTCTTTTTAGGAATGAAATTCTGTTCATTTTTAGGATAATATCTTCCAGAATTAATGGCACTTGCATCTCTGGATCGTTCAGAGATGGAATGTATACGGATAAACTGTGATGAGAAATAAGCTTTTGGTTGTGCTTATGTAAGAGGTGGACTGCTACTTGTTAAGTACTTCAAGGATCCAATGTGTTCCACTTACTCTTCTCAAATTGAAAATACAACATATTCCTTGACTAAATGCAGTTAGTTATGACACCCTTTACAGTCAAAGGTACTCTGGGAGGTAGGATGCCTCTGATGCTCTTCCAAAAAGACAGGTTGCTGTAGTATTAACATCACAAGGATAGGTCTGTATGATACAGGCTAACTCTTTTTTTTTTTTTTAAAAAAAGAGCTTGCACCAAAATGCAAGGAACCTTTTGAAGGAAACAGTTCTGTTTCTGGTTTTCTTGCTTTAATGTGTAATTTCGTTGCACTGTGTGTTACTCAGATTTGATGCTACCAGGTGTTACTGTGGACTAAAACTGTTTTCAGAGAACCCTTTTTCTGAACTCAGCAGTTGAGAGTCTCTTTTCTGGTACTTTTAATTCAGTAATTCATAAAATCCTGCTTACTGTAGCAGTAAAAGTCATGAATTCTGGATGACAGGTAGCCAGGCTGGGGTTTTTTTGGCAGAAGCTCACCTATTAATACTCACACCTGCAAAGTTTATGCCACACATTTAAATTGGTTCTCACATTGAGACTTCTTCATCTTGTGTGCAACGTTGGAACTGCAGCCATTCACCCTTAAGACAGCATCTCCTCTTACTATCTTTGGAGCATTTTCTGCGAGACTATTAATTTATGTATTTTGGAGGGGGAAGGGAGGAAATTGCCTAACTTTTTTGATCAGCCATCCTAAAAATAGCTCTTCCTGAGGTAAAGTCTCAGAATTTCCAGTCAGAGGTAACAGAGATCTTGTTGAAAGAATCGCATGTGCAAGAACCAGGGAGAGGAAAGGAGAAGCAGAGATTTATCTCAAAAGCTAGTGAAACAAAAAATGCACTGATTTGGTACTGCTTTAGTAAGAAGTAAGAAGTTTATTTTTCCGCAAGGGTTCTCTGTGTTAATTGGTTAAAAAAATGTTTTTCTGTCTGCATGGAGAAGACTGTGGAGTCTTCCTTCCACTCTGGTCACTGCCCAGATTTCAGGAAGGTACTTCCTCCCTTCACAGCTCCTTGTCATTCTTGGACAAGAGCCCTAGACAGTGTTAAACTCCTGTGCATGTAGCCAGGTGAGAAGGATGGTCTATGTTCTGCAGCTTTGCAGAAGTGGCTAACTACTTCCTTCCTAAGTCTTTCATTTGCCAGCGCTATGAACTCCACCTACTCATTACCCCAATGGGCTCTGTACTGTATGATCAACTAGTTGGAATTTGTTTTCCTTTCGTAGAAGATCAGGTATTGTGTTCTTGTAATTAAGATTACTGCTTTTAAAGTAGCAGGTACCTGTGTGCCAAACTGAGTGAAAATGAAGAGCAAACTTTCAGTTTTCAAGTGCCTATTGGTTTTAGTAGTCAGGTTTTTATAGATTAATTTTTTTGTGTGTTTTTTTTCTTATGTATAGTAGCTGCTATTGTATCTCAGTTATCAAAAACAAAAACATAGAAATGCTATGAAACCTACAAGATTTAAAACCTACTCTGTAGGAGAGTGACTGAATGAAACAGATATTCTGAAAATGCTATGTAACTAGGTTCCAGCACATGGATTCTTAAATTTAACTTGCTCTCGTATCAGTGATGGAAGTTGCCACCAGCTTTGTGGCATCCTGTTTGCGTGTACACCATTTGCATCTTCAGACAGTATGTCCATGCTGGTAAATTTTGATCAACATGTTGGTAAATTTTGATCAACATGCTTGTGACATCTTTATCAAAGTTTGGATGCCTCTGAACTTTCAAACTGGCCTTGGAATTTATTTTTGGAACCACTACAGTAGTGGTAAAAAAGGGTAGTGTAGTATTTTCTTGAGATCAAAGGTGTGCGTCAAGTGATGGTAAAATAAGGGAGTTTTCTTGCGTGAGCATCCAGTGACTCTGCCATTGGGAAGGTGTCACTTTCTAGAAAAAGTAAGCTCTTCCTGCAGGGTCCTCATTTCATCCAGTTTTCTTGCCTGTGTTTCTGACATGATGTTTCAGGCAGTTTGTGTATACAGAAGACAGTATTCACGTCTGAAAGACTTAACAGGTTGTGAAAAACCTGTACTGTATGAAAGAACTCAGCAAGGCACGCAGCCAGTTCCGGTTCTGTTTTGATGTATACACATGGTTTCATTTCATTGGATTAAATCAGAATTGTCTTTAATATAGTAAATGAATGCAAGATTTCAGAGATTTCCTGGGGAATAATTTGGGTTTGATTTATACCGTCATTTGGAATTCTGGAATCTCTGCAGTGGGTAACTATGAAGTCTGAAGTGAAAGCATTATTTCTTAGAAGTATTTTGATTTTGCAAAAATGACACTGCCTTTTGTACATATTTAAGCAAATGTCTCAAATGTGGGGAATAGTTGTCATAATTTCATAACTATTTTAATGTAAAATTTAAACTTTTTGCATCCTCTGAAATGCATAAATAACCGTATTAAAAAGAAAGAATTTTCACTTCCTCTGATTCTGCTTCATAGTGTAAAACAAACAACAAAGGCCAGAGGATGGTTATATGTATGGACTAGTTAGGAAGTTTGAAGACATTTTACCTGTAAGATAAATTGTCTTTTCTACAGTGACACTCCAGATAACATACCAGTGGGAGAGGAATTGTTTTATTCATACCTTTATTTTACAAAGAGCAGTTTTCACATTCTTAGTGGCCTTTTGGCAAAACTTAATTTTCCTTTTCAGTACTTGAATGTCCTCTGTAGATCCATATCCTAAGGGAGTTTTTCATGTATGGACCTTCCCACACCAGGGAATTACCATTTTAATATAGTTCCTGTACATACCAGATCTTTTTGGCACTCTTCCTTTTCTTTGAGTTTTCAGTGTGGAGAATGTAGCAAGGGAGGAAGCAAAGTACTCATCACATAAAAGCCTCCTAAGAAATAACACCTGCTGAAGTTTGTTTCTCAAGTAGCCATTCTGAGATGAATAGAATGATAGCATAGAATTAATAGAATAGATTAATAGAAAATAAAAAAAAATAGAAAGAAATGGAAATAGAATAGATGAATTAATAGAATAGAATCTCCATTCTGAGATGAACAGAGAATTTCCAGAGTGACAGGTCCAAGGAAATGATAGGCCTGTGTAAAAGTGAAAGGAATGGTCTTTGGCGTCCCAAGCCTTTCTTAAAAGGAATGTGAAAACCTTCACAGTGTCATTACAAGATAATTTCTGTCATAGGCTCTTTCTGATGCTTCTCCTGCACTATTTGATATGAGAAAGTCTGGGTTCAATAGTTTGATTTTTTTTGTTTTGATTTTTGTTTCGCAGTATGAAAGCTAATTTAAATTAACACTGCATCCAGATTTTTACAAACAAGTTAAGCCAAAGTCTTACACCTATGACTGCCTTTGGTATTAAGCCACGCAAAACCTGTAGTATCATATCACTCCAACTGGAAAATGTAACTCATCTGAAGCTGGTTAGAAGGTTGGCCCACGTTTTCCCATGTTTTCTGATAATGCCTCCCATGTTAAACCAGTTCACTGGTCAAAGTTCACACAGTTCACATTCACTGAAAATAATTTGAAAAGCTAATGTACAGAGGTCACTTAAAACCAAAATAAGGTTACTAATTCATATATCTAAAAAATACTACAGTTGTAGAATGAAGTGGTTACTCAAAATAGCTTGCTTGTATAAATGGTAGTCATATAGTCTTTACTCTCCTGCTGTTCTCCCCACTTGTATTTCCTCCATCCCAGTTTGCTCTGCTGTGCTTCACATCTCTAAAAATACAGTCAGCCTGGTTCCTTCCAGTTTGTCTTATTGTCTCAGCTCCTCATTTTGCTTCTAGTTTGTGCTGGGACACACAGCAGAGCCTGGTAGTCTAAGTCCTGGTGCCAAGTGCCCTAGCAGACCCTTGTTACATACAGCAGCTTGTTGATCCACTTGATGATATCACACTTTCTATGTATTTACATACAAAATTGTTTCAGTGTTCAGATGAGACCATTGCTTTTAGTTAGTAGAACCATTTGAATGGGTTAAAAATATCTGAAAAAAAGTAAACATGCAACATTCAGTCACATTTGAAGAGCTTGGACAAAATTCTTGCTTACAGTTGGAGAATTAGAAGGCCAGAAAGCAGTCGGATCTGATGAGTAATATTTCTGTGGTCGCAGAAGCCCAGACCTGTCATGCTTGGCTGCTGTACCATCCTCCTTCCTTCAGCTCAAATGCAGGATGTGTATTTTGGTATTGCATTGTAGCTGTTGCGTGCTTCCTAGAGATGGCACTCAGTATGCATCGTTTAGAGGACATCCCAGACTGCTGTCATGTACTCTGCGATTTGAAGTGGTGTGCTCCTTGAATGTATAAGGAAAGCCTCCGTTAGATGGCAAACAAAATTATTTGCAGTACGCAAACACCAGCATTATGCTATTGAATCTGAGTTGAGTAATGACTTCATTTCAGAAAAGCTGTCTTTCCCTCTTTCTAATACTATATGTTCAAGTGCTCTGCTAATTATCCTATGTTCTTTCCTTTTTGGATAGATATTGATGAATGCAGCATCATCCCAGGAATCTGTGAAGGCGGTGAATGCTCTAACACCGTGGGAAGTTATTTCTGCATCTGCCCACGGGGTTATGTCACGTCCATGGATGGCTCCCGCTGTGTTGGTAGGTATTCCACCCTGTAGGCTTTTAGACCTCTCAAGGTTATTATGGCAATTTAATTAAGCAGCAGAACTTCTGTCCCAACCATCTAGCACTTCCCCCCTCCCTCCCCGGACCTCACTATGTGCTAACTGGTATCTCTGATCCAGCTACTTAAAATTCATAGCAGATGATGATGATGATTGCCACTGCAGCCACCTTTATGTAGACTTTATGTAGACAGTAGATCCCTCTGTGTCGATGATATTGTAGCCTGAGAACTCCTGCCTGAGACCTGGGTCTTCTTAGGAAAAAAGTAATTCATATCTCTCTGTTGTAGGCAAACATAGGAAATATTAATTGTAGTTGTTTCTTTAACCTGCATCTGATAAAACCAAAAACTAAGCTCACTTTGGTTCTAAAGGAGCAAACATTTATCCATTGTTATTTCAAGTTCCATCTTACATAGGTTAATTTAACGTTTAGAGACCAATATAAGGCGTGTATATAAATTCAGAAGTGTACTGAGGTGCCACTAATTTGGCTGTAACAGAAAATAAACCAAATACTAGATTTCAGTAGATTGCAGCTTTTATAGGACAATTTATTTAAAACCTGTTTCTATATTATAAAAGAGATGTGTGCTTATTTTCACATGTGGTATTTTCTTTTAAAGAGCTGCACATGTCAAATATACAGTATAAACCATTGTGATGAATGAACTAAAAATACTGCATACCATGTTTAAAAAACATTAACAATTGCTAATAATAGTGTCTTTTCTACATCATATGTGGTTCTTCTTGTTTCAGACATCTCAAACCACTTTGTTCTCATGTTGGGAAAGGGATGGGAATTCTGAAGGGATTTCTGAATTACAGATAAATGATGTAAGCCAGTAGCAACACAAGACCTACAAGTGATTTCACATGGATAACTTTTTGCACAATGTAGCCAGCTTTTGTTATCCAGCTTCATCTAATAAGTGCCAAACTTCAAATATATTGTGGCTAGCCTCAGGAATACTGAGAACACATGATTTCCAATATGATAAAAATTTCTATGGATTTTGGCATGCTTTACAGTCTGATTTCTAAAGTCAGCTCCCAGAACCAACTTCATACAAATCACATGCCCTAGTCCGCTAAGGCAGGCCCTTGTGTCACAGAGTCTCCTTCCCTTAAATGAACATGTGTCTGAAAGTTCTTGTGCTCTCAAATGTTTATAGTATTGGAGTATAATTTGTATACCCAAAAGTATAATTTCTCCTGTACTTAGCAGAAAGTGAAGAATATAATCCTTATTAATACAAATTATTTTATTCTTCCTGGTTTAAGATAAGTATTTGCTTTTAACCAAAATATCAGGATGAGCTCGGTTATTGTAATTGGTACTGTGTCTTTCCAAGTTCATTGAGCTTTTCTCCTGGTCAGCATTCAGGAGCATGACAATCAAAGATCTAGGATGTGTCCTTGAAGGAACTGGAACATAATAAACACTGACATGTTTATATAGAGTAGTTTTCACATGGCACTAATAAAAATACTGTTGCACGTTCAGTCTCCCGAGCAGAGCAGACTGGATAGCATTTCTTCAGTCAGATACATCTACACCAAGGAAAAATTCATTAAATGAATTTACTGATGTTGCAGTTGTTACATGAAAAGTCTTGATTTTTGTCGTAGTAGGCTTTTTATGTATTTTTATCTAGTTTCTATTTCTATTGCTTTGTATCTTTTGTATCATCCATATTTCTTGTTAGCTTCAGCAGACTTTAAGATTGCATGTTTGATTAATGCAAGACTACTGTCACTGCACATACGTGGTCCTGCAGCAAAGCAAACACAGAAAGCATTGGTGCTGATCACCTCAGATAAGAATTGGGTGTGTTTCGGGGTATTTTTGGATTTAGTTTGTGTTTTTTTTAATGCAACTTTTTAAACATTTTAGTCCTTATATGAATTGAATAAAGGGAAGTAATTTTGAGAGTTCATGTTACTATTTTTTGTTTTCTTTTTAAATTAACTTCCAGATCAAAGGGCAAGCACATGTTTCTCTAACATAGTGAGTGGCCGCTGTGCACAGGAGCTTCCTGGTAGGTTCACCAAAAGGCAGTGCTGCTGTGAGTCTGGCTGGTGCTGGGCCATTGGGTCTGTTCCAGAGATGTGTCCTGTCAGAGGATCTGGTGAGTGGCTTGGTGGTTGGTTTTCTCCTTCTTCCTGCCCATTCTAGTTGGGATGGAGGTCACTGGAATATTTTAAACTGCTTTAGAATGTAGGCTAAATGGAAAAAGCAAGTCAGAAATTACATTATTATTCATTCTTGTGTTTTTAATACTGATGTTACCATCTGTGAGCCATTTTTTTCTGGTCCATGACTGACTGGGACTTTCTTTAACATCTTTTTGTTGACTTTGGAAATAGTTCTTGGGAAATGGGAAAGATTTTGTGGTCAAGCTCAAAGAGGAAATGACTCTGAGGGTCCATAGTTCATTTTGATTTAAAGCAACAGCTGCTCTCTTGTTCCATTAAATTTTGGGTTACTTTGAACTAGAAATGCATCAGTATTTCATTTATTCTTTCAGCTCTGCTCACAGAACAATAGTCCACATCCCTAGTGAAATGTATTTTCAGTTTATCTATATCAAGATCTCTGAGTGACCAGGGAGTTACAGTGCTGCTGGCAATGCATCAACAAAAAGGTTTCAACAAATAGTTTTAAATTACAGTATTTCTCTTTAGTTTTTTTGTGTCTTTCCTTAAATAACACCTGTCACAATCATGGATTGGGAGTGGGAGAGGGAACACATAACATCAAAGAAACAAGGAGTTGGTGTTCTGGTTTTTGTAGTATACAAAGATCTGTATCTTCGTTATAAGCTGACTCTGAAGGCTTGATTTACTTTATGCTTCTCTGTGTGTTCCTGTTTAATAGATGAACACCGCAGACTTTGTGTGGATGGTGCTTCTGCTGGAGGTGGTTCCAGAGGTGGTGGGACAGGAGGAAATGGGTTCCTTCCCGGTGGCAATGGCAATGGCTATGGCCCAGGAGGAGCAGGATTCATTCCCATCCCTGGAAGCAATGGTTTCTCCCCAGGTGTAGGCGGAGCAGGGATAGGGACAGGTGGTCAAAGTCCCACTGGAAATGGCCCAATAATTACAGGGCTAAGTAAGTACTTGCATGGTTATGACTTGTTTCTCTCTTTTTTAATTCCTCTTTTTGTGCTTGGTTTTTAGTCTGGAAAAGATATGGTGTTCTTAACACAAAAATCCCTTTGTATTTAGGACTTTTAAGAGACCTCAGCTGATACATTAGTAACTTCAGGAGCCCTTTTTTTAACAAGAGTTCAGAGGTAGAAATTTTTTTCTTCACTTCAGTTATAGAGTCCTTGAGCCTATGCTGTCCCTGCTGAACTGTCTTGGTCAGCACTAATAAAACTCCAAATTTCTAAGTGTTTTAAAAAAAAACCCACTAGGGTTTAAAATAAACTGTTCTTTTTTCTTTTTTCTTCCAAATGTAAAACTTACCTATTCTGCAGGAACACTGCATTGACTGAAAGCCCAAGATGAATAATATTCAGAGGGAAGTCTCATGTATGTCAAGTTGCTTGTAACAGGCGTAAGCATGTCTCTAGGATGAGAACCATAAAATAAATGCAAGGATTATTATGCAAGTATTATAAAGACAGGTAAACCAAAAAGAGTAAGCATATAGGAATAGACAGCTTCAATTTTCACCCAAATTGTGGTTTATTCTTGAGGCCACTGACAATCTAATCAGGCTATACAAGTAAATGGTAAATCATAATTAAGACTGTTTGTCTACTGTGTTTTTTCTTTCTGAGATCTACTTGTTTTTGTTAATTTACTGTCGCGTCAACACATAGTGCTTGGAAAAAATACTTGATTTGATGGATATATTTATGTACCTGATAACATACTTTCTGAAGTCAAGTATAATCATATTTACTTCTATTTGAAAATATGAATATTTGTCGCATGTTCTGGTTTTTTTTTTATTAGCAATACTCAATCAGACAATAGACATCTGTAAGCACCATCCCAACCTTTGTTTAAATGGACGTTGTATACCAACCCTTTCTAGTTACCGTTGTGAGTGCAACATGGGATATAAGCAAGATGCAAATGGAGATTGTATTGGTAAGTGCACATTCCTAAAATCCATTTTCACATTTAAAATGCTAATATTTTTCCACTTGAAATATGTTGGGGTTTTTTTTTTAAAAGCATATTCTTTTTCTGCAAAGACCATCATATTACTTACACTAGAATAATTTGAAATCTTTTTGTGAGTTAACTGTTTCCTTAAAAAAAACGAACTGAAATCTTTAATTGCAAATACTGGTATTGAGTATTTCTGTACTTGGTCCGTATTGTACATTTTTGTCTTCATGTTTGGTAAAGTAAATTCTGTTCCATGTTCTCTTTTGTTACACTGACATAGCTTCATTTTGGCTACAGCAGTTAGTGTCTAGTTATGTTCAAGATAATGAAGGGCAGAACTTATGTTTTACCTGCTCGTAAGGATGAATGACAGTTCGAAAGATATCAAGTCATTAAAAAAAAAATGTATTAACTTTTGGTTATCTTTACATTTCATACAAAAATATTTAATGCTAACTTTATATAACAAGAGCTGAACTTGGCATTCTGCACTTTTATTCAGTTACTGTGGGCTTCGCTCTTGCAGTGTCAAAGGTTTATCAGGTATTTCAGGGAAATAAAAAGTTTGCGGGTCCTTGTGGGGTAGTTGTGTGGAGAAGAATCCTGTATGCAGGATACAGTTTAGTATGTGTATAGGATCGATCCTAAACAGAAAGGTCTGGTTATATTTCTGATTGAACATTTGCAGATATTTGCAAATATTTCTGATTGAACATTCACAGCTTTCAGATCTGTGAATGGAAATACTATACAAGAGCTTGTTAGCGCTAGGCTTTTCTTACTGGCACTATGCTTTTAGAATAAATTTCTAGCGTGCCTGTGGATTAGAGGAAAATACAGAAACAAAGGAATGCAGAAGATTGCAGCTACATGAATCCTTAAAAAAATCTAATTGAAGACTATGCAGTTTACAGTATGCAAGTGGGAATAGTACAGGCAGATTCTGACATCCATGCAGCAGATAAGGTATCAACCACTGAGAACACTGCGTCTCTGAGTTGCAAATTCTTCCACCTCCCACTGAATTGCAAACTGAGTACCAGGACCTGCCAGGCTTGGCACCCTGCCTTCTGGAAAAGTGAAATGCGACAACTGTTGAATAGTGCTTTTCCTTTGATGTCCCTGTTTCTTACCATGCTTAAGCTCTCTGTTTTCCTTTCTTAAATCAACTTGATATGCTGTAGCTCTAAGTTTGCAAGTTCCCTTAGCTAGGCTTTCTCTTGCACCAGAGAGGTCGGTTATACTTAGATCATTTCTGACCATTGTTTGTACACCCGCTTCTTCAGAAATGTCAGTTGATAGAGATTCCACCACTTCCCCAGGCAGTTGTAGTGCTCCAGTAGTTGAACTTCCAGAAAGTTTTCAGAATGTCTAATCTAATTTGAGCACTATTTTGCAAAAAATCTCATCTCAATTGTTTCTTGTCTTATGCCTAGTATATAAGGAAAGCAGTTCAGTACCTTCCTGTTTGCATTTTTGTGTATTTGAAGACTGTTACAGTTCTTCCAAGTTGTCCACTATGATATAGCAAGCCCAGCTTTTTCAGCTGTTTTTGTTTGGGTGAAAGTTTTTTGTACCTCTGATCTCTGGCTAGGAAATTCAAGACACTTAGTCTCTTGCTGCATCCTTTGGCCCCAGGAGATAAAAGTGCATTGTAAAGTAGGAGTGGGAGTTTTACTATACATCTGTCTTCCATGGATATTCTTTCTTTACAGTGCATGGAAAGAGCCCTGGCACTATTATTCCGAGCGCTAAATTTTACATTGCTGAAATCAGTAATATTTTTAACTATGATGGACCTTGACTCTTGAGGAACTGTCTTGAAATGTGCTGAGCATCTTCTGAGAGCTGGCATATTGAACTACTGTTTCTTGATGAAATCTAGTTCACAGCTTGTATTACAGGGGCAAGTTGAAAATATCTGAAGCACACAGATATTTGTTATCTATTTGATAATACACAATCTATTTATGAATTTTTTTTTATTTTTGCTTTCTAAGTTCAAGTGAAGAAATATAGATGAGTAATAATAATGATTGTTACAAAGCTAGCAACTGAAAAATGTGAAAGGCCTTTCTAAACTTTACTTTTTGAGGCAACCATCCTGTGTTCAAATCACTAAAAAGCAGTGATAAATAACATTGTGGTGGAGCATGATTATGATGCTTGCTCATGCTTATAAAGAATTATTCTACATGAAGAAATATACTGAAAGAGCACATAGCTGTAAAAAATGAGCCTGCATACCATGGAAAGTCACAGTGTCACTGGTCCCTAAAATAATTTCCTGTTAAGGTAAGACAGATTCGACTGAGCTACTTTGTGCTTCATATGAGCAGGCAGAATAAAGGTAGCATGTGATTAAGTAGCAGTTCACCATGGTGTATGAGATTTGAATGCTGTTAAACTCAAAGCCCATTTTTAATTTGCAAAGCATGGGAAATAAATGGAAATGCAGAGGTAAAAATTAGCATGGTTTGATACTATTACACTCATTTGATTATTAATCAAATGCATATATTGATATTTTGGCATACGTAAGTTAAAAGACTAGGAAAAAATGAATTGTGGAAAATAAAGTCAAACCAAAGCAAATCTGGATGCAGCTGGTAAGGTTAACTCCTAAATAAGAGGTAACTCCAGATTTAATACTAGATACTAATAATACTAGAAAATTTTAGGTAAGTAGATAAACCAAAAGCCTCACCTGAGTTTGGGTCACCGTTTAGACTTCTGCTGTTAGTGAACACTGGTTTCAACTACTGGCACAAAAGAAATGGTGCCTTTGGCTCCTTTTTGGCTTCCAGCCTAAATGACCAGGTATTCATGTATTAATCTGAGAGTGGCTTTTTGGATTATTCCAGAACAGGATTAAACTTTGTAGTTAAGCTTCTTGTGAAATGCTTCGTTTGCTCTATCCTTCTGCCCCTTTATAGTTAGGTTGCAGCAAGTAAAGTTACATGGATTTAATTTAAACTTTTTATTTTTCAGTTCTCATTGAAGAAATCATGCATGAAAAAATAAAGTAGGACAACCATCTGTGGTTTAAAAGGCCCACCAGATTTAAATGTCTGGGTGCTGAAATTGATTCTTCTAAACAGCTGGCTGGCATTGTGTCCCTTTCTCTTCTGTTGGGTCACCCTGTAGACCACCACCCTTGCCATTCACCTTCCACTCCAGGCTTGTGATAATAGTGAAGTTTTGTCTGATTTTCAGTGAGGTTTAAGTGCCTGAAAACTGTGGGACTAGATTGAGAGGTGCACGGAAAAAAAAAAAATTGTAGTCCTGTTTAATTCTCTAACACAGAGTTAGGTGCCCAGGAAAAAGGAGTACTCAGACAGGGAACTTAGTCTTGACTTTGTAATGCACACCCCAGCATGAAATGGTGGTCTGAAAACTGAGGCAATTTTGGATGCGTTAGGATCAAAACAAAAATTTCAGCTGGTTTCACAAAAGTGGAAGATGCTGTGCCATATACAGTAGTGTTCTAGATTGGAAGAAAGGAAAAAAAAAACCAACAATGGCTTCCAGCAAGTTTAAGTGTCATTTTGCCTATATTTTTCTGGATGAAACAAATCAGTCATTATTTTGACTCGTTAGTTGTTTGCCTTTTGAGTAGCTGCTTGTGTTCAGAAGACTTTTTATAAGAGAGTGGACTTTTATGAATATTTATCTTAGATAATACAGCTCTGTGTTACTGTTATTTTCTAGTAGTATTATAAAGAAGAAACCATAGTATCTTAAGTGCCACCCTGAATCAGTGGTTTGTGAATGGTAGTTGCTATGTAGGCAGGAACTTAACTGCATGGAATTTCTGTGTGTACTAATACATATTAAATGAAATTAAAGCCTTGCTTTAATCTAACTTGGATACTCTTCTCATTACTGAAAAAAAGGTCCTGGGGCATTGGGAACAGTTACATTTCACCATGTGGGGTAAGGTTAATGGTATATAAATGAACACTACTTCCATACCACTCTGTCTCTCTGGCTGCCTACTCCCTAAGCAATAAATAAAGAACCTGGAAATCATTAGATATTTATGTATAGAGTTAAAGTCTTATTTCAAAATTATCCTGCCAAATCAAAAGATAATGGCGTTACATACTGCTCTTTGACCTAAACTTGTATTATGCTTCTCTCATGATGGAACATGCCTGATGAGTCAAGGGCAATACGTGTCCTTAGTGATCTGACACTGAATGGTCAGTCCCCTTCCCCAAATCGATATTATTATTAGCTTTCCTTATTTCTTTATGTTTATAAAAACTCTGGATAAAATTCTAGAGACTTTGAAAATGGCAGCAAGCCTGTAGCTGTGCTGTGTTGAATTTTAGTTGTTTTGAGAATACAGATCTGCATATTTTAAATTTTGTAATGTATCTTCAGACTCATCGCAGTAAGTCTTAAGGGGGTTTTGGAAGTTCCATACTGTGTCTAGTGAAATTCTGACAAATGTTACAGATGAAACACTGAAAAGTGAAGATAAGTGTGATGCAAGTGGTGAAAGAGAAATATTTGACACTGAAGAGGGTTGTGCTGGGAGACAGAAAAAATAGGTTAAATATCTCTGTCTCAGATGTTTCCTGTTTATACTTCTGGAATATGCATGGTTGCAATGCAAACTCAAAGCCAACTACTCCTTTATATTAACATATATTTGCCATTTCCCTCTTTTATCAAGATCTTATAAAAATAAGAGCATCTTAAGATGCATATTTTATATGGAAATCATCTGATGCACATGGCTTTGGAAGGATTTTCTAAGCTTAAGTCAGCTATTTCACAGAGGAACACTGCATTCCTGCTGTACAATTTATAAATTAATCTACAGCAAGATACATTTCTAGAATGAACATGCTTTCTTCAACAGATGAAGCAAGTTGAAACCTATAATAAAGAAAGTCATAAATGTCATTAACTGTAGGAAAACTAAATAAAATAGATGAGTGCCATATCTAGTGTTTATAAGTTCCCCCTGTCCTCCCCTATACTAAAGCAAGATAAATATGCAGTCAAGTCATTTGAATTAAGACATTTGACAAAATATTATTGTGAAAATGTGGTTTAGAGTTTGAGTTTTCTTGGTAGCTGAGGACTTTGTTCTGAAGGAATTATGTATGATCCTCCTTGACATCCCATATCAGCTGAGCACGGAGTTAAAAATACACAATCTGGCACTCATGAGAAAGAGTATCGCAACAGCCAGGTACCCTAGAGAAGCATGAGAGCAGGAAACTACTATAATTACATAGAAGTCTACTGCAGTGTAAAGACACAGTTACTGGTTTTTTCATTGTATTTAATGCTTGGAATTTCTCTTTTCTTTATCTTGCTTCATTCTTGTGGTTTTACTGGAGTGGTGCTATCAGCTGCTATGCAAATGTGAATGAGCTAAATATGTGTGAAAGGAGATATTTGATTCTTCCATTTACTTTGCCTTCATTCATGTAACTGTTTACCCAAAGCAGTCTGATTACATCTAGGCACAAAGAATGCTGTAAACCAGCTCGTTAAATCAGTGGTTTGGGTAAACTCAGATCTCTTTGATATGTATATTGACGGCTTAGAGAGTTGGGGTTGTTCAGCCTGGAGAAGAGAAGGCTCCGGGGAGATCTTATAGCAGCCTTCCAGTACTTAGAGGGGGCCTACAGGAAAGATGGGGACAAAATTTTTAGCAGGGCCTGTTGCAATAGGACAAGGGATAATGGCTGATATTTCTGGTAGCGTACATTGCAAAAAGGATGGGAAAATCATCATTACTAAGAACTGATCAGTAGTGGCTTTACATAGCTCCAGGTTCCTATAGCAGCTTACAGGCAGATACCACAAATCAGCATTGGCTTTGTGGTGTTAAAGCCTACTTAAATGAAGTGATGAGTAATTTCAAACCTATAAGTGAAATGGAGGGCATAGCTGGAGGGGAAAAAAGTCAAACTAGCAAAGGTGATTAATTAAGAAAGGAATCCATTCAGTTTGTAACCTGTGAATTTAGGTGTAGCAGAGAGGAGCTGCTCAGGTCATCCTCTGGTAGCTGCAGGTGAGACAGCCATCAGTCCTACTTGCCACACCAGAGGGATGGCCTCACTTCGCTCCCTGGATCACAGAGGGCAAGGATCCTGGCAGGGTTTAGAGGAGCATAGTGGGGAGGGAACAACCAGTGTTATTTTAGAGCTGGGAAGAGCTGTCTCGGGCCAAAGACACAGCTGACTCATGGATAACCACTGGGGATCAAATTTGGGAAGGGCTTTTGAAAGGAGTTAAAGTTCTTAGAGCACTGTGTCAAATTTATTTCTAATCAGTTACCTAATATTTAAAGTGGTTAAAGTGTGTTTGGTTTACTAAAAAACTTTGGAAAGGAGAGTAAGGTACATTATAGAAAAGGGCTCAATTGAGTCTGGCATTACTCCAATGCAAAGACTGGGGTTGATGGTGCAATGGGGCATAAATAATTGAGATGTGGTGCACAGACTGTGGTCTCATTAAGAATCCCTCCTGCTGGTGCGTGGCCCCTCCTCACATTTCTACAATAAACTTGTAATGCAATGGGGGGTTTTTGGATGCTATGATTTGCTCTGATTTTAAAATGCCAATTTTGATTTGCATTGGTTTTATTCCAAAGAAGAATGAATGGACATTCACTTAAATGAAACTATGTTGAATAAAGTGTTGTTCGCTTTCACTAGGCAACCATCAGATCCCATGTCTCAAAATCCTCACAAATATTTTTTCTTTTGTCTTTCAAGATGCATATAAATGACGTAGTAGGATTTCACTTCTTAAAAATGTCTGCCTAAGAGGACTAAGAACAGCTCTGTGTTCTTAGGAAAGTAATGATTTTGCATGAAGGACAAGTTTTATTATTTAGCATTTGGCTGTTGGTTACTGTCTTTTCCACTTAGAAACTTCTAGACTTGAAAAAAAAAGTTGTATACGTTGTGAAGTCACTAATGCTCCTCTGTGCTGCCAGCAGATGTTGATGAATGCACATCAAACCCATGCTCTAATGGAGACTGTGTCAACACACCTGGTTCCTATTACTGCAAGTGCCACACAGGTTTCCAGAGAACTCCTACCAAGCAAGCTTGCATAGGTAAGAAGATTTGTTTCACGTCTGCTGACATTGCAGATGTTCTGACCCCTTATGTCAGATCCCATTGGAGTTCAAAAAATAGTTAGCAATGCAATTTCAGTAAATCCCAACAGTTGTTATATTCATTCGAGCTCCAGTTCTGGGCTCCCATTCCATTTGTTCTGTTGTTGCCCTTTAATGTTTATCCATTATTCTGGAATATCTGTCACTTGGATAGGGAATTCCCCAGCCCGGAGTTCCACAAAAAAGTCAGGAAATAGACTATTAGCACAACAGATGTATATTTGTGTATTTACACAGATGAAAGTGTGAGTAGGTTTTTTAAAAGTATTCATAAAGTAATTGCTGAGCATCACAAAATATAGCATTGTAGCATTTATTTTACAAGTCTGTAAAATAATATTTTTCCTATCACTGATGAAATGAGAATAAATTTTTAAACATCTTCGGAAAATTTTTTCAAGTACTATTTAAATAACATGCCAATATTTTTCAAAGCAATAATTGTCACTATACATGTTTTTCTCTTAGAGTAGTTCTCTGATTATGTGGTTGTTTTGTTTTGTTTTGTTTTTGCCTTAGATATAGATGAGTGCATCCAGAATGGTGTTCTTTGTAAAAATGGCCGTTGTGTAAACACTGATGGAAGTTTCCAGTGTATTTGCAATGCTGGGTTTGAACTGACTACAGATGGAAAAAATTGCGTGGGTAAGAACTCTTCTAAATAAAGGGGCAGGCATTATTATGGTGATTCTAGAAACTGTACTTCATACTACAGTTAAGGATCATTAAGGATTACCTTTTTTTTGAAATAAAGCATGACCTGAGTTGAACTTACAGCCCCTGCATTCAAATAGTTATTGTACAGAATTGCACGATTTCAAAGAAAACTTGAGGTAATTTTCGTTTTTGAAGCCACATCTCTCCTCAAGAGTCCCAGCTAACTCAGTGCCAGGAATAACATTTTTCCCTAAAGCTTCTTAGCAAGTGATCCATATATCAGCACTGCTGAAGAAATAACTGTTTTTAATTTTGACCATACTGTGTAAAAAACAACTTCCTTGATAAATTTCTGTCAGATGACTGAAGCTTTTCATCCTTTCATGTAAGAAAGACAGAGGCACCCTGTTCTTCCATACATAGTCTACTGAAACACACGAAGTAACTGATCACAATGGGAAAAAAAAAATGGCTGCTTTGTCCATAGTGTGAAAACTCTTCAGATACTTCATCGAAGTTATGAGTAGAATTTAATCTTCAAGTGAAGGAATATGTCACATCAGTCCTGATCATTTATTTTTACTGTGTCATCTTCTGTAAGGTGAAGAACTATAAGCAGTTTTCTTTCCAATATTTTGCAGACCATGATGAGTGTACCACTACAAACATGTGTTTAAATGGGATGTGCATAAATGAAGATGGAAGTTTTAAATGCATCTGCAAACCAGGATTTGTTCTGGCTCCAAATGGGCGTTACTGTACTGGTATGTAGAACTGAGGGGTAACGCAGTAAGACAGTCTTGATTGAAAACGGCTTTTCTCATCCATTCATTCATGTAAGAATGGCAGTCTCGTCACATGGATTTAATATCATACTAATACCTTACCATTACAGTAGATTTCTTAAGCTGCCTGGAATAGAAACAGGTCTTTCACTTACAGAAAGAAGTAACCGAATTAATTAATAGTATTGTGAAAACTATAAGGGATGATAAATCAGCTTTTGAAAAGTCTTGGATCATTGTAAATGAAGCAAAATATGCAGGCCCTTCATGAAGTGGTAAAGTGAGCAGCAATATGGGAAGTTTAAAAGTTTTTAAAGATTTTACATTGATGAACACACACAAGTGTGTTTTCCACATCATTATTCTGAAAATTTAGAGTGCATAATACTTAAGACATTGTATTTGCCACATAGCGTTACAAATGTTTTTAAGTGAGGTCATTGAAAACTTACATTAAACATTTTAAAAATAGACTCTGATTTAGCTTCAATTTAAGTAAACTAATGCAAGATACCTGTGGCTGCCAGTAGAAGTAGATTTGGGCTCGAGTAATTTCTAGTAAATGCAAAATCATCTAAATTGTTAGTTTCCTGATTTGAAGTTGAACCATTTCTATTAATTGTTGTTTTCATAATGTACAAGCAGCTGGGCTGTTGACTTAGATAGAAATTGATGGCCACTGAAAAGTTCTTTGAAATTAAAAGTTAACCATCTTATGGATATTCTATGGTTAGTGCTTCCTTAACCACACTTTTAAAGCAAAGTTATAGTATCATGGAATGGACAAAGGGTAAAATTTATCATTAATTTTGATTAATATAGAGTCTGAAGTGCCTGTAATCCTACAGACTTTCTGTTGGTTTGTTTTTTTTGATGGAATTTTTATTATTTAGTGTAATTCCAAGATGAAATTTTTATTAGAAACAAAACAAGGATATGTTGATGATTCATCTGCTATCATAAATTCATTTGGTAATGTTCCTAAAATATTAATTGTAATCTGCTTAAAAACGGTGAATAGATTGTTGAATTGTGTTGCCTCCTTATAGATATTGATGAATGTCAGACATCAGGAATTTGCATGAATGGTCATTGCATAAATACTGAAGGATCCTTTCGGTGCGAGTGTCCACCTGGCTTGGCTGTTGGAGTTGATGGTCGTGTGTGTGTAGGTAAGTGAGATTTTTTTTTCATCTAAAAGCAGATGTAGTTACCAGGTTGTCAAATTAAAGAAATGCATTAAATTACATCCTTCTAGGGATGTTGACAACAAACCACAGAGGATCTGTTCTAGGATAAACCTGGAATATTTGTCTTTTGTTCTGCTGTGTGTTTCTGTTCATGTATGTGCATGTCTGTATATATATACACACATATACATATACATTCATATTTGTATTCAGTTGTGCAGGTACATATCTTGGTTGCAGCACTGATATTTTTGTACTCCCCTTTTCGTTTCTTTCTCTAATCTGAAAACATTTTATTCTCCCTGTACACCATAGTGTTAAAAAAGAAAAAGCTCTAGCAGGAGAAGTAGTGAAAACTAGATAGACTTGTTTCTGTGAACTCAAATATTGTTATTAAGAGTTATTAGGAAATCTTGCTTTATGCTTTCTCATTAACCTAGTGTTAAAAAACAAGTTTAAATTCCTCTGTGGAATCTGAGTGGCACCACCTGCTGTTTACCTGTTATTCGTATAAACTAAGCTTACAGTATTTACTCTTCCTGGCATCTTTTTGTTTTTGAGGCATACCTTTTTTAGTCTGCTGATGAATAATCACTTGTCATATAATCTGAACTGCAGTCTCTTAACCCCTTAAATGTTACTGGTTGACAGTTAAGAGAGTCTTTGCCCAACTCCACCAGGAGCTCTAGCATAGCTTCAGGGAGCTCACTGGAGAAAAGTGGAGCATTTGCAACTGGTGAAGAATAAAAAAAAACATAGTGGGCAAGAGGTATTCAGTTCCTTATTTTTTCCTGAGTGCTGATGAAGAGGGTGGAGAGGAATACACATTTACAAAAATTTCTGGGAGTGATGGGACTACATGCACTAGGGACTGCGATACTGCAAAGTTACTTAAACCAGTTTAATCCACAGGTTATCTGTGGATAGAGATACCATCTTTCCCTTCTTCTGCATATCATAACATCAGTTCTGTATCCCCTAAGTTTCTTCTCTTCTAGCTTGTGAGTGTATCTATCATCAGGGATATTGGTGACCCAAGGCTCAGTTGGTGGATAGGCATGGCATGGCATTAAGCTTCAGCAGGCATGTGTACCTGGAATGGGGCCTCCTTGAGTGAAACACGCACTGCTGGCAGCATCACAACATATTAGCTTCACTTTGGGTACGTGGTCTGGTGTGCTAGTTGCTGCTGGTTACTGGACTGCCGTTGGATCTGGTATTAGATCAGGCCAGCTGGTTAAATCATGATGTTTGGCAGGTTCATGAAGCAGGAAAGGCAGAGAGGAAACCATTGGCTTGGCTCTTCAATAGCCCTGTATATTAGTCAGTGCTATGACCGTTTTTGCTGACGGACGCATATGTGTCTTACCTGTCTATGTCTTATCTGCGTGTGTCCAAATAAAGGAAAGACAGAATTCATACAACATTTGGAGGTTATCTCACGCCAAAGGGATGTGAGATACTACATCCTTGTGTTGCTATTATCAATTCATTTAAAATAAAATTTTAAATTTTGCAGAAGTTCATCATTCTTTAAAATAAAATCTAGTGCAAGCATTACTGTCAAGTGCCTGCACAAGTTGGCCTTTTCGGTTACCACTTCAGTTTAAAAAATGCATGATAAAAACTCAGAATGCCTTAAAAAATAGGCTAGTAAAAAGCCAAAACACCTTCTCAGTCTCTCAGTTGGAACCCAAATATTTGTTGTTTTAAATAAATGAGATTTTTTAGTAAGCAAAACTGTACTAAAGACCGAACCAAAAAAAGCAAGGTTTGTTCTCTCCTATGTAGTAGCCAAGTTGTTTTCTTCTGATTTATTAAACGTTTGGAGAAAAGCAATGGAAAGATAAAACAATGAGAAAAGACTTGCTATACTGTTTTTAATATAGGAATTTCACTGCTTAGTGGCACAGCAGCAAAACCAGATTTGAGTACAAGCTGTTCAGTACCTTTTTTGTGGTCCAAGTTGGCCTCATCTTTACCCCTGTCAGTGATACAGCTGCAAAGAATCAATGCAGTGCTCAATTTGCTGTGCTTTCATTTACCTAATGCTGCCACAGTTCTAGCAGCTAAAGGCTTCACAAGTTGGCCATCAGCTGTGAACACTATTTTTTATTTGAAAATGTTCAGCTCCACATGTCACAGAGCTTTAAGGTTTACCATACATGCTTACGTTTTCAACAGGAAATATCCTTAATATGACAAAAATCATAAGGCAAATCTTTATTTATTTGGAAAATTAATTTTAAAAAGATGATGTAATTTTTCGAGGCATAAAGTAACATAGGAAATTTCAAGAATTGCATAACAAAGATATCCTCATACATGACCTTTAGAACAGAATTTCTGAGCCCATCTGCTGTTCAGAATTTTATATATGTGTGTGTGTATATATATGTGTGTGTGTGTGTGTGCTTATATATACATACACATGCTGTGTTAACTACAGGAATTCTCTGTCTGGTTATTCTGTTCCATATATTACATGAGCTAAATAATACTTTTCAGACATTCTGGCTGCTAGAAGAGTATTTGTAGTCGTAAAATTCATAAGTTACATGGGGATTCCTTTAAACAGTATTCTCACAAATGTGCTAGGCAATTAGCAAAAATATAAAATTGAAGAGCTTACAGTCCAATTCTCTCACTTCTACTTTGAGCTGTATTTTACTTCTGAATAGTGCCATTGATTCTGGTGGGACTATTCATAGAATAAATTGCTTTTTTATTTAGTATTAATAAGTATGGCAGAGTCAATCACAAAATGTTATACAAGTTTGGACAAAAAATACAGCAAGGGGTAACAAATGCTTGGAAAAGGAACAGTTAGATAAATTCTCAGAACCAAACTAGTATTTGCAGGCATTTCAGGTTTGGCTATACTTCTAACTGCAGCTCCATGCTCAGATATCTCAGCTGGCTCTGGGTGTTGTGTGTTTGTGTATCACCTCAGAACTTGTACAGAGCTATGGCTATAGCTTTGCACAATGTTGTTTGTTCTTTGCTGAGACACTTTTAATTATAATTCAGTCTGCAGTTGACATCTCTACCCACAACTATAACCACACAGGACAAAATAACTAAGTTTTATTTTACATTGGTTATTTTGCAGAACCATACCTCAAAGTGCCTGTCATAACCATTGCATTATTTGACCTTCTAAGGCAACCTGGATGGGTGCAGTGACTTTCACTGAGAATAGGTCAACCTCTGGCCCACCTCACCTTGACCACAAGGTGATAACATTTGCAGAAGTGATATACCAAAAAATTTAAGAGTCTAGAATGCTATTTTCTGAGAAACAGTGGGGTTTCCCATAACCAGGTACATTGTCACGGCAGCACCAATGCTAAACTGATCCAGGGCACAAAGTTCTCCAGTGTTCTGAAATTAGTAGCCAAAGGCTGATCAAACTATACATGGGGAGCAGCGCAGGTTCGTCAGTAAGGTGCATGCTCAGAACTGTCATGACATGGGGAACCTGAGCTTGGTGAGGTGCCTACAGCAACTAAGTCATGGACAAAACAATGCCTGTCTTTTTCACCCTTGCACAGCACAGGGAGGACAGTCTTCCTGTCATATGATCACTGTTTTGGTTCTTCATCTTGTACAGGCTTTGTGAATCACTGACTGTGTCAATAAGACTGCTTTCCTATAACTAGTTAGGCAATCCTCCCTGAATTCCCTGTGCTTCTTCTATAGAAACTTTGGTTTATGTGGAAAAGCACTTGCTCTCTTCTTATGCAGAGTAGCTGCTCAGTACATCTGTAGCTTTCTCCAGCTGCTTCCCACACTTCACATCTTTGAAGACCTTCCTACAGAGTATTTCTTTCACACTTTCCAATATTTTTTCCCCTGCGGTTTCCCTTGATGCCATTTCCTTCCCTTGAATTGCTTCTCCATTCTCTCCCAGACATGTAACTAGGGGGAAGCCTTCCCCTCTGTGAGAGGGCAATGATCGAAGCCCCTTTATTCATGGCAGAGCATGGCAGAGTGGCATCTGGGTTTGTTAGAGGTGGAGAGAAAGGATGTGATGCAAGTAATTATTTTGCAGAGTACATGAACAGACATTTCTTGTGCAAAAAATTCTTGATTGTTGTCAAGCATAATAAGCTTTTCCTTCTGTCAAGTGTAAGCAAATTGTACTGGCTTCACCTAGACTCTTGGCAAGGAATAAGCCCTGCAATCTGGGCCATATTTAACTGTGCTCTAGAACTATCTGTTCCATGAGATACCAAAAGCAAGGGAAAACATTTATGTACAGGCAATTCTGTTTTATAGGAGCCAGCTTACAACACTCAAAGAGCAGGCAGAACACAGAAGGAATTGCCAGTTCTTATTCATATTGGCACAGGATTTTCAACATCCACTGTAAGATTTTTCATGCAACTTTTCTTGGTTGTTTTGGGGTCATCTTTTGAGTAAGTAACTGTCTGGATTCCCTCAGACCCTACTCAGTTTCTGAGAGCACCCAGGCTCATGTCCAGGCCACAATGTACGGTAGTTTTACTGGGAGATTAACAAGGAGCATAAATTAAAGCCATGTTCTGGCCAGGTCCATAAAGATGCCTGAAACAGAGTATTTCTGTAGCTCCAACCGCTGCCTGTAGAAGTATAGGAGTCAAAACTAAAGGCTATTTAATCCGTCTATATGCTGCAGTTCTCAACCACACATTTAGGCGGACTGTCTACTCACATGCTTGTTTGAAGACCTCCAGTATTATCCTATAAGCAAATATGGAAAACCCTGGAATGACCAAAAAACCAAACCAACAAAAACCAAAACAAAACCAAAACACATAAAAAGCAGTCTAAGAGACTCTCATAGTTCTTGGGTAAGTATAGCAGACGGTTATACCTGCAAAGGTGGGTCTTGGAATATGCATCTTACTACATTTTATGGGTGAAGACAGTTGAATTGATTTATATGACTAAATCAACTGCAAAATTGGCAGTATGCACATAGTGAGTCCTACAGCTCTGTGGCTGTCCTGTGTAATTCTGCTGTCTTTTATGGCATGATTTTCAGTGTTGGAGACCTTCCTGTTTCCTTTGTGTAGTAAGTCGTTGTTTGTCCTGGCAATCATTTCCAGCCCTCTCCCCGGGGATAGCACTGAAGTTTCCATAGGGCCTTTTCAATCACAGACCTCTAGAAATTTCTTATACTCAAGGCAGTAGTGCTGCTTTTCTAGTAGTGTGTAAGAATTGCTAAATTGCTGTTGCTAGTTAGGTATTGCGACCTCCTTGATTACCTTACCCTAATCCAGCACTGGTGCCAGTTTATGTATAAACCTATTAAGATAGCCATGTCACGTAAGTGCTGGTCTGAACAATGTGGTGAAATTGCATTTCTGTTCAGAATTTGTAAGTACAGTAGGCAGCTCTGCTCCTCTTGGAAATAGGTAGCTTCCCAAATTACCAGCCCTGGGCTGCTGGTGGGTTATTCTACATGAGGAACCATTTTGGAAGTAAATAAGAGATCTGCGTGTCCAGGTTATGGTTGTAGCACTTCTCAAAGGGAAGAACTAGTCACCACATGCTGATTCAAGTCATTCTGTGTTTCTTATTGAGATATGTGTTGACGCAATTACAGAGTTCCGGTGTGTGGGTCATCTTTGCTGGGTCCTATGGAATACTTTTAAATTTGCTCACAAGATGCTGGTTCAGGTGGTTTTAAAGTGCTCTGGAGAGAGCTCTGGGAGCTAACCATTTTGAGAATTGACCTTGATGCCATCAGGATTATTGTAGCAGACCAATGCAAATGTAGCCAATGTAACCATTTTGTTGAACAAAACATGTAGGTTTTTTTTTTTTTTTAAGCTCTCACTGAGATAGTATGCATACTCTCAGCCTAAGATAATAAATTATTTCTTTTCTTGCCCTTTCTCAGATACTCATATGCGTAGCACATGCTATGGAGGCATCAAAAAAGGAGCATGTGTCCGTCCTTTCCCTGGTGCTGTGACAAAGTCTGAATGTTGCTGCGCCAATCCTGACTATGGTTTTGGAGAGCCATGTCACCCCTGCCCTGCTAAAAATTCGGGTAAAATGTTGTGTTTCTTTGAATACTATACTGAACGTACACACTTAAAAAAATCTTGCTCAGATCAGGTTGTTCATTTATTTCATGCCTTAAAAAGAAGCAAATAGGATACTTAATGGAATTGTACATTGATTGTGGAAATGGTTTCCCCTTTAAAGAAGAACTTTCTCGTATTTTATGTTGCGTATTTGTGTTTCTATGCATTGTAATGTTGAGCTGAATCTAGTTCCAGAGCTGGACAAACTGACAAAATTCAAGACATGAAGCTGGGTCCCAGAATTAAGTGTTGGCTATAAGCAATAATACTTTAAAGAGAATAAGAGGAGTTCTTTGATGAATCTGTAAATTTCCTAGTAAAATCAGTCCAGTTTAAAAGAGCAGCCCATATTAATTGTAGAAATCTGTATTTCATTTTATAAGAATCAATTCTCCAAATAAACCTGGGGATTGATTAAAAAAAATCTCTTGACTGTAGAACTGAGATGATGTATCTTGGACAGTATTTCCATTCAGTGTCATTTTCTGAGATAACAGAAAACTACTCAGAAGAAATGAAGTAAAACTGGCATTGTGGTTGAAAGCAGTAACTGAAGGAGACAGTGCTGTCAAGACGTTAATGAAATCACTTGAGTGTTTAATTCTTGGTGTGAAATATCAGTTTTGTCTATATGTGAAAGTTCAGGGTGGAATGCTACTTGACGGATTTAGCTATAATGTCAATAAACAGCTATTTCATGTAAGCATTGGCATTTTATTAGTTACATTGTAGAAGAATTCTTTTGAAAAAAGATCAGGTGGATTTGGTTTAGGATTAAAGAAGGTGAAACACTGGAAATAACGTTTTCTTTTTTCCCCTACATCTCTTGCTTCAATTGCGTAGCTGAATTCCATGGCCTGTGTAGCAGTGGAATAGGTATTACTGTGGATGGACGAGGTATGTTGTACGTTTTCTTTAATGTATATGACTCAAGGTTAATATATATATGTACACTCAGAATTATATTATATTTTATATCCCTGAGTGGAGGTTTTTGCCTCAATATTAATATGTTGATGTTAGTATTTTCATTATCAAAGTACAATAATTAAATGTTGTCTAAAGAAAAGACCAGAATTAATTCTCTACAACGTTGGATTTTGCCTGACCCTGATAAAAAGTCATCCATTTTAAAGGTTTGACCCATAATTTATTTTTCTTAGAATGGGCATAAGACAATTCTCCCTCATTTGGGGAGTGACAGGAGCCAATTGCATTTGCAGTTGATTTTCAGTCAGCTGGTATAGTAATAGTGCAGTTTTCACTCCAGATCCAGTGTTCATTACATGGACTGTTTCTGTGGAGGCATCATTTGTCTGGTGAGTTAGAGTTGGAAGGGAGCTTACTAAAAAAGATTGTCCTAAAGAAAGTCCTGAAAGCAAGCACTTGCATTTAGTACTGGGAACTGTAAAGCTCTAGCTCCTTTTTCTAGCACCACAGAGACAGGGATTTTAAAAATAATAGCTGAGGCAGGCCTGAAGCAGGGGCGATGCATACTGCAGCTGCCAAATGAGTAGGGTGGGTTGAAGAAGGAATGGTGAAACACAGTATTATGATTTATTGCTAGATAGTTCCCTGATGAGTTAATAAAGTTGCAGCCAAATTAAAGCAGGTACTGTACATTTAATATTTCCAGGCATTTAACTTATATAGCTTTTATCCTTGTCAGCATTAAAGCTCCTATTCAGTTCAGCAGGAACAGAATGAGACCTTCTGATGATTATACTTAGTAACAGCCCACATAACTTTTAAAAATAGCACTTTAATAAAGAAATTCTGTTTCTGTTCAGTACTGTACGTGTATATGCATAGTTTTTTCTTCTCGATGAGCTCATTGCTTAACATGTTGCCAAACTTTCAAGTAATTTGAAATCCATAGAGTTTGTAAATTCTCTCACTTTTCAGTGAATTATATAAGGTCCATTTGAAGAATCTCTAAATCTCATGGAGAAATAATGGCAATGTACCATAAACAGCATCCTACAATGAGAACTTGTGGTAGGGAGGTTATATGTTCTTTTTGATACATGGAAAATACAATTTCTCACTAAAAACATAAAACTGGTTGTGGTCTTTACCAAATTGCATGATAAAAACTATGATCTCTCAGGGTTCATGTCTTAACTAAAATCCCTGTTTGTTTAGGTTTCTAAAGAAAACCCTAGTATTTTCTGTATATCTTCTGCAGTGACCTTGCAATCAGTTTTCTTGCTGCTACTCCTGCTGCTGCTTATACCAAGGGACTTTGTTTGCCAATTCCATTTCCTGAAGGAGACGAATACTGATACCACATTCAATCCCTAATGAAAATTCTGTTGTGTTCTTCATGCATTCTCATTATCAAGAGTGAGTGGGAACAGACTTTATCAGTGAAACTCTTGTCATAGGGATGGGATTCTATTTGACTTTTAGTTGATACATAGCTTGTTAGTTGGACTGCAGTCCATCACCACATCCTTACTGCTCTCATTCAGTTTGTGATTAGCAAGCGCAAAACCTTCATGTCTTCATGTGAGAGAAATCTGGACATAGGTGAGGACAGAGATTTTGCAGTCTGGTTTAATATAAAAAGTAACAAGAAGGGCTGGACCTTCTGAAATCATTAATTTGGTAAAGAAAAATAGAGTTATGAAATTGTGTGGCTTGTCCCCCAGATACAAACAAGTTTAGTAAACTACAGAAAACTATTTACTCAAAAGAAAACATAAAGCTGAAATATTACACTAATTCGTATTTTCTTATGAATTTTTCACGTCTTATAGCTTTGAGTTTAATCCAGGGATAGCATGATTTTTGCAAATGCATATCTGAGTATATGTAAATAATGATCTGAACTGCACTGTGATTACAGAGGAAATGTCCCTTATAAAAAGTTGAGCAGTACAAGTAAAAAACAAGCTTTTTATGAAGTCATAGTTAGGCCAGCACCCCTACTGTTCTTTCCAGAGTTTGGAAAGAGAAGTATTTAAAGTAATGGGCTTACCGTATGGGAAGAAATAACTTAATATTGAAAAGCCCCCTTTTCCTCAGAGGCAAAAAATACTAAAACTAGCCTGTTCCTGTTCTTACAGTTCATATAAATATTTAGGAATTTTCCAACTACAGCAGAAATTCTATATGGGACGTAAATTCAGGGAATATGTCTCACTCATCATCCTATTCCGTTGATCTGAGAAAAATTCTAAATTTCCAACAAGTGCTATAATTTCTACAAGACTGAGTACGCTGTGGTATTTACCTATGCATTAGTCCTGTATTAGAAAAAGTATTTGTGTCACCTAATAATTTATAACTTCTTACCTAGATCCTTAAACCACAGGCACTGAGTGCATGGGCTAGATATTTTGCATCAAGTTATTCTTACAAACACATAGCTCCCTATTGATTTAGGTTAGAAAGGATATCTGGAGGTCATCCAACCTAACCTTCTGCTCAAAGCAGAGGTAGCTTCAAAGTTGAATCAGATTTCTCAAGGCCTCGCCCAGTAGATTTTGGAAAATCTCCAAGGATGGAGTTCCCATAGCCTTTCTGGGCAGCTTACTCTACTAGTTAGCCACTCTCATGGGGAAGAATTGTTTTCCTGGCGTTCAGTTAAAATTTCCCCTATTGTAACTTGTAACTTCTGTCTCTTGCCCTGTCATTGTGTACCTTAAGGAAGAGTCTGGCTCCGTCTTCTCTGTAACCTTCTATTAAAATCAGAGAACTGCTCTTAATCCAAGTGACAGAGGAGGTTAGTGGAGGAGAAGCGTTACTGGACCCATTGCTTACCAACACAGATGAACTAAGCATAATGGCAGCCTGGGCTGCAGTGATCATGCCCTGGTGGAACTCCTGATGTTGAGGGATAGGGCCCAGGTGAAGAGTAAAGCCAGGACCCTGAATTTTAGGAGAGCAAACTTTCAGTTGTTTAAGGAATTAGTGGATGGGCCCCACTGGGAAACTGCCCCTAGGGATAAAGGAGCAGAACAGAGCTGGCAGCTCTTTAAGGACATTCTCCTTAGATCACAAGAGCTCTCAATTCCCACATGTAAGAAATCAGGCAAGGAAGTCAGGGGACCAGCATGACTGAGTAAGGACCTCCTGGTCAAACCGAAGTGTAAGAAGGAAATGCATAGGCAGTGGAATCAGGGACATGTATCCTGTGAAGAATACAGGGATGCTGCCCATATGTGTAGGGATGGGACCAGGAAAGCTAGGGCACAGCTGGAGCTGAGTTTGGCAAGGAATGTGAAGAATATGACAGACTTCTGCAGATACATTAGTCAGAAAAAGAAGATTATAAGAAAATGTACACAGACACACAAACACGATAAATATGACAGGAGAAGTAGTGACAACCAACATGGGGAAGGCTGAGGTACTCGACAATGTTTTTGCCTGAGTTTTCGCTGGTAATCACTCTTCCCATATCTCTCAAGTCTCTGAACATCAAGGCAGGGACTTGGGAAACCAAGTCCGTCCCATCAGAGCAGAAGATCAGGTTCAGGACCACCTGAGGAACCTGAACATACACAAGTCTATGGGATCTGACGAGATGCAACCCAGGGTCCTGAGGGAAATGGCAAATTTAGTTACTAAGCCAGTCTCCATCATATTTGAAAACTGGCAGTCAGGCGAAGTCTCCAGTGGGTGCAGAAAAGGGAATATCACACACATTTTTAAAAAAGGAGAACCCTGGGAATTACCAACCAGTCAGTCTCCCTCAGTGCATGATAAGATCATGGAGCGGATCCTCCTGGAAGTTATGCCAAAATATGGAAGATAGAAGTGATTAGAGACAGCCAACATGGCTTCACCAAGGGCAAATAGTGCCTGATTAGTCTAGTGGCCTTCTATGATGGAGTGACTGCACCAGTGGACAAAGGAAGAGCTCCTGATATCATCTAGCTTGACTTTTGTATGGCCTTTGATACAGTCCCGCACAACATTCTTCTCTCTCCACTAAGCTGGAGATAGATAAGTTTGATGGACGGACATGGGACGTTGATAGATAAGTTGGCTGGATGGTCATGTGCAATGAGTTACAGTCAACAACTCAATGTCCAAGAGGAAACGAGTAACAAGTGGTGTCCCTCAAGGGTCCATACTGGAACAAATACTGTTTAATGTCTTCATCAATGACATACATAGTGGGACTGAGCGCACCCTCAGCAAGTTTGCAGATGATGCCAAGCTGAGTTGTGCAGTTGATTCACTAGAGGCAAGAGATAACATCCAGAGGGACCTTGACAAACTTGAGGAGTGGGTCAATGTGAACCTCTTGAAGTGGTCCAAAACTGGACACAGTATTCCAGGTTTGGCATCACTAGTGTCAAATAGAGGGGAATAATAATTTATTTCAGCCTTCTGGCTGCACCCTTCCTATACTCTTGCTCTGAATGACAACCTCAACATCTAGTGCGTCAGATGTTGTCCACATCTATCACAAGATCAGGTTTTTCTTATCTTTCAATACCTGGTTATCTTCGGTGTTGTGTTAATACAGATATCAATGAGTGTGCATTGGATCCTGATATTTGCTCAAATGGAATTTGTGAAAACTTACGTGGCAGCTATCGTTGTAACTGTAACAGCGGCTATGAGCCTGATCCTTCTGGAAGGAATTGTGTGGGTAAGTTGCTCAATTTTTTTATTATTGTTGAAGAATTCATCACTATATTGATACTAATTTGAATTGACAGAATTTTCGTTGCAAGACATCTACTAAAGTTAGAATGAAAATGCAAAAAATCTCTAATGAAAGTGCTTTTCTCAGTCACTGCATAGCGTATATTCTTACTGGTGGGTTTTTTTCTATTATTTGACGGGGGCGTATTACTGTTTGAGAAGTGTAAGTAAGGAGTTATTGCAGGTTAGGAATTAATTTTCTCAAAAGCATGGATCAGTTTGTGTTATATTTCAATAACATTTGCCAAGATCACCTAAAACGTGTCCTGTTCAAGGCTGGATGATAATTTGTCAAGAGCTGAAGGTCATGATTTTGCATAATAAAATGTGACAGATGGCTATCATTATCATAATGAATTATAATTGGTGGCCTGGGAGCACAGTCTCCGCAGTATGCAATAATTCATGGTGTTCCCGAATTAAACAAGTACAGCAGAATGGGTTGCTGTACACTTAGTCTTCTAGTTTCTGAAAGCTTCAGCTCATGAAGGAAGCAATGACCCACTCTCAGGATTTCACAAATCATGTCTGAACAGTGGACTTAAGTGTAACAGCTATTCCTTCATTCTTCAGAATTTTTCACTAGTATACAGGAATGATTCACTTCAGAAACTTTTAATTCTCACTTCAAGTTTGGTTTAGGTTTATACCAGATGGTTGTTGCATTATCTAGATATATTTTCTTCAAGTGTCTAGGAATACTCAACAGAAGATACCAATGTTATGCGTTTCACTCTCTGTCTAATTAATTTTTTTATTCATGGTCATACCTGAAATTCAGTATTTTTTTTCTTTTGGGAATTCTTACATCCAAAAAAAGTGTATTATACCACAGGTACATTGTACAATAGTATTGCTTATAGTCTTGTTATCATCCTTTAATTTTAAACAGAAAACTGAAGTTTGATTGTATTAAAACGCTAATGGAAATCTATCTGAAACCATTAGAAAGTCTTAAGTATTGTCCTGCCATCTGATGTGTTTATTTTGGGAAATTACTGCTCTCTACACTTAAAGGTTTACTAACCTGTCACTGGTATTTGTGGTCAAAAAACCCCCACCATTTTTGGTAGGGGAAACCTGGACTATATAACTGTGGTATAATTTTAATACCAAACATTCCTACCTAGTGATGCAAAGCACATGCAAAGTAATAAAAGTGTTTCTTTTCATCTGCTTGACTTAAGGAATTTTACAGCTAGTTACTTTCTAAAGGCCCTAAATATGACCTTTTGGCAAGAAAAGCACTGCTGCAGAAAACTGTTGGTGTTTTTTTAAAATACTTCACATAATATTCCTTTTCCAAATGGATTTTATGGCAATGGATTTTATTTATCTAGTTACACTTGGGATTATGTAAGTGCTAGTATACGTATATGTTTGTTTAATTATTTAAATAAAAATACGGCATACTGACAGTGAGAATGCATTTATTTTTAGATAGGAGAATTTTTGCACAAAAGAAGTTAATTATGAATGCTTAAATAAAGGGTTGAAATGTTTTAATTAATGATACCGATTATGAGCAGCCAGGAAATAAAAATGGTCATCATACAGAATGTGGACGGTACTTTTGTCAGTTTTAAGTGTTTTTAGAACATGAGCTATGTTGTTCTGTGTTTTTACAGCGCATATCACCAGAGATTACAGTCCAAATCTGAAGTTATTCTGTGATATTGTAAGGAAATAATACGTTCATAGCACTACTAGTTTGGGTAAAATGACAACAAGCTCAAAATTAAAGTGTGTTGGTCTTGAAAATGTCAAATTCCAAATTCATCTTCCTTTGCTGAATGAAAATCGGATGATGTTGGATAAAGGACAGGTTAGTTTAGAAGAGCTTCTTTACAGCTGCCAACTTAAATCTCTGATTCATCTTCTGGGGAAATTTAGACTTTATTGTCTGAATCCTAAAGGAATTTATAAGCATAGCTTGCAAAATCTAATGTAGCTGGGAAACCAGAAGCATCTAGATTGTAATTATATTGCATTCTTGTTTTCTTCTTTTGTTAAACTTAACTGTAAGAATTCAGTTGCAGTGTTAAGTTTGGGAAATCAAGCAGGCAAAACAGAGGAGACAACCTGAAGAAGGACAAAGCGTCAGGTTTATCATGGCTTACCCTGTCAGTATTCTCCTGTAAGCTTCAGTATTTGTCACATGTGATGGGCATTAAAGTAGCTTAAAATTATAATTATTTTTTTTCTTTTCAAAAATAAATAGAGCAAAGAGGAAGACTGCTTTTTATTGGCATTATTTGCAGTTAATATAAGAGGAGTTCAGGAAGTGATGTTAATTTAGAGGTTTTTCATATTCACTGTACTTGATATCCTCATCTTAATAGTAGGGGTTTTTTTAATACAGTATACCTCTGGAGGGGAGGTACATATGTGTACTCTTGAGATGTCTGCCGTACACGAGCTGTACAATTTAGATTTTAATGCACATACTTACTTCATGGATAACAAAATCAATTTTTGCCCATAAAACAGGATTAGAACAGTAATCTAACACACCATTATTTATGTGTTTTAAAAAAATAAATTAAAATGCTGGTTTCAAAGCAAATAGACCTTCATGAAGTTGTCATCATTATATAGTCATACAATTGACAAAGATCCCAAGGTCATTCCAGGAAAACATAATTATTACTTTAATACAAACCATGAACTATTTTTAGAGCCTGGTAATGAAAAACTTTAAAAGCAGAACAGATTTTTTGGTAATAAGAACCTGAAAATGAATTAGGCTTTTGAAACTAAGGATCGACATTTTTCCTTGCTCCAGTGACTGTTGTAGAAAACTGCATATCCAGCAACCCAGTTGTTACTGTAGAAAGCAACAGGGGCTACTTGTGGAGGTGAAGGGCTCTCATGACATTCACACTTACTGGTGTCTAACTCCTCTTTTTGCAGACATTGATGAATGTTCAGTGAACGGGCTGCTGTGTGATAATGGGCTCTGCCGAAACACCCCTGGAAGTTACAGCTGCACTTGTCCAAAGGGTTATGTATTCAGCACTGAGACAGACACATGTGAAGGTGAAAAATCTGAAAGTTGTGTTAATTTTATTGCTTATTATACAACATTAAAGCTAAATGATCACAAAAGTGATGATGAATACCAGAGGAAAAGACAGAACTAATATATTGCATAAATCATTGCATTCCTCTTGCAATTTCTCTGCAGTATTTTTCCATGTGTTGGGTCTTGCCATTGAATTTATTTCAAAGTAATCAGCTCAGTTTTATACAAAAATATTTTCCTTTCCTTAGATAAAATGTTTGTAAGCTGGAATGAAGGGGAATATGTGCTCACCTTTGATCATGTAGCAGAGATACCTAGTCTTATCATTTAAGGAAGTGTGTCTATTTTGACCACAGAGTCTCTTCTTTCTTTTCTCCCTTCAGTCTGTGGTGATAATTAATTCTAGATCAAATTCTGGTATTTGTGATGCTTTATGTGATGTTTGAATTCGATGATCTGGATATTACTGCCTGATGATACTTAAATTGTCCTTTATTTTAACAGTATAATCAAAATTACTTTCTTATATGACTCATGAACACAGATGTTAGATTAATGAATATGTTACGTAGCAGAAACTAATGAGTAGTTTTAATTATAAAAAAATTAAGCAAGGCTGTACAAAAAGAGTCAAAATAGAAGCATTAGCTTTTGTCTCAATTTTTATCTAGTGTTAAGAGTAGTAGAATTTTACACGTCTTTTGCATTATTTTTTATTTGGTTCCATGATCTGTAAATCTCAATATTTTTCATCATTAGAAAGTTTTTATAGTAAATAGTCTTGCATTTGAGTGAGTGATGGAGAAGCTATAATCCTTTGTTATGGAATACCTATTACGTGAACTGATGTCATCTAGATTTGTCTGAAGCAGTGGAAGACATTGTTGTCCTCAGCTGCTTGTTATTACTGATCAGACAGAAGTTACTGCCATACAGCTAAGCAAATATATAGAAGGGAAAGTGGAAGCACTCTGTAAACCATTGGTGCTGTGTAAGATCAGTCAGGTTAACTTAAACCATTTCCTTAGCAGCATATGCTGAATGCACTGACTTTGCACTGAAGCAGGTGAGGAGCATTCATGAGCTCTTTGCCAGTTTTCAACAGAGGAGTGGAAGCAAGCAACATGGGGGGCCATAGTGTTTTGAATGTCTCCAACTGTTTGGAAAGTGAACGTGTGTTTACATTCAAAACATCTCGTGAAATGGTTTAAATTCTGGCAGTATCAAGTCATTCACCTCTTCACCCTTTCTCTTCAAAAGAAATTATGTTCCTTTTAGTAGATGTGTGTTTCAGAGGTCACTTTTAAAAGTTAAAATGTCTTCTCTCCCTGTATGTTACAAATTAGTAGCACTTGTTCACTTTAGGGTTTTTCTTATACCGCCATGGATTTATAGTGCTCTCTCTGCTAAGTTGTCTCAATGCCTAGTATCTATTCACAACGTTCAGGTGAAGTTTTTTTTCTTAAGGGTCTGTCTATATGTTTAGTTTCTGTGCACTGAAAGACTTCTAGCTGTGAAAATACCTTGCTGTGTGCCCTTAATTTGCATGTTTCTTAAGGAATCTTAGAGACAGAAAAGCTGGAATAGTATGGTAAAGGGAGATATTCATTACTGAAGTGAAAAGGCGTAATAACTTCAGAGCATAATATGGACCAAAAAGGTAGCTGAATGAGATGCAAGAATGAAAAAAATCTAATTATTGAAATAAAATGTATTTAGATTTTCAAATATAAAATTTAATTTTTTTAAATCATAATACTAATAGTAATATTAATATAAAGGTGCAAAATTAGGATTTGACAACAGTAACAAAAAAAAGTGGTTTCATGGTTGCATTGAGCCACCACAGCCTTAGGGAAGAAAATCTTTTGTGTCTTCTGGACATCCTTATCATCATTGCAGTCAACGTGTCTCTTGTGCTGGACGAAGTTTGGGGATCATGACTTAGTGAACCAAATATGGGAGTCCCTTATCTTAGGTTTTTTGGAGGGGGGGTGTAAGTGGAGAACAGTGTGACGGAGAGTCATTCTGGAGGGGAAATTAATTTACTGCTTAATTCATTGAGGAGAGCATGACTTCTTAGATAGCATTGCCAGCTGATATTGACTGCAAAACCACAGTATAAAAAAAAAGTTCCAATTAAGATAAAATAGAATTTACAGGAAAGTATATGAAGAGAAGATACTAGCAGAAATCCAGATGGTAGGCATGTCCCCTCTCAATGGCACCTTAGCACATTTTTCTAAGGAATGTGACCACTTTTAGGTCTTGTCTAAGGGAATTAGGTGCGTTCCCCAAATTATCAGTTTATGAATCAATTCTAAAAATGTGAATAAATAACCAGTGTGATTTATTCAAACTAACATGTTACAGTGCCTCCGACAGGCATCTAGTAATACAGGAACTGAGATATTTCACAATTCGAACCAACCTAAGCATGAGGTAGTAAATGCACACACACCTTATTTAAGCAGTTTGTGAATTAAAATATGTTCTATTGTGAAAGAATAATTACTGAGATGATCGTTCAAGCTCATTAAGTAAGGCTGGTGGGTTTCTATTTGTTGGGCTTGGTGAGATTTTAATTAATGCATTTAATCTCATTTTCCTTTTTTAACTTTTTTTTAGATCCTCATAAAAGAACATGCGTCTGTACATGTTTGCAATATTTGTACTGTGACTCCTGCAAAAACTAAGAGTATTTTTTGATATTCCAAAAGATTCAAAAATAGGATAGATCTGTCCCTGCCTCATCTCCCTTTCATGGTGGTCATGAGGTTTAGCTTGTTACTGAAAATGAGGATATTTTGCCGTCTTTGTAGAGTAAAAGTGACTGTGCTTCTCTTGGCTGTATTTCATAATCCTCCATGTCTGCTGAACTCTGAAGCAATGGGCTTATGATTGAGCATGAATGGTGCAGTAGTGTTTAAAATAATAAAACTTTGTTAATGGAAGAAAAAGTACCCTGTTTTCTCATTTGGAAGAAAAAAAATAAACCCAAACAACTGATCATTAACTAAAGCTTCAGATTTGTAATTTCCTTTCTGAACATTGTTTAGTGTAATCGCCCTAAAATACTTCTCATTTTTTATTGTTTGTACAGCAGAATCTGAAGGATTTTCAGTTTCTCTTAATATTCCTATCTACATTAACTTATATATAGGTCATGAAGGATCTGTCATCTTCATCCTGAATCTCATAGATTGATGTTTAAATTTAGCTGATCAGGTAAAAAAGTGGAACAGGAGGGGTTTGGCATAAAACTGTCTATAAAATGTATCACATCTTTTCTGATGTTGAGTGGGTTGGCAGTAGAGGAATAAATTCATCTCTTTCTGTCCAAATTCTATTTTCAAAGAAACATTGTGTAATTCAGTTGGGAGTTACAAGTTCACTAGTTGCAAAAAACTTCTGTGGCCAGAAGCTTTGTGTTGTGCTCTGAAAATGCTCTGATGCTTATTACTCACCAGTATATTATTAATTAATGTAGCTCTCATCTGTAACTGTGAAGAAACAACAAAACCTTTCACTGTTTTCATTTATAGTTCAATTGAAATTTTTTTATCAATTTGTTGTGGGGCGTGGGGGAGTTGTTTGAGGCTCCAAAGTCTGTGAAAGTTGAGATTTTTACAACAAGCTCTGTGGTTTAGATTGTGTTTCCAGTGACATAACTAGTTAAACGTAAACCAGATGTGCTTTGAAGTTCATTTCCAGGAATGTACAGTGGACTTTTTAAATTTTTGTTTTTCTGACATTTAAAATGTACACTCACTTCACTTAACAAAAAAATGTCTTTAAAAAAAAAAAAAAACTGATAAATACTTTCATTCATAGTGGCTTTTATTCTAAAATATAAAGCAGTATTAAAATCAATTCGGTTTCTTTCTTACTCTTGTTAAAACTGCAACTTAATATTATTATAAGAAAGTGTATGGAAACAATTTTTGGAGTTTATTTACATCGTGGACATGATACTTTTTCAACTGATTCAGCAGAGCACTAAAGCTGAAGTGCGTTCATCCTTTTAATTTTTTTTTTCTGAATGGTGGTTTTGGGGCTAGTCAATGCAGTATAATAAGCCTGTTAATACCCAAAAGCATTGATTTTGGGTTTTGTTTCTTTTTCTGTTTCTTTTTTCCTAGCATAGTGCTAAAGTATGTCAAATGCAGAAAGTATCAAACTTTTTTTTTAATGTTAGAGGCCTAGAGCATAGTCCCAAGATCATTTTAGAAACAATCAGAAGTTAATGCCTCCAGATATGCGTACCCTAATCCTCAGTGAAAGCTGCTCTCCCTTTTCCCACTCCGTAGAGAGAAACGGGATGAGCATTCCTTCAACTACATCAGGGCAAAGTGAAGGAGTCTGGTTCCACCGTACATCTTCCCTCACCCCTCGTCTTGGTGGCCAACTTCTGCCATTCTCATCACAGAAGATGGAAAGTGACTGTTTGTGGGATCTAGCGAGGAGCTGGCACTGGCACTTGAAAAGGGTAGAAACTGAGACTAGGAGAAAAAGGAGGAGGAAGGGTGAAAAGGGAATGTCCCCTCTGGATAGCAGGAACCTGCCAGATCGAGTCAGCTGTTTCACCTTTCTCTTCTTCTCCTTTTTTTCTCACCCATTGTTCAGTTTCAGTCGTCTTCTCTCGTTTCACTGTCTTTGGGCAGAGATTGAAGAGCATGGCCCATGAAAGCAAGAGAGCTGCTTTACTCTTCATAAGGTGTTGAACTTTAGATGCATTGTCTCTCCATCTACACTTACTCACTTACCTTTCGTTGTAGTTTTGGGGACACTGACTTCTAGGTGTGGCCCTCAACTATTTTTTGTTAGGTTTGGGTTTCTTGCTAACTATGAAAACCTAAAATACAAGATGTGTTTTCCTAGAAGAAAATTGATTGTAAACCTAACTTGCTAATTATCAGGGAGAATGAAAGATAGCCACGATAACCTCATATTGCATCTATAAATGTGAAGTATTTTAAGTTTAATGAATTTTTTTATATTATAAATGTAATTGAAGTTTTGGATAGTGGCAACTCTCTGCTCATTAAAATGTTTTGTCTTGCACATTGGTTGTGTATGTGCAGACCTCTTTGTGATTGGGCTGCCAGCTGTTAAAGCCATGAGAGACTTTACATGAAAAGTAAAGTCTCATGTTTTCAGCTATAAATATCTTCAGCAGACTTCAAGCACTTGACCTGTAATATTCATCACTGGGTGTCTGACTCAGATTTTGCCTTTAAAAAAGTCACACAAAACTTTCTGTTCATTTCCAAGAAAATGATCATCTGTGTATTTAGAAACGTGCAAATCTTGTGGCCTTTTCTGTCAAAAGCTGTTGCTCCTCTATGCTGTTGCAGCTTGAAATATGAAATTTCATTCTCGAATAGTTTTTGTGTCAGGATGGTGCCCTTTACTCTGAAAATTTGCTCAGATGTGTCCAAGTTGTAAGTCTCATTTTGCATAGTCTCATTTTGCATGAGTTCAGTGAAGACTATTTTTAATGTCCAAAAGCCCCAAAGATTCTGTGGCACAGATTATGCCTGGTCCCTCATGGGAACTTCTCTGAAGTTGCATCTTAGCTCAAATAGGGGAAGAGCTCTTGCAACTGACTGGACAGAGAATCTGTCTGCATAAGAGCAAAGACATAAATGCAGAGACTGATCAAAGATCCCTCTGACCCACAACAGAGCAAGTATACAAGATTACTTTCCAAGAATAGCCTCTGAATCCCCAACAGTTGTGGTTCAGGGCCTTCTGACAGCAGAAGTAGGATCTTTACCTCATACAGAACTTGGTGAATTTATATTCATGAACTTGTCCAGACTGCCATTGATTAATGCAAGCTTTCAGCATCCTAGGACAAGGATTTCAGTTTCTCTGCCTGTTGTGTAAAGAGCCATTTCTTTACTTGTTTTGCTACTAGCCAGCTTCATTGGATGTCCCTTTGTTCTTGGACTTTAAGAGACATTGAACATTTGTTGCCTTTGACAGGGAGAAACTATATATAGCTTAAATTTAGTTAATTTGCCCTCTCTTTTCATTTTTTCTCATTTTTTTTTTTAAAGCTAGACGAACTGCAGAAAGCAAGATGGCAGATGGAAAGGAAGAAAAAAATGTATCTTTCTCCAAGAGCATTTCTATACGGAGAATTACTTGGCATATAGTGCATATTTAAGACGGCTTCTTTGTCTCAGTGTGATCTGTTTCTAATTGTGGGAACCAGATATTTGGTTTGTGGGAACCAGATATTTGGTTTCTCTGCAAAAGCAGCAGAGACTACTCTCTGTGACCAGGTATTGCTGGCTGGGGAGAGAGCGGGAGGCCAGGGAGGCAGGGAGCATATCTGGGATAATAAAGTCTTAGGTAATAAAGTATGAAATGTATTTACAGGGAGGAGAAGGGGTGCAGAGCAGATGAATGTTGGCAAGCCCTCCCGGTTGCCAGTTCGGGTACAGAGGGACTGAGAGCTTGCTCTGTCAGAACTAGCTGGCTTTCTAGATCTACCTGGTTACTTCTGCACTGCACTTCCCAGCACATCAAGTCAGCACATGAGCAGTGCCAAACCCAGCCTGGCACTAGCTGCACTGTGCTGCATACTCCATAGTAAGCTGTCTCAGAAGCCAACCTGAGACAACACGACCAACTGTGTCTAAGCAGGCTTTTTGCAGAGAAACGTGGAAGCTCTGCCTAATGACCTATGGGACTACCAGCCCATAGTAGGATGGGGTTTACCAGCTTGGGCGCTGCCAATGCAGTTAGCCCAGTACGCGGCCAGCCATTGCAGCTGTGTGGGTGTGTTCATGTAACACAGTCTTGACCCAATAAGACCTCCTAGATTTTATATCTCTGCATCTGGGTATGATTAGTGTGTAAACTGGGTAATCCACAAGTTTAAGAGTAGACTTCGCAGATGTAAAGCTCTGTTGGTATTTAAAACCTTGCTGGCATTCAAGGACAAGTCCTATTTGCTGTTTGTAGGTAATTCCATTAAGTAAAGGGTCTGTGAAAATTGGCTTTTAAATTAACTGCATGCTTTTGGCATGAAGAGAGAGATCACAGTTTCCTAAGTTTACTGATTTCAGTGCATTTTCCATGTCTCTTGTATCGTTCTTTGTTTTTTAATAACATATACATAATTTGGTGAGTATTTTTAACACATGTTCCTTCCTATGACCCCAGAAGATCGTGAAAGAATATGTCTAGTGAAATGAAGGCTTGAGGCACTATAACATACCAAATAGCAAATGATACCTTTCTCATGACTTCTAAAAAATAAGGACGATATTTCAGTTTGTCTTGAAAATGATCTCGATGCTATTATTGTTTCCAGTGCTTAACAAGATCCTGCATTAATTTATAATTATTTTAAATCAGGCTATTTTAGTTTATGGATATGACATTATTCCTAAAGCACTGCTAGCAAACGTCAGCAAGCACTAAGCAGTTTTATTTCTGCACACCAACTGAATGGTCTGGTTAGAGTAGAATGTATGGCTTGATTTAGGACCCAAATCCAAAAATGAAATGGTTTTGTTCAGGAAGAAATGGTGCATATGCATCTGCAATTGTTCTTTGAAAGAATTTAGTAGTATTGTTTTAGTCTTAAAACTGATTTCACTTTAAAAAAGAAAAAGCAAATAATACCGTCTGCAGGGGTCCTATTCTTACATGTGAACAGGCTTAAAAACTCACAGGGGTAATAAATAGAAGGAGTTAGGGGCTAGAGGGAAGTACCATTTACAGTATTCCAGTTTCAACTCCTATTTCTTGAACGCTTTCCAGAACTAGAGAATCGCAGCCAGCATTGTAATATTTTGCTTCTGACAGGGTTTTCTTAATTCTTCCAAAGCCTCATGGAGCCATAAATGACAGAAACAATAAGGCCTTTGTTTGTGCACCGCATGTTGTGGCTGGGAGTGCATTGCATTCTATGAAAAAGTTTTGTTTTCTCACAGGACAGTAATAGTTGGTGCTGGAAAACTTAATAGTCCAAGTTGTTGGAAATTACTGTCTTTGTAGAAAAGAGCCATTTAATTAACACTTACAAAATATGTGCGCCTGTACAAGTGCACCTACATAATACCTGTCTGTACCTATAGCTTTCGAATGTCATGCTGAGAGGAGTTCGGGGGGCAAATATGCCTGGCAGTCTTGGCAAATCATGGTCCACAGTACCATTTGTACAGTATAATATTTTCCAGAAGCACATCATGGTTCTAACAGTGTCTTTTGTTTCTGGATTATAGATATAAATGAATGTGAAAGCAGCCCATGTGTCAATGGTGCCTGTAGGAACAATTTAGGATCTTTCAATTGTGAGTGTTCACCTGGCAGCAAGTTGGACTCTACAGGACTGATATGTATTGGTGGGTATTTTCTCCTGTTATTTTTCCCTTTTTCTTACTAACTTGAAAAACATCGATCATATTGATTAATTAATCAAGAAAATAATGTATTTGGGTAATTTTCCCCGTGATGGCAGACAGTATGTCTAGTTCTGTAGGTAGGTCCGAACAAACATGAACTAATTTGATTGCTTGCATGAGAGCAGGAACAAACAGAGAAACAAAATCCATGAGGATGTCCAAACTATGGTGAAAGTGGTGAAACGCAGGTATTGATTGGTGGGGGAGTGTGGGAATGTCTTATTATTAATAGGAATTATCTTGTCCTTTGGGAGAATGAGAATACGAGTAAAGTTAGAGGTGATTAGTCTGGTAGTTGAGAAACTGTAAAGCAGAAATGCCTGTCCAGTTCTTTGGCTACTTTTAAATCTGAGACAAGATAGCACGTAAAACTGGAGGAACATCTACTCAAATAGTGATAGGAAAGCATCTAGGGTTCAGGACATTCTCCATAAACTGTGAAGACTGCCTTTCCTAACTATAAGGAAATGTTAATGGCTTTTGCGTTATAGCACAAATTCACCTCTTGTGTAGGAAGCTGGTAAATGTGAGTAAGGCAGATCTAAGTTTGTCAGGATCCCTGCCCCTGGAGTAGATGCATGAGTATTGTCTTAGTTTTATGTACACACACACGCACGCACATACACACACATACATACACACACAAAAATGTATCTATAAATAAATAATGTTAGCATCCTTTGAGGATTCTGTTGCATTGAAAAAAAGCAGAGCACTGCACAGATTTTATTGGACCTAGCAGCAACAGTTGTCTGCAAGATGTCACTGGCATTATCTTTGGAAGCCATTTATTAGTGCTTTTTTTTTCTTGCCTTTCCAAGAAAACTCAAAGGATTGGAGACATCTGTACTTCTCAGGTGATCACAAGCTGCCATTAGTTCATCTTATTTGTGTAACATAATTTAAGTCACTGTAGGATACGTGGGATAAATTGGATTGGGTGATTCTAATTTTAAATGTTCCTTTTATTTTAAGATGAATTTGTCTGGTGTTCTTGGTTCAACTTTTTGCGTTGCCAAGTTTTTCTTAAAATAGGAAATTGAATGCAAAGACTTAAGTTTCCATTTAATGATGGAGTCTGTCTATGCTGTAATGTGCTTTTAAAGTGAATGTTACTGTTGTGTCTAAGCTTTCTCTTAAGACTTCCTTGTAGCACCACTAGCCAGTAAAGTTTAGTATTGTTTTGTTCGTTTTTACATTGTGCTAATTTCTTGTTATGACCACACTAACCTACACTTTCTTGTGCTGCATATTTATAACTTGGTTGTGTTCTCACATCCAAAGGTACTACAAGTACACTAAGGGCCTAATTGTAACAATGTTCTGGATTTAGTTTGCAAATGATTTCCATTGGAATGTTTACAGTGGGAGGTTCCATTTGGCCTGAATATTTGTCTTAAGTAACATAAAACATAAACAAAAAAATAGCTGAACAGTGTGATAAAAAGTGAAGAATAGGAGCCACCTATATACTGTGAGCCTAATCATTAATTTCGCATTGACCCAAGTTGTCTCAGGAACAGTTTTTTGAACTAAAGGTGGGAATATGTTACTACAGAAGGGTCTGAAGTACAGCTAATGTGAGGCACACAGATTTATCCTGTTAGAGCCCAGCTGAATATTTTTCTACCTTGGCAAAATTTCCATTGGAATTGGTAGTCATGAGAGGAGGGCAGACAGTGAGTAAGGGATTGGAAGTTAAAGGTAGTTTACTGTGTGAAAAAATTGCAAATGCTGTTGTCAAATTTTAAATCTACCATTTTACATCTCTATGGTAGAGCAAGTTGTTTTCCCCATTACCACTGCAGTGAAAGACATGTATATTGAATGCATTTGCCCTATTTTTTTTAGCGGATTGCTCCTATAAAGCACTCCTGTAGGATCAAATATGAAAAGCATATGCCAAAAAATAAATGTATGGCTAGAATAGTTTTTTTGTGGTTTGGGAATGTGTTATATTCTTCTTGAGACTGATCAAGGTAATGTCATATTCTGACCCCTCTCTATTTTTTCTTTAATATCAAATTTGCTCTCATGTCAAAACCAGAACCAGTCCTACATTATAAGGGCAATTTTTTCTGTCTTTCATGATGATGATTAAAATTATTTAACTTAAAAATGGCATGAAATTTTTAAGTAAAAGCACATGACAACAATATTAGAATTTTTTTACTGATTTTTATTGTCTTGTGGACTCAGGTCTTGTATTGCATGTTAGACTGATCTTATATGGAGAAGCTACGTGGCTGATCCATGTTCTTTATTGAGTTTATGGACAGAGGACTTCAGTCTGTCAGGTCCTCTGGTTCCTTTGCTCAGACTGCTCAGCATCAAGGCTGAAGAACCATGTGGCTTGAGCCATTTGCACCCATATTACCTGTAGAAATTGAGCATAGATGTGAGCCATTTGTCTCTTTCTGTGAGCTTTCCTGGGTAGGGAAAAAATGACTTGCTCAAATTACGATCAGAATTCAAGTCGCAAAATTTGGGCTCCAATTTAAGCTCAAACCTCCAGCAAATGAGGGCTGTTAGTTCAGCAGTTACAATAAAAGCATTCAGCAAAAATGTTGTCATATTTTGTATTTACTTTGCTTGCACACTGACAGTGCTTGCAATATTGAGGCTGCACTGTTAGGGGAAAAAAGAGGAATTGTTGTTGAAATACCTCTGTTGATGGTACAAGTGTTGCACTTAATATATGCTTTTTATGCGTGTTTTAGTCTAGATTCATGGAATTCATGTGCTGCACAATAAGTAGGCTGCCATCTGCCTGTAGTATGCATATATTTTTCTTCAAGTCAGAATCAAAGAGATGCCAGCAACAGAAAGAATGCTTTGATGCTGGATAATAACTTTTTCACCAAAGCAAAACTCACAGTGACTGCCCACTTTAGATTTTGTCTGGACAAGAGAGATTATGTGAAATAAAGGACATTAACTCATAGCCTGAAAAAGATAAGACAAGCAGACTTTGGCAGGATAATGTAGATGCAGCTGGAGTGAGGAAAATCATCTGCTAATTTGTATAGTTTAAATAATTTTTGAGGTATTAGTATGATTTTTCCATCCTGTAAAGTTGGCTTCTAAAAATAAATAATACTGAGCTCTAGTGAATAAAGCAATGGGAGCATTTACGTTTTGGTAACATAAAGCAGAGATATGAACATATGGGCAGTAAGCTGGATGTGGCCTGAAAGAGAAGCCAAAGAGCCTATATTCCTATATGTTGGTCCCTGAATTTGGGACATATGATGACCAGGGACGTGACTAGCTAAGAGCTGAGCCAGCTAATGACTGCCCAGGTTTTGTCTTCGGTCTTGTTATGCTAACGCAGGTCTTGACTGTTAGCTAAAGGTTGATCAAGGTGTGGAAAAAATACCTTTTCCACTCTTCTGTACCCCTCGTTGCTTTGTGCATTTAAGTGTGGTGTTCTGCCCCCCATTTTGAGACCAACATTAACCTAAATAATACAACTGCTTTACACTTAACTGTTAATGAAGTATGTAGCACAGTTTCTACGACCGATTCTAGTCACATTCTTGGGCCAGTTTTTTTCCTGTTACTTTAGCGAATGAAGGGTTGTGCTCTCTTTGTCTACATAATTTTCTAACATGACAATTTTGTAGAAAATTAAAAGTTGTTTGAAAAAAAAAATCTGTAATTGTTCTATCTTAAGCACATTGCTTCTAAACATGAGGTATTAGTAATAGTGATCAACAGCACCTAATAGATGGTCTGGCTTTGTACATATAAGTAAATCTTAAAGCTAAATCCCATTCTTCTTCCATTAGTCATCTCATTAAATTCATCTGGGCCACTTGCTTAACTTTGAACTCCGATTATGCACATGCATTTAAACTCTACCCAGGCTGACCTCCCAATCTGGGTTAGATCTTTACAGACTGCTTTTGCTATCTGATCACAAAGGTTGTTGTCTGATTAAAGAAATTTTATACCATTTGAGTGTAACATTGTAAAGGTATTGAGCAAAGGTGCTGTAGGTACAGCTTTTAAAGTATGTAACTGATTTAAGATCTAAAAAAATGGCTTGGGTACTGAAAGCATATATTTTAAGACCTGAAGATTTGGGTACCTGAAAGAGAATTTCAGAGGATTTCAGGCAGCAGAGACAATACTGAAGGCTGAAAATCCCCCCTTTGCTCAGTGGCTGGCTCAGGCAGTCAGGAGGTGCTGCCTGATGTGGCTGGGCACTCGAGGGAACTGGCCCTGAGCTGCTCTGGCCATCCAATTTGTGATTCAGGAGCTGGGTCTGCTGTGGCTGAGCCCTCAGGAGCAGACAGTGGAGTATAACCTAACGGGTGTGTTCAAAGTATAGCTAGTGCACTAGCAGAACCAGACCACTAAAAGAATATAGCACGCTCCTATGTCCCACATTTTTATCTTTTTTTCCTTCCTGACAACCTTGAAGGTTCACCGAGTGAGATAGAGGCAAGAACACCTTCATTTCATAACCCAGTGGTTCAGGCACTCAGCTGGAAGGGAGAGTCCCAGGTTGTGATCTCTGCTTTTGTTGTAACTTGTGTATTTTAGACTGATCAGTCACTAGAAATAAATAAATCCACTGTATTATCTGGAGAACCTCTGCTAGCCGTGGGACCTAGACTATAAAATGCCTCAAGCAGTGTGCCCTATTGCTCACTTCTAGTGATAGTGCTATTCCTTTCCACCACTTCTAAACTAAAATGTGATGTGTACAAAATGACTCTGATGGAAGGTTTATTTTAAAAGACAGCCTGTGCTCCCTTGGTACTCTTGACTACACATGGCATGAACATGGCATGCCAGCTCTTTTTGCTGTGACAATTCCATATTGTTTTCTATTCTGCTGCAGATAGCCTGAAGGGGACTTGCTGGCTTAACATCCAAGACAGTCGCTGTGAAGTCAACATCAATGGTGCTACACTGAAATCTGAATGCTGTGCTACCTTAGGAGCAGCTTGGGGCAGCCCGTGTGAGCGATGTGAATTAGGTATGCTGTGATATGCCGCATCTTTTGGGAGAAGAGGGGAAGTATCACTAGGCAGATGCTCATCATTTTCTGTTCAGAAAACAAACAAACAGACAACACAAAAAAATGTGAAACAAAGTTGTCTTATTTAGCATCACTTGTAATCTCCACCATCAGAGATCATTCTAATAACTTTGAAGTTACCAGGAAATAACGTGTGAATAAATCTTTCAATAATTACATATGTTTCATCTCCACAGGAACTGTGCATTGGAGTAGGGAAGTAAGGACTATGATAATAAAGTGAAATATCTGGTAAAAGTCTTGAGGACTTTTTATGTTGTGGGCTGTTAACACTTTTTCCAGCTGTTTTCCAGCACATAGCTTATGTGCAATTAGTATTACTATTAGATTACAGAGTTAGGTCTAGAAGTTGGAAGCAGGAATGCTAACTGTGTTTGTGGAAAAAGTACTGTGCCACATTCTCCCCATAAGGTTTGAATAGTGCCACTTGCAGCTGAACCAGTGTCAGGATGTTTTGGCCTTTCATTTTTAATTGGAACAATAACTGTGGGCACATGTATCCCATCTAACAACCGTGGTGCAAACAACATCCAACAGAGCTGTGAACTGTGCGGTACAGCATCAAGCAAAGATATTACTTTGGACTCCTGGAAGCAGCATGGTCAGATCAGACTGGTAAAACTAATCAAAACCTAACCAATCTAGAGAGCTAATTAGCTCAGTCTGGATACATTTGGCTATTTAATTTCCTATTCTCTAACTAGTTAAATTTCAGCAAGCTTTCGTATCACTCATCATGCTACGTTTTACATGCATATCCTAAAATAATGTCATTGCTTAGATCCTTTATTAAGCTGCCATGAAAAAAAAGCCGTTAGTGATGACTGACATCACTAAAGCTTTAAATCTGCAGGCAACTTTACAGGAAATTTACCTTTCAGCTGCATCTGAGTGCAGAGATTGATACGATTAGATGCTGAGCATTCCAGTCTCCATTAAAGAAAGCACATGAGAAAGTAATTGTCTAAGATGTAATTTCCTCAACTATTCACTTGTTTTAAGTAACATGTATGAGTCAGTACTTTTCTTGATTGAGGCTAGAGCACTCGCCGCCTTAAACAGTCACATTACTAGAGAATTCCAAAGATACATTTATTTTTAAATTATTTACTCCTGTATTTCTGTCATTCCAAAGCAGTGATATATCTTTCTGGCTTGATTCCAGACACAGCTTGCTCAAGAGGATTTGCCAGAGTGAAGGGCGTTACCTGTGAAGGTGAAGTTTTTGCTTCTTACTAAAGATGTCATTTTTTTTCCTTTGAAAATGAGATAAAAGGGCATTTATAATGTTGTTGCTTTTCTCAGGCATAATCATACCAACCTTACATGAATGCCTTCACAATTACTGACTGTTGGGAAGTGTTACGTTACACTTTGTTGGATAATATCAAAATGATACAGAGAGAATGGAACTGCTCCTTCAAAATACATTTAATCCCGTTAGGTTTTCCTTTCTCTCACCCATATCCATCATCTTGTCTAGGAGAAGAGAATGTGGCGTCTTCATGTCCTATGACTTGAAGATCTTGAGACTGAGCCACATGCTTGTTCAGAGCAGTGATCAGACCCTAATACAGTAGGGATGAAAGCCTCTCGCTTTCTTTCATGTAGCTTTAATTCTCAATAAAGCTGTAACTGTCTCCTTCGAGTTACATGTTAACTCAACTCTTTGTTTCCCCAACAGATGTAAATGAGTGTAATGTTTTCCCGGGGGTTTGTCCCAACGGGCGGTGTGTTAACAGCAGAGGTTCATTTCACTGTGAGTGCCCTGAAGGACTGACCCTGGATGGAACAGGGCGAGTGTGCTTAGGTAAGAATGCACTCAACCCTGCCAACTTTTTAGGTGTGTCCAACAGTTGTCCAAAATTATTCTCAAATGGATGTGAAAGGATGTTTATTTGTTTCTGAATTCCTCCGAAAGCAGTTTGTTAAGCATACATTTTAGTTTATGCCTGCTTAGGTATCAAATGCCCCTGCCAGTTCAGGGGAGAGCTGTGAATCCCTTGGGGGAATACGAATGTTTGTGTTAAGACTTTTCTTGCCCACAATGCAATCTAGAGTGCTGCCCTTACTCTGACTCCCATTCACACAAACAGAAATGTCTAGATAGCTGGGAGCTAGATGATAAGAGGTCAGCTGGTCAGCTAGCAGCTTGTAATGCAAGGTAAAAAGTCCTCTCCTCTGTTGCTATCTAGTCATTTTGTGAAACTCGGATACTACCTTGTAGCATGAAAATGCTGGTGCAAATTGGTCTATCTGAGAGTAATCAAAATGAGTGTAGATAAAAGTAAGACTTCATCTTTGTTGTACAGATTAATATCTTCTACTGACAAAACATGATGTCGGTGAAAACATACATTTCTCTAGGAAAGACTTCAGGTATAAAAAATACTGAACCCCTGTGTAAGTTCAAGAAAGTAGAAGTGTCCTGTAGCAAGTGTAATTAGTGTTATTAGTCTGTATCTTTAGAAATCAATGGTCAGAGATGAAAAAAGATAAAGTCAGGGTACTGGATGTTTAGAATACATTCTGTAATTCATATTATTTTTTCTTGACAGTTCTGAGGACTGTAAAAATATGATTACTGACAGTGTTGATTTCTTTACTGAAATACAAATAGATGAAAAGTGTAGAATGTACTGATGCTTTCAAATGGGTTATTATTGTTATTTTCCACTGTATGTGAGATACAGCAAAGCTAATTTTTTTTCTGTATACATACCAGCGTGTGGTACTTTTCCTGACAGTTGGGTATGCAAACACAGTTGGTTGATCTTTTTGTTGACTTACTTTTCTGCAAATGAGACCCATGAGTATAACCATAATTATTTTTCTGGAAACCATATTGTTTTCTCCTGCTAACTGGTGTTAAAGTAAGCCTAACAACCGTGAGCAATTTTTTTTTCCCGTATTCCTTGTATTATTAAATTAATTTAATAATATAAATATAGGTAGGAATATTTTTTTTAAAATGAATGTAGGTCAATTTGTAGATGAGAATACCTGATATACTAAGGAAATATATGTCTCTGTCCTATCAAATACACATACAAACCTAAAAAGCAGAATGATGTCAGACTAATGGTATATCTTGATATTGGGAGGCAGCAAAATAAATGCTTGTACTTTTATGTGGTACAACAGAGATCCAGAAACTTAACTATAGTGCAATATTAGCAACTTCAAATGATTGAACTTTGTGCAGAAGTGTAGAGTCTTAAGCAGAAATCTGTCTCCCAGAAACTGAGCCTTACATGTACTTGTGCCTCAGAAATAGGTGCTTCTGAGAAACAGAAAACTTGAGCAAAGGTTATAATGCGTATTTGTTTTTGTAAAATGAACAGATATTCGCATGGAGCAATGCTACCTGAAATGGGATGAAGATGAGTGCATTCAGCCTGTGCCTGGCAAGTTTCGTATGGATGCCTGCTGCTGTGCTGTGGGGGCTGCCTGGGGCTCTGACTGTGAGGAGTGTCCTAAGACTGGCACCAAGGAATATGAGGCTCTGTGCCCCAGAGGTCCTGGCTTTTCCAACAGGGGAGATATTCTAACTGGCAGGCCATTTTATAAAGGTAATGGTTCATTCTTGGATCTAAAAATGAATTACAGGTACACCTGGGTGAATATTCTAAGAAAATGCCAGGATTTGTGTCTACGTTTGTTATGTACTTGAAATAAGAGATATTATAACAATGTTTGCCTGAAAGAGCTGACCTTACAGGTGGGAAAATCTCTGCTCACATGGTGCTCAAAATGTTACAGGAGCCTAAACCAAAAAGGTGCAGAGTTTGAATTTGGTAAGGAGAAAAAGGAAATGACTGCATCAGGACTGAAGGCGGGGAGAACTCTAAACGATGAGAATAACAGCAAATGTGCACCTTTTTTAAGGTAGTGCTTTACAAAGAGTGAACTGAGGGTCAGATAAAGTTCCATGAAATCAGGGAGTTAAGATCTAAATGTAAAATATTACTAAAATTTGTCCCAGCTTCACTGAAAGAGAGACTGAGGAAGGATGAGTTCTTTCTATGGTTTGTGCAATTAATAAGTGATTAAAAGGGAAGGGTGTCTGTCTCATTAAAATTATGAGGGCAATGATAACAAGGAGCTGCAGTGATTAAGAAGTAAATAAAAGCCTTTTGGCCAGTTTTTACTAGCTTTAATTCCTGTAGTGCAAAAAACAAAACTGAAGAAGCTGGAAAATGTTAAGAAATGATATCTGAGATATTTCAGGTGACTGAGATCTGTTAAGAAAACCTGTAAATTTCTGTGTGCAGAAGCTGAGGTGATCCAGAAATATTTTGGTATTTTATTTTTAAAAGGATGTGTTCTTAAGGATTTATCTTGAAATATGTTGAGTTGCTTGAGAAAATTTTTAACAGATTGGACCTCTGCTTCACCATAAATAAGCTCTCGTTTTCAGGAGTTACCATTCTCAGGCAAAGCTCTGAATGTTCAATGGTGATTTACTGAGCAAATAAGGGATTTAATAATAATATAATTGTTTGGTTTTATTAAAATGTATTTAATTAGAAATAATAAATTCCTAATTATTTAATAATAATAAAACCTTGTCCCCTCCGAAGATTTTTGTAAGGATTTGCTTCTTGTTTCTGCTGTTATATTTGGACCATGCTTTTCTTCCATTCACACTAATACGTAAGAGATAGAAGTTCGTTTCATCAAAGATGATGCTTGGGTAAGGACATTCATCCAGCAAATTATATCATAGAGGGTAAGAGAAGCTTATTCAAGTTTGTAAATGCTGCCAAGGGTGTGCACATCAGAGAGGCTGACACATGAAAAGCCTTTATTTGTCCTATGCAAGATCCTTTAACAGCTTGTTGCTATCCAGCTGTCCAGTAAAACACATTTAGAAGAAACATTTCATTTGATATTCTACAAAAGAAAAATTCCTCTTTCTTAAACTGAGCTCCAGATATCATTCTGGCAATCTCAATTTGAAAAAAAAAAAAAAAAACAACAAACCAACAAACAAACCAAACAACAAAAACCAATCAACCAGGGAATAGTTACATCTTTTACAAGCTGGCTCAGGAACACCATGAGTATTCATTGTGTTAGAAAGCAGAATAGAGCACAATACACATATTGGTGTCGTGATCACTGAATTCACTGAATTTGGTTGATTGCTGGTTAACATAAAGTTTTAATTACTGGTTTGATTATTGAGAAGCAAAGAAAGCATAAACAATTCAACAGGTAGGGAAATATCTTTTCTGCCTTACCCCCAGGCTCAGCTTCAGCCCAGCACCTCTCCTCCACATTTCCTGGTGTCCGGTCCCGCTAGTCCCACGGATGAGATAGTTGGCAGCACAGGGCCTTGGGGACACTGAGATGTTTTCTCTTTGTCACCCCTTGTTGCTTAGTCTTCTCTTTCACTGCTCCTTCCTTCTTACTCATTTCCTGTGCCCTGGCATGGGCTTCTGCATGGGACAGAGGCCCTCTGGGTTGCTTCTGCACCAGCATGGGTTCTCAAGCCCATGCTCCTTCAGGATGTCCCAGCCCCAGTGCGACTCATGTGCTGTAGTCCTTGGGATGTGTCACTGCCCCAGCATGGGTCACCCACAGTTCATGGTCCCTCAGGGATATCCCTGCCCCAGCAGGGGTTGCATGTGGGTCAGAATCCCTCAGAAGTGTCTCTGCCCCAGCATGCATCCTTCATGGGCCACTGTGTGTCAGGGTATTCCTGCCCCTGCCTCGATCACCTGTAGGCCACAGTCCCTCAGGCATGTCCCTGCCCTGGCATGAGTCAACATGGGTCCTCAGGGGTGTCTCTGCCCTGACATAGGTCATCCAGGGGTGGCAGTCCCTCAGGAGTTCCTCCTCAGACATGGAGTTCTGCCTTCCAAGAGTGCGTCTCTAGTCGTATCTCCAACAATGACTCCTTTTGTGTGCCTTCTCCGTTTCATTTTTCCATTCTCCTAATCTGTGTAGGAGGAGGCCATCCCTCCAGTCCCCTGCAACATAGACCCTGCCTTCCGTGCCCAGTACAATTGCTAAGAATGAACAGGAAATTCACATTAATTTTACATATATTTGTACTTAAGAATGCTCTTTTCTTTTGTTTTTATTTCATAGATATCAATGAATGTAAAGTATTCCCTGGTATGTGCATGAATGGTAAATGCAGAAACACAATTGGAAGTTTCAAATGTAGATGTAACAATGGGTTTACTTTAGATATGGAGGAAAGAAACTGTACAGGTAAGTCTTGCATTTTCCCCAGTTTTCCCTAGGGTCATAGAAAGTCCAGGTTGAAAGGGACCTCAAACAACTTTTTGTAGGAAAGGGAGCCTAAATGACATTATCTAGCACCCTGTCGATCTTGAAAACATCCCATGATGGGGACTCTACCACATGCCTAGGGCATTTTAAATGAACTTGCACTTGTTTTATAGCTTGGTTATCTGAAAACTTAATATCATTGATTTCCTTCAGTTTCTAAGAGCCTAATCATGGGACAGAATGGCCAACTGTCTTAAGTTTCCCTTTCAGAAAGTGATTTTTCAATAAATGTAACATTCTTCTTGTACATGTACATTAGGAATTTTTTTAATTGGTGTGAAGATGCTCAGGTCATGCTCCATCAGTACAACCTGGAAAATGAATAAGGATCACCAGCAAAGCCAAGTTCAATGTTTTAACATACAGATTAACTTAATTTATGTCCCTTACTCTCTGGTCAGTGTAATATCAAATGAACTTAGACACTCAACTGCAAATTAATTTCACTTAGATTTGATAGCCAACCACACACAGAGGCGCCCATGCAATTCTGACATCAATGCAACATTAACTCAAGAAGAGATGTGCATTTAATTTAAAAGTTTAATATTTTTTTTATTCACTGTCTGGAGAAACTGAAACAGCAGATAAGCTTGATAGTTTTCTGGTTATGAGAACCTGGATGCCTGCATTGTGGGTGGCTGTGTGCTGAAAATTGAAGGAGGTTTTGTTATACCACACAGGCGTCTATGAGTGAGTCTGAGTAATGTGAAGTGTGGGTGGTAAGGCATGTTAACTGAGGTTGGTCTGGATGTTAATGTTGCCCTAACTGGTGATTTCCTTGTTTTTATAGTGATTGCATTGATGAGAAATGCATTTAACAAACTTTATTTCTAAACTAACAAGAATAGGTCAGAAAACTTCTCCTTACAAAAGCTTTTTTTGGTTCTGTTTTCCATTGAAAGACTGTTCTGATGAAAATGTTCCGCTGAGCAGCTGTAGAGAGCCAGGTTTTATTAAATGGAAGAGGTTTTTTGTTTTAAACAAGCAACAAAATGTTTTATAAAGCCTACAGGAGGCCAGATACTCTGTAACATCCCAGGCCCACCACATGGGTTACCATCCAGCACCTCCACGCATCTGTGTGTGAGGACTGAACTATCTTCACGTGGAAGAAACCTGGCTGTAGGGAGTGACACAGAGGCAAAAGAGTTTCTTGAATGTGTTGAAAAAAGAACTGGTTTGAATCTTTAGCAGTTTCTTTAGTTAAGCTTATACTTGCCTAGTTTTCCTCAGCCACTTACACAAATGAGTCTACTGCACAGCTCACTAACTTACTGCAAACACGTTGGTACTCTTCTCTGTTTTTTCTTGCTCCCTGAACTTCTTGGATGACAGAACCAATCCTATGCCCTATCCTGGACTAATGTCGTCATTGTTTCAAATATCGTGTTATTTTTATTTCCTGTAAAGACTTCATGATTTCTTAATATATAAAAATTAGTGACACAGTAATAAATGAAGCTGAAGGTAGAGGGTGTACTGCAGAACATGAAACAAAGGCATTGAACCCTTGTTCACCCCAAAAACACTGGGTGGGCAAGTAGAGTAAGGAAGAGAGAAGACTGGAAAGATGTGAGGCGATAATAAATAACAGGCTATCAAGTTCTTCTTTCCAGTCCTCTCCTTCAACACTGCCCTGTTTCACTGGATCATATCCATATCACAAATTCCTCTTCAGCTTCCTGCCTCACTTCCAGTGTGTCTTACAAAGATCTCTTCTTTCTCTTCTCTTTTTGTCTTCTACAAACCTGCTACAGTTTTCCACAGTAAGTTTCATTCAAACTTAACTAATAAAGATAACCAGTCAACTGTAAATCTAGTCTTTAAAGGAGCTACTTTAATTCCTAATGGAAAGGGTATATTTAAGCTTATAATGCTATTACTGGATAGATGTTTTCATAATAAGCAATTTAATATCAATGGCACTGTAGTCATGGAGTCAATTGGTACCTCTGTAATAACAATTCAAATTTTGTTACATTTAGTAATTTCCTTAGCAGTCTAACCTTAAATTATACTTGTTGTAGCCTACTTGTTACATAGTTCATTGAGACCTCTGAAGGCATTCCATTATGAATCTTTCACAAACTGTTTCACATAATCAGATATTCCTTTAAATATTAAACGAATTTAATTTTTCTCTGCTGATTTATATACTGTATAAGATTTCTGTTGAGTTAATTTTTAATGGCCAAGTGTTCACTTCTGTGAAAAACAGGATAACCTTAAACTCTATTTGATTTTTGTACCTCTCCATTACTATAAAATAGACATTGATGAGTGCCGGATCTCTCCAGACTTATGTGGAAGTGGTACTTGTGTCAACACTCCTGGAAGCTTTGAGTGTGAATGCTTTGATGGTTACGAAAGTGGATTTATGATGATGAAGAACTGTATGGGTAAGTGTTCCCAGCATGACCTGGAGACTGTTCACTGTACAAAGCCTGACGGTACTCGGTACTATGCTTGCGCTGCTCCACTGAACACTTCATATGTGCAATTACTGTGACATCTTGAACAAGTGAGACCAATACACAGTTTATAGGACAGGTATCTGAACTATGCATATCGCTTTGCTTGTTCTTTTTGCTAATTACTTTTACACATTTCTGTATAGATATTTTAGAATGGCAGCAACTATTCCTTCATGTAGTTTAAAAATGGCTAATGAGATATCCAAACATTTGGTAAACTTAGGAATAGAAGGCTGGAGTTTCAGAGTAGTGTGATTAGCTTTTCCTTGATTCTTCTAGGACTCAAGAAATTCTGAAAGCATTTCCTGAAAAATCACATCTCTCTAATCTGTCTGAAGTTCTAAGAATAGAAATGGAGGCACCAAAAGTTACTAGCCACCTTTAAAAATCCTGAGTTAGTAGTGTGGAGTACTTAATGAAATACATCATGAAACATACAAAGAAAATGAAAAGTTTGAGATTTTCATCCTAATGAGGCTGAATGGGTCCTCCTCCTTGTCCTTCTTGAAGATTGGATTGACATTTCCCTTCCTCCCACCCTAAAGATCCTTGCCTGGTTTCCATGACCTTTCAAGGGTGGTCTGGAGTGGCTTCAAAAATGACATTGGCCAGCTCCCTCTCAGCACTCACAGGTCTTTTCCATGTCTTTTGTCAGCAGTTCCCTTCCCCCATTTCCTCTCATCTCTTTGCTGCTGTTGTTACACCCTTCACATCCCTTGCCAGGGTCAGCTCCTGGTGGCTTTGGCATTCCTAACCCCATCCCTGCACACTCAGACAGTGCCTCTATTTCTCCTCCATCTACTGTCCCTGCTTTTGCATACTTCATACTTCCCTTTTGAGTTTGAGCTTTGTCAGGAGCTTTTGTGCTCGTAATTAAACTCAAATGAGCGATCATATGCCTCTGTGTGTCAGGAGGCCATGCAGGCCTCCTGTCACCTTTACTTGATTTCCTGCAAATTGTGATGCTGTTACACTCCAAAAGTGAGAAAAAATCATTGCCTGAATCAGAGATGAATATAATAAAGAAAAGAAACTGTGGAAACTGAATAGCCTTCATGAGAGACAGAGTACAAATGCAGAGAATCGATACAGGGGCAGGGAAGCATGATGTGAGATAAATAAGCAGAGAGTGAGGACATAAGAGAAATGACTTCTTGAGGGCCTGTTGCAGGAACTAAGGAAGGGAGGGCATAATGTTCAATGAAGACATTTTGGAGCTGCGAGGACTATCCAAGCAGAACTATAGCAAAAGGAACGTTGAATTCCATCATCAGGCAGTTTCTCCCACGTGAATAACCTGCGAAACCCAGTGGCATCTTGGCTGAATGCTCAGGCTAATGAAAGATAATGCTAGTCTGCTAGTCTGAATAGAAGTCTCTAGTTTCAAGTTTAGATAGCCATAATGCTTCCTGGGAGTCCAAAAGCGTGAGTGCATCCTGCACCTTGAACATCTTTTGATCATATTTCTCTTCATCCACATCTACAGTATTAGCTGGTTTTATCAGGTTTGTAAGTCAAATATTCAGTTTGCCGTTATAAGCTGTAGCAAGCATATTTCTCAGCCACACAACGACATACACAGGAGCTGATCAAACCGAATAGCCATTTAGTTAACACTTTATGCACACATCCCCATTAACACAGACAAAATTTTGAGTGCATACATAAATGGGTGTCTGGTTGCATTAAGAAGCACTTTTTTGACAGTTTCATCACATTAATACATTGTTCTAAATGGCAACCATCCGAACAGTTGCTGTCTTTTCTTGTGTTCTGTGTCTCCTAGAATACTTAATTTTGAATGATGAATTTCTGGTTTTCTTGAGGGCAAAAATGCCAGTTTTAGAGTTAATAATGCATGGTTTTTTGTTTGCCCTGTTATGCAGCATGAGGAAAGGAGCAGCATTGCTTCAATGAAGTATTGCTTTTATTTCTGACCCCCAGGTTCGGTCACTTACAGACACTGACAAATGCTTTTCTCTTTGTTGCTCCTTAGTAATGATCTTATTTATCATGGTTTATTCACAGATATTGATGAATGTGAACGCAACCCCCTGCTGTGTAGAGGTGGCACATGTGTGAACACTGAAGGGAGTTTTCAGTGTGACTGTCCTTTGGGACATGAGCTGTCACCATCACGTGAGGAATGCATAGGTGAGTTTCAACTCAGAATAGTAGTCTTTGGCTTTCTAAGAAGAGTGGTCATTTGTGCTATGAAAACTTTTTGTCTCTGGCAAGGATAGGGCCTCAGGAATGTCTTATACAAATTCATGGTCTTCCTTTATATGAGTATCTTCCATTTAAAACCTTATAATGGATCCTGTAAAATCTCCAGTGCCCTTAACACTGTTGACTTCAAAAAGGGTTATTTTACCAGGGCTCTTAGGGTTTATTTAGCAACCCAAAGGACTGTACCAGTTATGTTGGCAACTTTCAAGTAAAATACACACAAGAACAAAGTGAACTTCAATCCTACAATCACTAAAAAGTATTGTCCTTCATTAAAATGCAGCTCACCTTTTTGCACGTAATTCACCAGAATTGTGAAAAAAATGCAAAAGCCATAATACATATTATCTCTTTGGTTTCTGTGTTTGATGCATAGTTGCTTCAAGAGTTGGTTTAAACCCACACACTGTGCAGTTAATGTTCACAGAGCAGAAACAAAGAGGATAAACCTTTGGACACTGTCTTAAATATACTGTTCAGAGCTCCATACCTTGAATTAGAACATGCTAAGAACAAGAAAGAAATTAGAAAAAGCCTGAAAGCCACCAGTTTAAAATATTGCCTCTCACCCTCTTTCTCTGGCATTTGAGCAGTTAAGAGTCTGCATTCTGAATAACAAATAATTGATATGAATGATTCTTTTCCAGATGTAAATGAGTGCTCGTTAAGTGACAGTCTCTGCAGAAATGGCAAGTGTGTGAACATGGTTGGAACATACCAGTGTTCCTGTAACTCTGGGTATCAGGCAACTCCTGACAGACAAGGCTGCATAGGCAAGTGTTGTACACCTTCACCTATTTATTTGTGCTTCAGCATATATTGTTTCATCTGTCTTTGCTTTTATTTAATTTCATACCTTCCTTTTGAAACTGAGCGGGACCATCTTCTTATCTGCTGTCAGGTCTATCATGAACTATTAGAACCTTAGAAATATAAAGAAGGTATAAAAGATCGTTGCTGTACTGAATTCTGCAGAATACTTTGAGAAAAAATGTTTTATGGTACTACTCCACTAAAATCAAAGGCTTGAGCTAACAGCCAGAAAATATTGCTTGATTACTTGATCAAGCAAGAACAACCACAGGCATTGATAGTTTAACTTTTTCTCCTTATTGTATATATGTCTCTTAAATCCTTCACTATAGTAATACTGAATTATGTAGTTGTCATCACATTGGTAAAGAGAAAGGGGATATTGAGAGGTTTTTTATTTGTTGGGTTTGTTTATTTTTTTGCAAAAATACAAATTTCTGCTACATTTCAAGCTTTCATGAAACCTAAGTTTCTCAGGGGTTTTCTTTCTTTCCTTTCCACATGTTGTCTTTTGCACTTTTTTTTTACATCCCTTGTAATACATACGAACAAAAGCAACAACTAAAAGTAGCCACCTGCTTCCACAGATGAACATGCAGTTGACAGAGAGATAGCTGATCAAAATATAAATCAGACAGTAGAGTGAGAATTAAAATTCAGAATCATATTACTGATAAACTGTTTCATCTGCTAAGTAAAATGGCAAGAGAAGATGATTTTTCCTTATAAAAATATATTTAACGGTTACTAATGTTTCTTCCCCAGATATTGATGAATGTATGATAATGAATGGAGGCTGTGACACCCACTGCACTAACTCAGAAGGCAGCTATGAATGTAGCTGCAGTGATGGCTACGCTCTAATGCCAGATGTCAGGACATGTGCAGGTAGGTTTTAATATCTTTCCAAGTTCCAAGATCATATCTTTCAGGCAATAAAAACATGGTATTCTTGTACCAGAATGACAGAATTATTCTCTGCCCTTTTTTTCCCCCCTCCAGATATTGACGAATGTGAAAACAATCCAGATATCTGTGATGGTGGGCAATGTACTAATATTCCAGGGGAATATCGCTGTCTCTGTTACGATGGATTTATGGCTTCGATGGACATGAAAACTTGTATTGGTAAGTAGCTGTACACACCAAATTTAATGCAAGTCTAAAAATTCTGCAGCTAATATTTTTGGATGTTCTGATGAATCTTTGAAAGTGGGTATTAAAACTATGTATATTGTAACAAAAAAAAATCTATAGATCTTTCTTGCATCTCACTATAGGTGTGTCAGGAAGGGTAGAAAAAAAATTTGAAAAGTCCGTAAAGATGAATCAAATCACGTAGTTCCAAAAATAGGAGTGATTTAATTGCAATGATACGATTTCTCTAAAACATCTCTTTTGAGAAGAGGTTATTTGAGTGCCCCAGCGTTTTCTTTTCTCTTGTAAAACTTTTAGTTTATTCCCTCAGCTACAGAAAGTTATCATGAGTAATTATAAAGGAAATGAAAATAAAAGTATCTCCTCAAATTAACCTAACGTGTTTAGTTTATCTTGGTGTTTATATGAAGTTCTTACCTTTTACATTTAATATAAAGTTTCATATGTTTCTTATTTTAAGGTGGTTTTAGCTATACTAATTACCTCTTTTTATGTTTTGTGAGCATCTGTCAAACAAACATTTATTTTGCACATGTGCACACTTACACAGACACACACACAGAGGAGAAACTAGTTATATGTAATGCTGAGCAAAGCCATCCGGCGCTGGTTTTATCTCCTTTCTTCCATAACTAGAGATGAGTTTAATATTTTCTATTTCACCTTCACTTTTCTGTTTAGAATGGATCTTTTCAATAATTTTACGTATTAGCCATGTTGCTAGCTGTAAAATCAGAATACTTTTTCCATTTTAAACACAACTGCTCTTAAATGTTCTTCTCTAGGAAAACAGTATCTGATATTAAAGTTAGAAACCTACAGTGAGAAAGTGTGAATTTCTGCCATGTATGTAATTGTTTTCCTTGCTAATGGCATCATCCAGTTTGTAAAAAAGCCCTTGGGGTAACTCCAATTTCTTCTTACTGGACTTAACACTACTTTCAACAAACTTGATTTTTTTTCTATCAGAAATACTTGAAATATCTTGTATTTATTTGACAGTATGTGAAATTAGATGATCTTTGCCATTTAACTAATATAAAAATTGGAGCTATTTGAATAAAGTAAAAAAGTTGACATAGGTGTAACTCATAATAAGACTATGTTTTAACTACAAGCTCTTAACCAGGACTTCAATTATAAACTATTTAGCTTTCAAATGAGGTAAATTCTGGAATAATGTTAAAGCCTTATATTATAGTTGAAAGCCTATAGTGAAGGTTTAGCATGCAGTATAAGAATCTAAAATACAGTTCAGGTACAAACTACATTATTCTTTAGGAGAGGCTTTCTTCCTAATGGAAAGTTTTCATTGTATATGCAACACTCAGTGAAATTGGGAAGCACAGGGGTACATCAATAGGAAACTTAACCTCTCTTGAAACTGTAGTCTGCATCAAGGCAGCAAGTGCTGAGCAGTCACATTGTTGATGTGCCTGGGGAGGGGGACTGGCACAAGAGCACATCTACAGTCACGATGCCCTGTTTTGCCTTGTGACTTTTTTTTAATATGGTTATGGGAAAACTCTTCTGTCTGTGGCTTATCACTTGTTCTTTCTGCAAGGGTCTTTCCCCATCCCACTTGCAGCTTGACTTATCATTGAATGTTACTTTTGCTTTTTTGTCTTTGTATGTGACAGAGATAGCTCTAACTTTTGGAGGCATTTCTTCTCCAGGGTATGCTCCTGATGTCTCTGCTCCTTACCTTCTCCCAAATTGGCTTTCAGCAGCAGCATTTGGACAATTTCACCTGAATGAAAGTATTCCAAAATGACAAAATCTGCTGTTAAATAACAGCAATGCTCAACTAATAATGAATTTATGTGCACTTACAGATGTGAATGAATGTGATTTGAATTCCAACATCTGTATGTTTGGGGAGTGTGAAAACACTAAAGGGTCCTTCATTTGTCACTGTCAACTAGGATATTCAGTCAAGAAAGGAACCACTGGATGCACAGGTAAAGCAAATTTGCATCATGTCATGGTGTGCACATATCTTGGCTTTCAGGTAAAATAAATGCACAAGTGTCCACACACAAGTGAGAGATCAGTATCTGTACATAGTAGTAAACATAAGAATAAGTATTTTACTTTTGTCAGCATGTATTCAGTTTGAAAAGGTATGTTCCTTGACCAGTATGAATATAAGAAGCCCCTTACATAACTGCGATTTTAAAGGCAAAGCTTTTATCAGTATTGGCTGGGGGAATATCTATCTTATGAAACATAGCTTGGGTGGGCACAGCTGCATTTGTATTAGTATTTTATCTGTACTCATTTGTCTTAACATACTGAAAATATGAACTCATCTGTCAACTAAAGCTGCAGGAAATGACCCTGTAGTCTAAGAACAGGACAAAACAAAACAAAACAAAATAGCAGAAGAATGAAAAAAAGTGATGATGTAAAAGGTAAAGGTATATGCCATCCTAACAAATTTTAAAGAATCAAAGTCAGTCATTTTCAAACTCTCTGAGTTCCTGTGATAGTTAAGTAGTACCTTGTCTTTTGCAAGCTGCATTGACTGCGTTCAGGAGGCTAAACTAAGTTCATCCAAAATTGCTCTTCTGGGAAAGTTGGCAGAATTTCTCCTAGAATTTGGTCTTTAAGAATTTGTTGTATAATTACTAAAATCTTCGACTTACCATTTTTGTAACTGAAACATGCCTGTGCACCGAAAGGTCTCATCCCATTTTTAGACATATAAAGATCAGCATATATATTATGTCTGGAAAACAGCTTTAGTTTCAAACTGAAAAGCAGTTGTAGGAAAACGAACTAATGTTCATTTTTACAAAGAACAAAATGAAAATACAATTATCACTATTTTTTGTTAATGTATAATGTGAAGTAACTTGCTTGAATTATTCTGTACCCTTGAACATTTCATTTTTTAAAGGACTGCACAGTGTAAACCTGCACAGGGGAAATAAGCAACATGTAAAGCAAACATAATTTGTAATATTCTGGTGCTCCTGGTGTAGATACTGATAGGTTATTTTGTGCTTGTAGATGTAGATGAGTGTGAAATTGGTGCTCACAACTGTGACATGCATGCCTTATGTGTCAACATACCAGGAAGTTTTAAATGTAGTTGCAGAGAAGGATGGGTTGGAAATGGCATTAAATGTATTGGTAAGTATACAGAAAACGAAGTTTTTATCTTTATTCTTTTTTTTTTTTTTTTTAATGAAAGCATGTAATGTGACTGTGTGATTACTCCATTACGAAAAAGTATTCTTTTATTGGCTGCACTCTGTGGATAAATAGTTATATGCAAGGTTCTTATGTTTCAGGGGTCTGGTTTTCTGAGAAAAAAACTGGTTTTGTCTCAGAAGCCTGTCTGTGTAACATCTTACTGAGTTAACTATGTATTTTCAAAGTTTACATGCAACTGGTAGAATGTGCAAAATAAAAAAAATCAGTCAGAAATAAATGGAATTTGTTTTGTGATTTCCTGCCAGCAAGATACTATTTCTGTTACTTAATACCATTTTTTGTAAATGTCCTATAGTATATCTAGTTTATAGGCTCTAATATAAAGCAGATTGGACTTGAGGTAGGGGAAACTTGATTCTACTTGTGCTGGGCTGCTAGAGTAGCATCATATCCCCTTGCCATCATTTTTTAGTTTTCTGTGTAAAAGATTGTAATATCTACCTTTTTTTCAGAACATTTTGGGATCCATGGAAGAGGAGTTTGATTTAAGAACTGGGCTTTATTGATGTAATAACGTGAAAGAAAAAGTATCACATTATAAGATTCTCCTGCAGGCCAGATTTTCTAAGCTTTCTTTAAGAAATATCTGAGAAAAAGAGGAAAGCTCCCTGGTCCTTTAATTTAATTAACCTTTTATTATCCTTTAATTAAAAATATGTGAGGTTCTACTAAATAAACAAAAAGTCCCATTTGAAGGAGAAATTTTTAAAAAGTTTTTTTCAGAAGCATCCTCGTAGTTATTCAAAATAGCTCCTGGGAACAGAGTGTTCTTCCAGGAGGCTCCTCTGCAGATGGGTGAGAAGGGACTGTTGGTTACCCCGTAGCACTAGCACTCATGTGTCATGGACCCATATGGCCATTCCCATCAAACATGCCCTTGAGAGGGAGAAAAGCCTTTTCTTTTTTCTTTCCCTTCTCCTTCTCCTTCTCCTTCTCCTTCTCCTTCTCCTTCTCCTTCTCCTTCTCCTTCTCCTTCTCCTTCTCCTTCTCCTTCTCCTTCTTCTTCTTCTTCTCCTCCTTCTCTTTCTCTTTTTTCATGCAAATTGACATCCAAGTAAATAAGAAAGCTTGCATTAATGTTTATGGGGTTACATTGTTGTCACATTCTTCTGTTACTTGAGAAGATTCTCCAAATGTATGGCAGATTTTCACCTCACTGTATTTCTTTGGTTTATTGGTTTTTTAACTCAATTTGATTTCAAGTTCTTTAACAGGATATTAAAGTTCAAATAACAAGTCAGCTGAATTCCATCTGTTGCTTGGAAACATTTTACCCAATCCTATACGTTTTAATTTAAAGGAAAAAAATACTAAAATGAAATCACTATAGATTAACCCTGGATCTTCCAATGAGAACTTTTGCAGTTGTGCTTGTTAGCTTGACAGTTAATTGTAATCTATTTAATACTAACTGCTTTGTTCCTGCTTGCATTCTCTTGCCCCTGATGTGCAGATCTTGATGAATGCTCCAACGGCACCCACCAATGCAGTGTGAACGCTCAGTGTGTGAACACCCCAGGGTCATACCGCTGTGCCTGTGCGGAGGGATTCACTGGGGATGGATTTACTTGTTCTGGTAAGAAGTTTCCATGAAAGCTGACTTGTCACTGATTCTTTCTGTTGTACGGAAGCTTTGCAAATTACATTTAAGCCCAAAGTTCAAGATAATAAATACAAAAGTGTCTTTTACGTTCAGGATTCTTTCCATCTGCTGAAGAAATGCTAACAAAGGCAACTGATTGTTCTTTTTATTTGTGTGGCAACAAAAAACACCAGCTCCCTGTTATGGTTCCTGTCTTGTAGGCCAGGTCTGTCTCTAGCAGGGAAGGCATCATCTATTTTCCCCTCACTATGTGAGTTGAACCAGATTTAATCATTAACGTAAGACTTTTTAAAAAGAAAACCAAAGTATGGTTGAAAAATATTTCCCATGATCTCTGCATCTAAATTTGTTGGTAAATGCTTGCTGTTAAGAATGAATCCTGTTTAGCGCACAGCAAGTGATTCAGAATAAACTGATGTGTACAGGATTATGTGAAGTGTAAAGACTTTACATTAAACATTAATGGCTGAGTATTGAGTTACTGTGGTTTTTATCCCTTACAATGTGGAGATGCAGCAATATCTCTACTCTTGACTTCTAACATGTCCTGTAGGTAGTCAGCAAATTTGAGGGTTTAAAGGAGTGCATCCTAATGATAGTAAATACCTAGAAACTAATGTGAATGCATTCATTATTAGCTAACTGGCTAATTTTGAATCAAAATTAATTTACACTTTGACAAGGCAGTCTTATGGTTAGTATTGTAAGTTTTTTTTTTAATTTTAGAATAAGGGTCTTCAAATACTATTGTTTTATGAGTTTCAAGTTTGTGGTTAATGAACAAGAACTTTCATTCCTATTATTAACACACTATGTTTCAGATCTGTTTTTTAAAAATTAGATGGGATACTAGGGATTGACTAATAAAATTAAGAAAGTGGTTTTAATTTTTTTTTGACAATCATAAGCATATCTGACAAAATTATGAGTCCTTATGATGACTGCAATGGTGAATGCCTTCCTTTGCCTTTCTGCTCTTTTGTAGCTCTCAAAAAAAAAAATCACTTTTAGGGCATACTAGAAGAATACCCAGTAGTGTGCAAATGGTAGTTGTAATGTTCATAATCCTCAAAGAATATTTTCTAAAATATAAGAAAATAATTCTCTATGTATGATTCACTTAAGAAAGTTTTGCCTTTTGAATGTGTTTTATGTCAAATTAACATAGAAATATATACCAGGAGACCAAGTTTTGACTTTGTAGTAAAAGCTTTCAACTTATTTGTCAACGCTAATAGTACTAAATCTGAAAACCTTGCAACATTAAAAAACAATTAAATCTGTTTATGAAAAATAAGTAGTCAGGAATCATGACAGAGTAAAAGGAGCAATTTTGTAAATGACATTATGTTTGCTTTTCTGCATTTTTTCTATTTCATTCATCTTCAGGTGTAAATGTTTTGTTTTATAAAAACTATGCTCAATAGAACTACTACTTTGAACATCAGGATAATGTTATTTGTATTTTGCTAGTGAAACATAATTTCAAAGAAATTTTCTGTTTCCTACAGATGTTGATGAGTGTGCAGAAAACATTAATCTGTGTGAAAATGGACAGTGTTTGAATGTCCCTGGTGCCTACCGTTGTGAGTGTGAGATGGGATTCACTCCCGCCTCGGACAGCAGGTCATGCCAAGGTAAGCCACTGGTACTTCAGGTGCGTTTTCTGAGTTTGGATTGGCTGCTATAAAGAAAATAACAAGAAGTGTTGGAAGGACCTCAACCTGGAAGCAGAATATTCAGCACATATAAGTAATTTCTTCAAGCCAGGATTATTTTGCAGTGTGAACTGTGTTGAAAGTAGCTTTCATGTTTTTATGAAGTTTTCCTGACCTTGGCCCAAAAAACCCAGAGCCAAGGTTTGGCTCAGTAATTTTGTTTTTTTAATTATCTCTCTCTCTTCTTTTTGTCAGTAGTGAATAGTGTGTGGAAAATCCTATGTTCATCACTGTTTTATTTAATGTGTCTACATAGGAAACACATTAAGGAAAACGCAGGAAACACACAGGAAACTGCATTAAGTGACCTCATTTTAAAATAAATTTTTTCAGGAAAATTGAAGTAGGCAAATCATTGCTATATTTGACAAGTTTGTAACACTCCTTAAAATGCATATTGGATATTTTTTATCATCACACTTTCACTCTCAGTATTGTACCAGATTCTCTGAAGTGCAAAAGGAATTATTATCTTTCTAGTTCAGTTCAGCTTCTATTCCCTGTTGTGTTCTTACGTCTTTGTTTTTGTTTAAAGTAAGAGAACTGTGTAGTAGGTAAAGTCTTTTTAGTTAGTGCTCCAAAACTTTTTAATTTGCCTCATATTTAATGGTGGAAACCTCATAGCATCTTAGGAATTAAAATTCTAAGACAAAATATTAAAAACAGATTCCAAAATGTAGTCTCTAAAATTCAGTTCATAACTTGGCATATTCAAACATTCAGGTGTACATATATGAATCAGACTTTTAGCTGCAGAAAAATTGCAGATGCTTCTGAAAAATTAGTTACGCAACTGTTTTGGTCAGATCTGTTAATAGTTACCAAGTATTGTCAATCATCTTTACTGAATTTCGCAGTGCAGCTCCGTTAGTTAGCCATATTATGGGCATGCCAATGTTCTAATAAAAATCCCCAAAGAGATATCAGACAATCAGTGTTTTGAAAAACAGTATGATTTTAATTCTTAAGACAGCAGTTGCCAACATTTGGCTTTTCAATTGGTCCACGATGCTCTGAAAAATAAATAGAAGAATTTTGTAAAAATACTTGGTATATTGGTATATTACTGTGATTCCAACAGAGATCTGAATGCATTCCATAGATTAAATTGTGCTGTTGGAGAACTAAAAGATCTGGGTTCTGAATACTTAAAAGAAGTTACCTTTTTTTTTTAAGTTGATATATTAATTTGTCCTATGATAATGTGACTCCTTGGCTGATTTCTGCCATTAAGGGACAAAACCCAAAGCCTGGATTTAGTGCAATAATTCTAATACAAACAATTAATCCAATTTCTTCAGAAATCCCTTGAGATGTCAGTGCATTAGCTTCTCAATGGTATAGTCTTTTGCATAGCTTTATAAAGCTTCGTCTGAACACAAGTTATGTTCATGACCTGATTTGGAGGTCATTCCATGGCTGTACTCCAAGGTACTTAGAAATTTTCCTTTAATTTCCAGTTTAAATTTACTCAGGACTGTTGCACATTAGGCATCCATCTTAAATTTCATTTTCCCTTAAACTTCTCTCTCTCTCTCCCCCTCAAAAGTTACCGCTTCTCGTATGTTCCTATAAAGAGGCATTATATCACTTCTCAAGCTTTGTCTAAGGCAAGCAAGCCTTGTTCAAAATAGATATTTCATTACTCTAATGATTTTAATATCCCTTTTTTACACCTCATCCAATTCTAGTTCATCACTCTTGAATAGAGCACTGTATACAGGATTTCAAATGACAATTTACCTGTGTATTGTGAAGTCGTATTAATGCTTTCCATTTTCCTGTCTCTGCTAAAAATAGCTCACGAGTACCTGCTAGAGCTGCATTAGCCTTTTGCACAGCTGCTTTATTTTGGCAACTTAAGAGTCATGCTATCAGACTTGCAGGATTTTTTTCCCCTCTTACCTTAGTTACCTTCAACTTGGAAGTCCTTCATAGTTTGTGTCTAAAACCATAACTTTGCACCCTGTGCAGTTAATATTTAACTTCTTTTCTAGCACTGTATTTGACAAAGTCATCTAATTTTCTGTCAGTGTCTTTCAACTTTATTCCAATTTACATGAGCGCACAGACAGTTCTTTACACGCATTTTAGCTTACCTAGATATAGTTACTACATAACTGGTTTAATGTGGGCTTGAGAAAATCATAGGTAGTTCTTCCTTCCTGTATTACTTTTCTCTGTATTCTTTCTCCAAGGAAGTATAATTAACCATTAATGCCTATGCCCTCTCTTTTCTTCTTAGTATACTTTTTTTTCCCGAGAATGGTATTTTGAAAATCTTACTTGCTATTAGTAAGAAAAGTTGCAGACTATGAGCTAAGAAATGACTGACACCTTTGTATGGTGTTATGCTTCATTCTGTTTAATGCACGTTTTGAAAGGAACTTACTGGCTTTTTGGCTTATCTTTCATTTTGAGTCCTGAGAAGTCAGTTTTGCTATTTTTACTTCACACTAGGTAAACCAGGAATAAGTAACTTAATGGAGAATGCCTCACAAATCCCTAGCTATAGCATTCTCCAGAAAACCAAAAGTGATTACTCAGGGTGGCTTTTTTAATATTTGTTTTTTTAAGTTACATGTGTCTTCATTTGCTATTAGTAGTACAACACACTATTGTAATATTAATATGGTAATGATATGTAACATTCTGTTCTTTATATATTCCTTCAGATATCGATGAATGCTCTTTCCAGAACATATGTGTATTTGGTACCTGTAATAATCTACCAGGAATGTTTCATTGTATCTGTGATGATGGTTATGAACTAGATAGAACCGGGGGAAATTGCACAGGTATGTCTCTTCTGTTTAAAAATATGTCAAGATTTACTTTTTTTTTTTTAATTGTACCAAGTTAATTTAAAGATGAGTTCACAAAACATGCATTGTATTCTCTTACAACGAGAGTGCATTTTTCCCCACTAAACAAGAAATATGTAGAATTGCATGCTTTGGAGTTGTTTAAGAATGAAACAAAAAGAATGGCTTCTTAAATATGGAGCTGTACGAAGGTTATTCCAAAATGTCTGAATCATTAGTAGTCCTTTTATTCAATTTCAGCTAAAATTCACTTGCATTTGAAATTATCTTGCCTGTATTGTCTTAAAAATTAAAATTATTCTTCTTTTCTGTTCAGTGAGCAGATTTATGAATGTAACCTTCCTATTTTAGATATCGATGAATGTGCCGATCCCATTAATTGTGTTAATGGTCTTTGTGTAAATACTCCCGGAAGGTATGAGTGTAATTGCCCTCCAGACTTCCAGCTGAATCCTACTGGAGTGGGTTGTGTGGGTAAGTAAAAGCTACCTGAAGTATTCCTTTAGAAATCACAGTCAAGGTGACTGTTTTGATGCAAACAAGGGTAGAAAGACACAAAAATTATACTTCTACATGCTGCGTATCCTGTTATATAGTTTTCTAGAGATGGAGTTCATTATTTTAACTGATTAATTGTGTTTCTATATAGTTTCTATAAAATACACATTTTTAAAATTTGTCAAAGCATATAATATCTGCATTTCCATTCTCCTGACAGTCAACAATTCTCATTTAAAGAACTGAATTTTTTAATCCTAGATTTATCTTTGGACTAATTTATGTGTTTAGCTTAAGTCTAAACTGGAATTAAAACTGGTTGGGGTATCCTTTTGTCTGGAAACAAAGTAAAACACATGTTTCACTGTCATTTACGTAATTCTTTCTGGCTTAAACAGACTTAAAGTGAATTTTCATTACTTTTCCCCTTTGCTACATCATACAGGACTGTCATGTGATTAGAGTATATACTGACAGTCTAGGGAAGTTTTGGGGAAGCAAGAGAGTGAGAGAGGGGCCAAAGTTCAGCCATAAGGGTGTGATCTTGGGAAAGCCTTCTAACTTTTTGTTTGGGAAGACTCAAATTCTCCTGAACTGGTAGTCGGAACTCTCCATTTTCTAGGTGTTTACAATAATACTACAGTGTGATGGCAAATAAATATTCTAAGGAAATTATTTCTAAAGAAATGCAGATTTCTTTTGGAACTAATTTTTATTGTTCATCTTTTCCCTGTTTCTCCATTTTTTGCCTATGAATATTCTCTGCTGCTTCTCTGGATGCTAGGAAAAAAGTCCTGTTTGAGACCTTTAGATGTCCACAGTCTTGATCACTTTATCCTAAAACTTTAAGCTGAGACTTTTAAAGAATAAGTGAATTTATGTAATCTATTCCCATTGAATTGGCAACCTGTGTTTATGTCTCCCATGGTCTCTTCTGACAATTCCTGCCTTAATACTTTTCTTGTGCAGTTGCAGTCTGACTTAAGTTTTTAGCTTTTCCTCATCCGAAGATTCAATGGAAGCAATGAAATCCTGCCTTTTTAGCTTCTCTTCTGCAGTGTATAGCTACTAAGATCCTCATTCTTTCCTCCAACTAGGTGCTGTGTATGATCAGCGCTGCAAGCCCTGAGTTATGACCCAAGAATATAAGTGATCTCTGAAGAAGCATATAAGAATGAATTATCATACTGCTAGCTGACTTGTGTGTCGCTAAAAAATAGGAGTTTGAGTTGGCACTCTGCTTTGTGAAGAGTTGTCCCAATGACATTTTTGTCAGGGGTCCTATGTTTACACAAGGAAGCCTCCACAGGGGAAGGGTACTCAAGGGTAAATCTAGCAACTCTAGAGTCCCAAATGAGAGAGCAAGCCCTCCCTCTCTGAAGAAAAAATGCTGAATAAGAAAGTGGTAGAAAGACTATTTGACTGTGAAAGTGGTAGAAAGACTATTTGAGTGGTAGAAAGACTATTTCTGTCCCGAGGAAATACTACAAGGGCTGTCCCTCTGGTCTGTCTGGTACAAAGACTCTTTTCCCTTGCATAAGAAGCACTGTTAGTTTCTCAGTGACTGATTGTACAGAAAAGAGACTCCTAATACTTAGCCCCCTGAGTAAACATGGGGTTTGGTTTTTTTTCACGTTCAGTTTCAGGCAGTGGCAGAACTGGAATCCACTTATCTGTCAGCCTCAGGTGTACACTTTCCATCTCTCTACAGCCTGAGTCTATGACAGAGTGCAAAAAAACATTCAGTGATCATTCAGCTTTTCTTTTTGACTGGGGCAAGCAAAGCTTGTGCCTCCCATGAAATATCACAGTAAGATAATAGGAATAAAGACCTAATCCATGAATGAAATGACACTTCAGTGCCGGATTTTTAGAAGCCCTTGAAGAGATGGGGCACCATGTGCAACTAAAAATATACTAGTTACATTATTTTATATGATAATAGACACTGTTACGTTTTGAACTTCTTTCTTTCACCAGCAGTTCTCATTTGTAATATTTCTAGGAGGTTAAATGATTTTGCATGTGAAGTGGAAACAGAGAGTGTTGCCATTCCAGTGAAACTATACCAGTTCTGGTTCTACATTTGGTATGCTTTGGGTATGTCTACTTTACTGACTTAAGCAGTCAAAGAGGGAAGAACTGAAGTTCAATTTGCTTGTGATCCTTCATAGTCTCAGGACTGCAATTCCGAATTGCAACTTCACTTGCAATGATGTTTGTGTCGCTGGCACATGGTAAAACATTACCCAGTTTCCACTCTAAGCTTGTAGACAATTGGAAAAAAAATAAACCCACAGAGGCTAGTAGAGCTCACCAAGAATAAGGAAAGTTTCTTGCTTCTGGACTACACAAGTTGTGCTGAAAAATGTTCCAGAAACTTCTTGTCAAAGGACAGCAGCTTCTGGTTCTCTTCAATAGCACTATCTCTTGCACGCTTAAGCAAAAAAAAAAGGCGGAGGAATGTAAATTCCAGTTCCTTTCAGAAGAAACAGAAATATTATCCTTGGCAAAGAGGAACATGGTGCTGTGTCAAGACAGTTCATGTGAGGAGTAAACCAAAACCTAAAACCCTTGATGGACTCGATATCGATATTCTGCTAGAGAATTCCAGGCCTTCGTTCCAAGGTCTGTCATCTCCTATTGTTCTTAATGGGACTGAGGTCTTGGGCTGGAGCCGTCTTCTAAAATGGTCATTGTTTTTCACTTTTCCCAAGAAGAATGAAGCCAAATGTCTTCTTGGCTTCCCTTAAAAAGGCAGATGTCTTCTGCTGTCATGAATAGAGAGAAACATTCAGTTCCTCTGAGAACAGGAGGAGATAGGTATTCTCAGAATAACCACGTTTGGCTTCTTTCAGCTCAAGTCCACAATGAGAACAACAGGATGTGCCCCTTTAAAAAGGCAGTTCATTTTACTCTCTTCTAACATCATCTGAAAAAAACCCAAAAAGGACTTCCACTCTAACATACACTGATCAACTACCTGAAAGGAGGTTGTAGAGAGGTGGGGGTCGGTCTCTTCTCCGAAGTAGCAAGTGATAGGACAAGAGGAAATGGCCTCAAGTTGCACCAGGGGAGCTTTAGATTAGATATTAGAAACAATTTTTACACTGAAGGGGTTATCAAGCATTGGAACGGCTGCCTAGGGAACTGGTGGAATCTTTATACCTGGAGGTATTTAAAAGACACCTAAATGTAGTGCTTAGTGACATGGTTTAGTGATGTTTTTTGTCCATGTTAGGTTGATGATTGGACTTGATGATCTGAAAGGTCCCTTCCAACCTAGACAATTCTATGATTCTATGATCAGTGATCTCAGGTAAATCTTGCCTCTAGGGAGATTAAGATATCCTGCTTGAAGTTTTTTTTTTTCTTTTCTTCAGATGCTCAGAGGTAGAGAATACATATGCCGCTGCCATGCAATTCTCAACTGAGTATTTTAGCTTTACAAGTGTGCATTTCTGGCAAGATACTGAAATCTGTTGTAGAATATGTGGGGCCTAGGAACACCCTCCTTTTTCACAATCTCTGCTACAGTATGCTCTTAAAACTGTGCAGAATTATTCACCCAAACTTGTCTATTAATGCTTAAATTTGAATAAACTTCAGTCCTTTGGAAATCTTGAAGGTTTTATCTTGATTGATTTTAAGACCCTTTAAAAAAAATACTCAGTCTGAAAATTAATGCGAAGTTGTGGTTTTGTATTATACATATTTAACTAACTTGAGGATCTTGAGAATAAGTAATTCCAAGCAATTTGAAAGTTGCCTTTCACGTTTTTTCCTAGATATGTCCCAAACCTCAAGATAATTTAAAAACCTGTGTCATATCAAGACATTTGTTAGACTCTGCAAATTTTGAAAGTATGAACTACCCACATTTATCATAATGCATTCATTTTACTCTGTGTAAATTGCTAAGGCTATAGCATCTGGCCCTTGCTGCAAGCAGTAAATTAAAAACGTGGTATTTCTTGGTAAAATATGCATTTGTGAAATCATTCAAAAATTCATTTGTAAGTTTCTTAGTCATACCATTAACAGAAATAGTAAAAAATACAAAAAGATACTGCAGCCTTTATACCATGGATTTATAAAAGAAATTTGAGTGGGTTTCTGTGCTTCTTTAGAGGCAACCTTTGATAGGAAATTAATTCATAGAAATGATCTTTAGATTTTTAGATTCCTTGCTCATGCTACTGATGCCAGCAGTTGTCTAAATCATTAAGTTACAGTTTGAGTGAACTAATAAGCCATTTTTCCTCAAACCTGCTGCACATTCAGATCATTTGTTTCAATATTAATGATTTTGGGGGAATCTATATGACTTCGTACTGTGATTCCCCAGAATGGTATGTAAATTCTTCAAATTCCACAAGAAAAAGTCAAAGCCTAGTCACAATCGGAATATGAAAAGGAAATACTAACAGCAAACTGCAGCAAGGTTTCTGATATTTTCTGGAGTGAAAGACTGGGCATAGTGCATGTGCTACATTAGAGTATGGTGTGACTTTGGAAGGCATGAAACATTTTAAACTCATCTCTGGGTACTTAGGAAGCTGAAGCTACCCATTTTCCCTGCTGTCTCTCTCAACATCAGCACTGTCAGTTTACATGAGTGTTTTGAGCTTGCCAATGACTTCAGAAGCACAATGTTAGCCGAATTCCTGCTTCCAGATATGAAATGTTAAAATGAATGCCTGCTGTTCCTTTGTTCGAATCATTGTGTGCAGCTGTAACCATCTGTGCTTTATATGCAGATAACCGTGTTGGCAATTGCTACCTGAAGTATGGACCACGAGGAGATGGGAGCCTCTCCTGCAACACTGAAATTGGGGTTGGAGTCAGTCGTTCCTCCTGCTGCTGCTCCCTGGGAAAGGCTTGGGGAAATCCCTGTGAGACGTGTCCCCCTGTAAACAGCAGTAAGGAAATTATCTCTTACTCTGCTCTTGTCCTCTTATTACAGAAGATGCTAACAAGGGATGGAAAAAGTATTTGAAATATTTTATGGTGTTACTATACATTTATTGTTTAAGAAACTGATTTTCTTCATGAGGCAGTGTTCTGACACAGAAAGAAAATCTCCCTGCAAGTGTCAGAGGGGTGATGCAGAGTTGCAGACCTGAGTATCAGAAGACCTGACCTTTAGACTTCTAACTCAGTGCCTACTCTCACAACAATACATCAGTGGTAACTTTAGAAGCCACTTCCCACTGGATTAGGCCCATGTACTTTGAGTAGCTTGGGGCACTTTATTTTATTTTGCTTTTACTTTTCTCCTGTTAAAAAAAAAAGTTAAGGTTGTTGCAGATATGCTTATGTGTCTTAAGAGCGAAATGGGTTGCATGCATCTGCTAGGAATTTTTACTCAGCAACTTCATGTTTGTGGGGAAATAAAGAAATTAATAATGCTTACAACTCAAACCATGCCTTTAATTTGGAGAGCTGCAGTAGTTCTCAAAGGAGAGTTGGTAACTGTTGGGTAACTATTTCTAAGTCCCTGTTGAGTACTTTCAAAATTCTTATTTGATGATACTTATCAGTTTTGTAGAGCTTTGAAGTTCTTTGAATGAATAATGCAACAGAAATGTCAAGCGTGTTGTTCTTAACAGTCTCATAATATATGAATTCCAATTTTAACATGTATCTTTATTGATAGTATACTAACATTTCATATTAAAGAACTAGTCAAAGCACAAAATATGTGCCTTTATAACGGCATAGTATGGAGAAAACAATATTATGCCTGCCTTAAGAGTATCTGAGGTTATGGTAATGTTTTAAGCGGAACTCTTAATCTTACCTGGCTTTTCTTCTAATCCAATAGCTTTATTTACTGTGAATAGGTCAAGAAGAAGAGTAGAAAACCAATGATTGTAGGGAAGAAGGCTCATTAAAAACACAAATGAAATTTTATGTTTCTGTTGTTACCATTTTATTCTTCATATGACTGGCATGCTCTTTCTTTTTGTACTTTAGCGGAATATAATACCCTCTGTCCAGGGGGAGAAGGATTCAGACCAAATCCCATCACTATTATTTTAGAAGGTGAGTTTATCATAAATGACTGTGATGGCTGGTAACAAAAAACAGTATCATCTTCGGAGAGATGTATACAGGAACTGTATTTGGCAGAAATCCTTACATTTAGTGCAAAGCAAAACCCTCTGCTCATATGCGTTGGACGGCACCACAATGAAAAGGCATACTGTAAAAGAATATTGAAGAAGTCCAACTATATTTCAGTAGGAAAATAAGCTGATGCGTACCTTTTGTGTGCTTCCTTCCTTGAATTGGCCTTTGAAATTGGTCCATGAAGGCTAAGTCATTTATGAAAATTATAGCTTATCAGTGGAAGGTATAAATTTCAGGAAATATTCGTTGGACAAAGAAGCTCCGGTTCCAATGAGTGTGCAGGAATGGGGAATTAGATGCCAAATCCCTATAAACAGTAATGGAAGTTGAAGTCCATGGCCTCATCAAGCTGAAACGTGCTCCTATTGACGAGCTATTTAAATGGAAGAGAGTGAGCATCTCATCCATGCTTTCATGAAGTGCAACTTAGAAGCAAAAAAGATAATCATCTATGTGGCAGTTAAAAGCTACTAGTTGGTAAAATTTCAGGGGAGTACTTAAGGTCTTTTGTTTCTTTTCATTCTGGAATTAAAATATGGTGGTTTTTTTCTCTGTTTTCAGACATTGATGAATGTCAGGAACTGCCAGGTCTCTGCCAAGGTGGAAATTGCATCAATACATTTGGCAGCTTCCAGTGTGAATGTCCGAAAGGCTACTACCTCAGTGAAGAGACAAGAATCTGTGAAGGTTGAGTCTCCTGAAACCTCCTTCTCTGTCACAGCGCAGTTATTATGAAAAATAGCCTTAAACCCATTAAGTGGATATGGTACCCACACCCTTAACTAAACTCTTCTCTAAAATCATTATCTTTGGCACCGGTGATATGATTAATATAAAACTTGAAATGCAACACTTGAATATACTAATGTTTATTTTTACATGATAGATCCCAGGTATGTGTATTCAGTAAACTAAGGTAGCTGTTCATGATTTCTGGCTTCTCCAACACCTTTTATCTCCTGCTAGTTTCACTAGGCTCCCTGTATTTTAAGTGAGAAAAGGTTTCCTCTTCACAGTGTTTCAGAGTAGCAGTTTAGTTTATGCAATGTGAAGTAAAGTTAATATTGGTCTTCCTTTTGTGTTTGAGACTTGTCATAAATGTTAGAACCAAAGATTGTAAACAGGCTCAAAAATGTAAAGAATTTTTCATGGTTTCTCCTAGTTTGGAGTGATGAAGCTTTCCCTTCTTCATTCACTTCGTGAGAAAAAAAAAAAAGTCTCCTTTCAAAACAGAGCCTGTGAATCCTCAGGCTTTGCTAAGCTTGGGTGAAGAAAACTGACCAAACTAGTTTGAAATTAAAATTGTATGGGCAAAAAGGTCTTACAACCCAAATACCTTAAATAAGAAGGTCGAAGGTTAGAGCAGCAAGACTATGTGATTATTCAGCTTGCCTATTTCTAAATAGAGGACTTAAAAGGTCATTTCTCAGCAGAGTAGTGAACACATGAACAGAACTGAAAAGTGACAGTAACATTCCTGTGAGAAGAGGGTGCGAATGTCTTTTGTGGAGCTGACAGGGCACAAGGTATTCCAGTTGCAGTGGTAAATTCAACAATGTTGAATTTATTTATGGTGTTCTCTTGCACTTCACTGGCTGGACTTAATAGAGGTTAACAAAATTACTTTTCACCAGCTGCTACAATAGCTACCTAACACAAATCTGAGCTGTACTTTCCCAGCTAGACTTTAAATGAAACATTCTTGTTCTCTTAGCGTGGTTTATTTTGGTCGTATTTCTCAGAAATATTTGCTAGGACATGGTCGTCTTTTCCATTGTTAATTGTAGTGTATTTTCTTGGTCTCTAGATATTGATGAGTGTGTTGCACATCCTGGTGTCTGTGGTCCTGGCACGTGCTACAATACCTTGGGGAACTACACCTGCATTTGCCCACCTGAATATATGCAAGTGAACGGAGGACATAACTGCATGGGTATGCGAAATGTCATCAGACTATCAGACTGTTTTGGGAACAAACTCCCTGCTTAAAATTTCCTTTTAGATGAGGCCATTTCTACAGCCTTACATTGCTTTTTCCTACCTTTAACTCCTAGACAGTTACGTCATGTAGTCAGGAAGAAGATCCCAGTGACAGATGTCCAGTGTTCAAGTGTTCTTATTCCTTAACAGAACTCAGAAATCTTTTTTATTTTTACTAATCATTTCCAAACGGCAGGGTTTACTGTACAAATGGATCTGATGAGTTATCTATAGTGTGTTTCTGATTTCTTGGGCGTTTTCCTTTTTCCCCTTTGTGTCTTTGAATGAAAACTGAAAATATGTCATATTTCAGGTAAGTCTAAAGCAAAGACTGTAGATTACTTCAAACCTTAACTTATTTTTTAAATGCATCCATGCATATGCTTGGGTTGGGTTGCATTCAGAAGCCAGAGTTAATGAGCCACTGTCTAGGTTGGTGGGGGGTTGATACTTACTTAAGATAGTTTGTTGGTTACTTCGTCTTGGTTACGTCGTCAAGTGATTCTTTTCTCACATCTAGACATGAGGAAAAGCTTTTGCTACAGAAGCTATAATGGAACCTCCTGTGAAAATGAACTGCCCTTCAATGTGACCAAAAGGATGTGTTGCTGCACATACAATGTTGGGAAAGCCTGGAACAAACCTTGTGAACCATGTCCAACTCCAGGAACAGGTAAAGTCTACTCTGATCATCCCATTTTGTTACTTTCTTTTGCTGATCTGCTCCTTTGACCTATTAGCTAAAGTTAACATTGCAGCCCCAAAAAAACTTTGTTGTGCTTCCAAAGCAGAGTGACAAAACCCTGCCATTCTGTCACTGGCTAGATTAAGTCTTGGTGTGCTAAACAAGAATAGGTATTTCTTCCGTATTTTTAAGTGGAAAAGTATCACTCCATATTGAGTGGAAAGATACAGCTTGAATAGTTTGAAGGCACCAATCATTTCTCCTAGATGAAAAAAAAAACCAAAGAGGAAGAACATGCATAATTTCCCTCCTCAGCTGCTCCTGAAGGCAAGGGCAGAGGAACACACTACTGTCAGGTGTCACTGAGATGAACAAAAAAGGCCTGAAAAGTACAAATTGACCTTCCCATCTGCAGCAGGAGTGTCAGCCCTGTAGGTTAAAAGGCTGTTTGTAACAGAGGTATCTGTAGGTAGATCTAATTATTTAGACCATTTTTTTGTGGTGGTGGGGCTCTATAAAATGAGTATACTGTGGTTGTTTTATTCTTTATTTCTAACACATACCAAGGCTTTCAGAGATCTTGTATGGACATATAATTACTTTCAGAAATTTAGATTTATGTCAAAAATCTATGTTTGTGTAGGTAAGACCTACCAGGGTGACACAGTAGACATAAACAAGTTTTCTGAATGCATGGTTACAGAACTCCCATCTCTAAAGCTGTCACTTTGAGGTTTCTGGAAAAGCAGTCATTGAGCAACAATACTGGGGTTGAAGATACTGGCTGACAAGAGATGCCTGCTGCCTGGTCTGTCTTCCAGGATAATTAGTTTAGGATAGTATGATTCAGTTACTGCATAGCTGGGGATACATTTATGCTGGTAGTTCTAATCTGTCAAAAGAAAAAAGATGGGGTTCCACTACTGAGTGTGTTGCCTTTCTAGATTTTTCACTTGTCTCTCACATCTGAGTGTGATCCTCTCGGTTGCTTCTACATTTTCTCTATTGAAGGTGATGAACTTGCAAAAAGCTCAATAATCAGGTCATTGTAAACATAAGTAAAAACTCCCTTCTATAAGGGGAGGTGAAAATAATTAGGTACGGTTCTTTTTCAGTTAGTCTTGATGGAGTTCCTTGCCTGGAACAAAACACCCTTGAAAACTCAACTAACAAAAATCATTGGTGGAAGAATCATCAACTTGGAAACCTGACAGTAGCACCTGGCATTCATTAAAAGATTCTTACATTAGTAAAAAGAGAACAGGTGTCTAGATAAAACTAAAAAACTCAGGTGCCTGTTTAGTACAAACACATTTTGTTGTTTAATTGATTTTGCCCCAAGTTTACTGCCACTAAACCCATACCTCTGGTACTGCATCATTTATGATGTTAGTGTAAAGAATGTATTACTGTAATTCCAAGTGGTTTATCCTGGTGACATAAGGTAAACAGCAGATAATTTAGGAAAGACTTTCCCCCACAACCAGAACAGAGTAGCAAAATGGGACTGAAGAGAAAAAAACATCCTCTTCCTTTTCTTTCTAAAGTAGGAGGAGGGAGAATGAAGGAATGTTCCTTGCAGTCAGGAATGGGAGATGGAAATAAGCTTGAGAGAGGAAATACATGTTTGCTATCACAGAGAGCTCATAAAATTCTTTCCCATAGTAATTGATTTCAGTGCCATAAAATTGTCATCATGATGACAACATGATGAGAAAAATACAGCAAAGTACTAGCAGGGAGTCATGCAATTAATATTCTTGGATGGAAGAAAGCATTTTCCTTTTAAATTGGTAAGACTGAATTTCTCAAAAACTTTGCAGCTTTTAAAGATTTAAGACAACTCCACTTAGTCTGCAAGCAGTTATGGGGTTAAAATATTTCCTGAAATATTTCAATATTGCCTTGTTAGCTCTTCTAAATGCCTTTACTGTATTTGGAGATATGGTTGAACCTTTTTCACCATGAAAAGAGACTGTTCGAGGGATCAAACACAAATTCCAAGTGTAAATGCTTGAATAGCTGCACTTATGTGGTATAATCAGTTGTTCTGAAATCTGGGTGGGGGCTACACATCACAGACAGGGGTTATGATACACTGACCTTAACCAGTTTGCTAGACTGAGCCCAGTAGCTCATTAAGAGCATTATTCTGCTCTGATGAGAATCATATTGTTCCTCTACATGAACTTCACATGCCAATGCATTTGCATTTTTTTCTTTGTGAACAGAGCTCTTTCTTCCTTTTCATATATTTATGCCTAACAATCAATCTCTGTCTGATGAGTTTAGATAGTAAAGACTGTATTCTACAGATCATAACCATTACCGTACAGACTTTAATCGGCTATAATCCTTCTTGTTTGTTTGTTTTTTCACCCAAAGAAGTGTAAAAACCTACTTCACTACTAAGAGGTAACCAAGTGTTTACATAAGTCTTTCATGGTTTGATCATTTCAGGAATGCTTGACCTCAGAGAGGTTTTTTTTTCCTGTTATGTGATAGATCTTTTTGTCCTAAAAATTAATATAGTGATAAGTATATAGGGTTTCGAAATATTTTTAAAATCATTGATGCAAAGTCAATTTCTGGCATGTTTGTGTATGGATAATTTGGCACTGTGTATAAATGCATTATCATACAGTCCTTACCTAATTATATGCTCTTTTTCTACACAGTACAAACTGAAAAAATATGGAAAAAAAATATTAAATGGAATGCATGGAACATGTAGATAGCATAACACAGAATGATAGAAGGCCTTCAGCCGTCAGAGCCTCTTCTTCATCCTCTCAGACCTGAAGCGTTAGGCGTTATCACAGGAGGAGTTTATCATCGCCCATGGAGACAGGGTAGTGAGCAGAAGGCCCCCTTTTTGTCTAGTACATGTGTTTCACAGGTCTACTGACAGCCGTAAAGAGCATAAAGCTCCTTGCAGAAAAGAGCTGTTTTCTAAGCCTCAAATCTTATACATGTTAACATAAAAGAGCAGAAGATTGCTGAATGGTAAAACACTCTGGCAGGGAGCTATATGGCCCAGTATCCTGTACTGCAAGAACAACCTCAGCAGGCATTACGCAGTCATTAAACAATAGGACAGAAGAGAGGCAAAAAGACTGAAGTTTGGGTATAGTGGATCCTGCTTGGCTTATACAGGAAATAACAAAGAATGTTTGAATGTGAGAAAAATATTTTGCCAAATCTCATTCTGAGCAGTGATCAACTACATTTGCTGAAGTTTTAATAAATAAGAATGTTTAGTGTAAGGGAGACAAGAATTACGTCTCCCTTATATTATAAGTTACTGAAGTTCATAATATAAGCTTCTGAAAATTATAAGCTGCTGAAGACAGCTGCCATTAAGATGTAGACAACCAAGAAACTCAGACTACAGCAAGTAGAGAAATAAATTATTACCACTCTAGATTTAGGATCATTACTCACAGGAAAACAGAAGGGTCTCCTTTCTCTTTTTTTGGTGCTAGAAGAGTTGCCTAATAATTTGTCTGCATTTCAGGTTTAGAGGTGACTCCATATGCCTCCTCTCGTTGGATAGACAATAGGCTTCCTATAGGTCCTCAGCTGCACGAACAGTGGAGCAAGCACTCATGGAAGTCTTCAGATATTACACTTCCAGAACCTCTTGGAATTTTATGTCAGTGGGACATTTTTGTAAATTTTATCCCTGTTCTTTAGAAGGTTATTTTACCTTGGTTTAATGCCCTGCATATACAAATATCTACTGCATGCTTTGGAGTTTTTCCTTAACAATAGTTTGGAAACTTGATATTGAAAGATACTTAACTTACTATTTTTCTGGAGAATTTGAATGCTGATATGATATAAAAAGATGCTGAATAGCAGCTGCATGTTTATCGTTTGCAAACACACACTTAAAGCAAACCATTCATTCAAATCAGTTGGGTGTTCACATTGGAATTACGTTGCTCCCCTCAAACAAGTGGGGGAGTTCAGCACACAATTCTCCTCGTAGTCAGTATTTTACAAGTTTGATATAGTTATAGCTGTAGACCTGTCATTTTTCATATTTTTCCCTAGATGAAAATTTATCAATGTACTGTAAATATGTAGTACATTTTTTCCTGGAAAGCTCTGTTTTACCAGTAGAATCTCATGCCAGCATAGATGCTTTACAAGAAATATATGTTGCAAATCTACTAAATTTTATACACCTTGCCTGGAGAACCGTGTGTTTATTGATTTTATATTTTATACTGTGCATTTCCCATCCTCAATATGCTCTGGACAAGAGGCTATAAAAAGAGCATACTAAAACAATGCTCTTTTTGGGAGCATCTTTTTCTAAAGCAGAGTGACCATTCTGCTCTACAGTTTGGTGGAACTAAGCTGCAGTAATGTCTGCAGAAAAGAACGGAGATAGTATCATCAAAGAAGGCTAGGTGCTGGTAAATTACATTTATTTCTCCTATCTGAAGCTGTTGCTGCAGATTCTCCCTACACATGTCTAGAAAGCAGGACTAAACCTTGAAAGGTAAGTTAAGGAGTTCTAGTTAAAACACAAATTGAAGTGCTGCTTTCTCAAACCAGACTTTACTCATGTGCAAAAGTTTCCAAAGATTTGAGAAAAGAGAGGTATGAATTAGTGCTTCAGTTTACATTGATTTATTGTCAATCTGAATTTTCAATACAGTTTGTACAGGTGATGGCTCTTCTGAGTAAATTTGGCTTATATCAGCTCTTGAAAAGCTGAGATGACTACAAGTAATTCTTGGGAGATTTATAAATGTTCGCTAAAAATGCATTGTTCTCTGTTTTGCTCTAGCTGAATTCAAGAACATATGCGGGAATATTCCTGGCTTCACTTTTGATATTCATACTGGAAAAGCTGTTGGTAAGTTTCACGGAGCTTACTTTAACCAAACATTGGTTTGTGTAAGTTCGTTGCAGCTGCATAATGGTACCAAAATGAACATTTCATGTAATAAAATTCTGATTTCATTGCGAAGTTACAATGGTGACATAAATTGTGAGAGCAATTTTTGTATAAAATACTTCTGATTTTTTTTTTTTTATTTCTACATTTTTTAATGATCTTTTGCTCACCCTCCATCTTAGTTCATGGGTTTGAGTTTTAGAAAGTAGGGTTTGGCTTCAAAAATGTTGTGGGATTTATCTGCATGTTTGTAACAGTTCTGCATCTTGTCTAATATTTAGTATTACTCTGCTTTGATCATTTCCATAGTTTATTTTCTCTCATAATGGGCGTATGTTTGAATTTGTATCTTGTATACGATTTCTATAGATTAACCAACTCAGTTTTAAGCACAGTGAAAACAAGAATCCAAGCAGTACATAAAGCCATGAAGTACTGTACCTTGACTAGCTCATCTCACTTTCAGACATTGATGAATGTAAGGAAATCCCAGGAATCTGTGCAAATGGTGTTTGCATCAATCAGATTGGCAGCTTCCGCTGTGAATGCCCCACTGGATTCAGCTACAATGACCTGCTCTTGGTCTGTGAAGGTGATTTGAAGTGACATTATTTTCTACTTAGCCCCCATCAGCATGCTTATCTTAAAGGGAAGGGGAATATTTAATTCATGTGTTTTTCAAAATCTAAGAGACAGACTGTGAGCTTTTTTGTAGGGCTCAAGTCTATAAATCAGTTTGTGACATGTTTGTCTTTAATACATATGCACATGCACGTATCAAAATTTGTAATAGTTTTGTGTCAAGCAATTAACTGACTCCAAAATAGGAAGTAAATGAAATTATTTTATTTTAGGGAGGAAATTTAATTCTTGTTCTTAAAACTTCTCAAAGAAAAGTCTCCTTGATTTTTTCTATCTTGTGTCTGTTCTTCTACGTTTTACAGGTAGAGGTATTCATAGAAGCTAACAGTGAATTTTTATGTGTCCTAAAGTCTATAGGATTTTTGTCATTGGTATTCAAGGGTCTTGTGCTGATGTGTGCCCCCTAAAAAGCTAACAAACTGGGCCACTTACTATCTCAGTTCAAAGGCAAAGAGGAACATTTTTCAATAGAAGAACTAATTTCTTTAGGCAGACATTTAAAATTGCAGAGCCACCTCAATGTGTGGTAAGTTGGTTTCATAGGATCCTCCTTCATCAAAAAGTGTGTTAATTGTTGAAACTGTACTGATTTTGCTTTTAATTTGCATTTACAGCACAGGAGGCTTAAGGTCAGAATATTCATGCTTTGTTGAGGACAAGAGATTTGTCTTGCACAAGACGGACAATACAGTCTAAATGCTAGGCAGAAGTAACTATCTTGTGTTTCTGATGCCTGAACCATGACTCTTGGTGTTTCAGATATTGACGAGTGCAGCAATGGCGACAATCTCTGTCAGAGAAATGCAGACTGTATCAACAGTCCTGGTAGTTACCGCTGTGAATGTGCTGCTGGTTTTAAACTTTCACCCAATGGTGCTTGTGTTGGTAAGAAATCAGTCGACTTTTCTTCTCTGCTTGAATCTGTTTGTACCTAACCAATGGTATGTGCATGATTCTCTCAAACGGTAAAAGAATCATTTATCTTCTGTTGCCTTCCTTGCGTATTTTGCTGGTTTATGTAACAGTTTTTACTGTATAGCCCTGTTTCTCTGTAGAAGGGAAGAAAAGACAGGGTACAATTTTTAAAGAACATTCATGATGTATCAACCAAATCCTAACAGTAGTTTTGACCTCGAGGTGTATAGGCAAGAAGTTCCTATAAAATGAAGTTTTGTTATGATTCAGGTTCAGTTATGGATAATTTTGTGTCTGGTTTTAATAATAATAACAGATTGTAAAAACATGTTTGTGTAAAATGAATGAATAATAAAAGTCAATAATGTGTACCATCTGTTTTATATTTTTGTTACAGATCGCAATGAATGTCTGGAAATTCCTAATGTTTGCAGTCATGGTTTATGTGTGGACATGCAAGGAAGTTACCAGTGCATATGTCACAATGGTTTTAAGGCATCCCAAGACCAGACTATGTGCATGGGTATGTAAAGAAAATGCTTTTGTGTGTGGTTTGTTTAGGTTTGTTATTTTTAAAAAGGGGGGAGTTGAGTCTAAATTTTTGAGGAGATTATAGTGATGTTAAAAGACTGATTCATATGTTTTTGGATTTTTGTGAAGAAAGCATGTGAAGTTGTCCTTGGAGTGGATATAATAGAGGAAAAAAATCACAGTATTCTCAGAGATAGCTCCATTTTACTGAATAATGTATTAACCCCATTTTTACAAAAATACATCATAGTGGCTTATTTAACAGAGACGTTCATAGGAGGTATCACAGAGTGAAAGAGTGGAGATAAAAAGAAGACAGATTTTAGTGTTTTGTGATCATTTCTACAGAGTTTTATAAAGAAAAAGTGATGCATATGTAAATTAAGTTCTCTTTGAGAAAAATAGCCAAAAAATGGTGGGTTTTTTTGAAACAACAATCATCTAAATGTCAATTCTAAGCTGTAGAGAAGATCAGAGTCTTCTATAATATAGATGTGTTCCAATTTCAACTTTAAACAGACATTTAAAACCTATTCCCATTGTATTAAATATTCATATACACCTTGAGTCTTCTCATAATTGGACTAAATCACATTTGTCAAACCTGAGGAGCATACTTGGGAAAATGACTTTTGTTAACAATGCAAAATTCTGAGACCCTAGTTACTCAAAACAGTAATTTAAATAATTCTAAAAGTAATTCTAAAATGTCATAGTATGAAATACAAATCTAGACAATGACACGTTATGGAAATGATCCATATGAAAAAATGTTTACCTTCAGTAAATAAATAAAATGTTTCAGAAAGTCTGCAAGAGCTATGAGAACAAGATCTAAATACCTTCCAGATCCCCATGAAACTCCAGAAATTACTGAAAGACACAGCAGGAAACATTTTATTGCCTTATAAAAATGGATGTTTCCAAGAATTTGTAAGCAGTCTTTATAATTCTGGATGTAGTATTGACATAATATATTTGCATATGTAAATTGACTTGTGACCAATGTCACAAAACGTGTTCATAGAGCATTTTCAACAGGTTGTCATGGGCTTAAGAGTAAAATATGCACATAAAATTTGAGATAGTTCCAGGGCTGTGATGCTCAATCCTTTGTACTAAATTCTGAGTGCTAGTGTACATAAAGAAATTAATAAATGCTAGTATGGAAAAAAAAAAACCATAATGCTTTGATGTACTGCACATGCTCTTACTTTTATCTTTGTGTGTAACTGTATCTTTTATTTTAAAATACATACAAAAAACATGTCATGTAACATTTTCCTATGTGTACCCACAATATGTAAAAATCATTAGTATAAACGGAAAATGTGACAGATGAAAGGAGAGGCTGAGGTCTAGAATCTTGTCACTGTGCACAAATAATACATTAACATGTACCTGGGAAAATCAATTCCCACCGACAGTTTTGTTTCTCTTTGCAGATGTTGATGAATGTGAACGCCATCCATGTGGAAATGGAACTTGTAAAAATACGGTTGGATCATATAACTGTCTGTGTTATCCAGGATTTGAATTAACTCATAATAATGATTGTATGGGTAGGTGATGTAATACAAACCTTATTCTCATTGTTGCTGGACTGGTATGCCAAGGAGGATGGTACATAGTTAAAACTCAAACAGAAGACAGGTCAGGGTGCTAAGAAAGTTAATTGAGTGCAGTAACTGATGTTGTTACCAGCCCTAGATGTTAATCATTACTATCATTTTTTAAACTAATTAAAAATATCTTTTACTCGCCAGCTTGAGGTAATGTAAACTGTAAATCTCTGGACCACTGGGGCAACCTTACAGTTCACTGACATTTTAATGCAGCCCTCACCTCCATTAGATTTCCTGGGTAATTGCAGCACACGTCCTTGACTACTGGCACAGTCCATAGGCACCACTCGCAATAAGCACATATTACATCGCACCACCAGCACTGCCTCATGAATTTAAAATCATTTCTTTATTTCACCATATTACTTGACACTTGCACACAGTGTGAATGAGGAAGCAGACCAGCAGTAAGAAAACCAGTACCACTAATCTACCAAATCTGCTTTCCTAAGATGAACTCTGCTTATACAGAGTTTGTACAAGCATTGCTATTTCCTTGTTCCCTAAATCACAGGACACCAGAATATCTGAACAATTTAAATTCCTGGGTACTTGTGATAAAGCAACTAAAATATTCCTGGGCTGAGGAACAGGCGGCTTGTAAGTCTCTGGAGATCCTCTCCTTTGTGCAGAGCATAAGACATGAGAGAGGAAGGCTTTACTGCTACAGAAGGAAGACAGAATGAAGTCTACTGGTCCCTTTCTGGTTCAGGAGAGAATTAAAACATCTTAAATGTTTTTTAATAAGTATTTTTAATCCTCTCCTTGTCCAGGAAAGAGAAAATCAAAAACTTGTCCAAGTAGGAAAAGTCTCCTGCCAAAGAATGGCACTATTTGCCAAAGAGGTTCTTTCCCTTGGCAGTATAGCTGCCAGTCTACTGCCAGAAGCATCCAGCACCTCTGCTCCCGTCTGTGCCTTCAAGGAGCCCAAGCTGACTCAGAGACTTGGCCTTTTGTTAGCACTCCTCTCAACAGCTTGAAGAGCCTCAGGGCTTTCTTCCAAACTCTCCCAGTCATTCAAAGGCAATACAGCCCATCCCAATATACGACTTCGGAGGTATTTCTGCTTGTAGAACTGTTACAGAGAAGAAATGCACTATGGAATAAACTAGTAACACAGGCAGGACTGTACTGGCTGAAGCAGAAGGTACATCTTCAGAAGCACAAAGTAGTCTAAAACCTCCCCAGTAAAACTGATGTTAGTCTTCATCATTCAAACTCGAAGTATTGTAAAGCAGCGAAGTGTAAGTTGTTCTTACACCATGATGTTTATCCAATCCCCTTTTGATTTATTCTGAAATTCTCTCATCTGTATTTTTCCTTACGCAGTGCTCCTTTAAGCCTGCATCATTAAAGAAAGTAAATATACAAATTAATAAACATTTTTAAATGTCATTTTCAGAACTGTTATGAAGTAGAAAATCACCCTGTAGAAAGCAAATGTCATATTCCAAAATTTGAAAATGACAAGGCAGGTTTTAGGAGGAAACTTGAGCAAATATAAATGCAGATAAAATCCAGAACACTCCATGTAACATTTTCTTTTCTGTGTCTGGAGTTAGTATCATGCAGTCACTTGGCAGTAATTGAATGTCTCCAGATGCAGTAGCTGAGGTAATGCTGTAAGTTTGAAAATCATAATACCCTATAAAAAAAGAGTGTTGTTTAAATAGAACATATACCTTAATGCACTTGAGTGGGAGTTACTTTCCACTAGCTGTTAGCTGTTCCCTTGTTGCTGCAAGATTTGCCTTTTCCACAGAAATATATATTGCAACTTGAGTGTATTTATAACATACTGTATGTACTATGCTGGGACTCAGCTCTCACTGCTGGGGTTTTATTTGTTTGGGGTTTTTTTTTCAGATATTGATGAGTGCAGTTCCTTCTTTGGTCAGGTGTGCAGAAATGGACGGTGTTTCAATGAAATCGGTTCCTTCAAATGTTTATGTAATGAAGGATATGAACTTACTCTAGATGGCAAGAATTGCATTGGTATGTATGATGCCACATAGAGGTGATGAAATAATCAAACTATTAGCTCCCACCTAGAGGGAAGCACCACAGTGTGAGTATCTAAGTATTAAAAAAAAATGGATTAATGGATTGAGAGCAGGCTTGCCGAGAAGGACCTGGGGGTGTTGGTGGATGAGAAGCTGAATATGAGCCAGCAATGTGTGCTCACAGCCCAGAAAGCCAATTGCATTCTGGGCTACAACAAAAGAACCGTGGCCAGCAGGTCACAGGAGGTGATTATGCCCCTCTGCTGCACTCTGGTGAGACCCCACCTGGAGTACTGTATCCAGCTTTGGAGCCCTCAGCACAGGAAGGACATGTACATGTTGCAGCGGGTCCAGAGGAGGGCCATGAAGATGATCAGAGGGCTGGAGCACCTCCCCTGTGACAAAAGGCTGAGAGAGTCGGCGTTCTTCAGCCTGGAGAACAGAAGGCTTCAGGGAGACCTTATAAACGCCTTACAGTGCTTAAAGGGGGCGTACAGGAGAGATGGGGCAGGACTCTTTATCAGGGAGTGGAGCGATAAGACAAGGGGTTCAGTTTTAAACTGAAAGAGGGGAGATTTAGATTAGATATTAGTAAGAAATTCTTTACTGTGAGGGTGGTGAGACACTGTAACAGGTTGCCCAGAGAAGTGGATGCCCCATCCCTGGAAGTGTTCACGGCCAGGCTGGATGGGGCTTTGAGCAGCCTGGTCTAGTGGGAGGTGTCCCTGCCCGTGGCAGGGGGGTTAGAGCTAGATGATCTTGAAAAGAAGACAGTGACTTTAATCAAAACACAGTAGAAGTTACTGGGGTTTGGAACAGTTGTTCATCTTCAAGCATTTAAATGCCTTATAAAATTAGAAAAGAAACCTACAGTCTTTTTCATGAATAAGCCTGTTTTGTTACCATAAGAATTACATGATTCTAAACTTTTCTGTGTTCCACCTACTCTCCAAAGATACTAACGAGTGTGTGGCACTACCTGGTTCATGCTCTCCTGGTACCTGTCAAAATTTGGAAGGATCATTCAGATGCATCTGTCCACCAGGATATGAAGTAAAAAGTGAAAGTTGTATTGGTAAGGCAAGTTGTAACTGCTGCTTCTGAACAACTTAAAAATTAGAAAATGTATCTGGTTCTAGTTTGGTGGAAAGTGGTTGTACAGTCTAATGTTTTAGAATGTTGCCCAATGTAAATTCATGGTGACAGGGAATAAGTAAGTAGGAAAAGTCTTCAGAGAGAGGTTTTAAAAATGGAAGGCAAGATATTTTGTACTGTATTGTAGTATATTTTGTACATTAACTTCTTCATTAATGCAAACAAAAATATTTCCTTTTCAAAAATGGTAGTTTATCTTTCATTTAGTTTTCTTCTTTTTTTTCTAAATGTCATTCATAAAACAAACTAACCTGTGTACTGGATTTATATAATGTTTACAGAAAGGTAACTATCGGCAGTCAATGCATGAACTAAGCTTCTGGTTTCAGAGGGCTATGAAGTTTAAAAATGTTAATAAAATTATGGAGCTCATGGAAACAATTGCTTAAATTGGTTTCTTCTAACAACTGTTTTCTGATTTCATGTTTTGTATAATGTCTCTCAAGTGCTGAGATTCACAGGAGGAGGAATAGGGTACAGAAGACCTTTCATCAGTTTACATGTTCTTGTTTGTTCATATGTCTCATTTAAAGCCTTGGATATCATTCAGGAGCTGAATGTCACACAATGAATTAAGATTTGGTTGGGCAGAGAATGAGAAATAAATCAAAGTTACAACTCCCTTTCCCAGCAGAGCAAAGCACAGGACTACTGTGAATTTATTGGGCATTTAATGTACTTTTATGGGGCACCTGGCAAGGACAGTGCAGACGACTAGTTTTGGGTAGGTAACCTAGAAGCCTTAGGTTTCTGCATGGTCATAGTACAGAGTAAGCACCTGCCTCTCCATTGTGACTATATTAAGAAATGTGGTTTTACTCTTAAATGACTGAAGTTTAGCTGGTGTGACACTGCAGACACACATTCATCCAAATAACTCCCAATAATAAATAAGCAGCTTGTCCTTGTATGTACTGAAGAAAAGACTGGCAAGGACATAAAGATTTGGCCTGTAGCCACCTAATCTGTATGGGTGAAGGAACTGGATCACAGGAACCTTTTTGCATTTTTATCTTGAACAATAGGATGTATTTTCTAAGCCCCAGAGTTCTCTCATGCTTTTGTATCACGCCACCATATTCAGTTTGCCTGCCAACTTCATGGTTTCTTTTGGCAGCTGCTGTTTCCATATTAGCAACTATGTTTGAGATTAATTCAAATCACCAACAGTTGTAAAATCATGAATTTAAAATGAAAGCTTTTGGTTTTCTGGGAATATCACTGTTTATGGCCACTTTAGTATCCTGACAGAATCTCTTGATGCTTTTGACAGCATTAGTGACTGCCAAACAGATTTTTGCCCAAATTGATTGCATTCTTTTTCTCCATTCTGCCATATGTCCAGGAAATTTGCAGCTAAAGTTCCTAGAAAATGCCTGGGTAATCACATGTGATTGTACTAACACTTTGATTAATATTATGACAGCTCTTGCAACATACGTTCCCCATTACTTTCTATTGATCTTATATGCAAACTGCTTTATAAGAATTCATTACTTCTGTCTGTAATGTGAAGGTTGGCAATGGCTAGATTACTTTATAAGCTCAGGATGATTATATGCAGGAGAAACCAAAATAGATGGGAGCCATGGAAAATTTCTTAGTTTCCACCTACTCATTTAATTTATTTCCTTTGATTTTATGGGAATGAAGGGGAGAGGACTTATTTACTTCCTGGCTGGTCACCTGTTCATCATGGGCACAAAAAGAGTCTCTTCAACTCGTCCCAAGTCATTCATTACAGTAGTCAGTACTTCAAAAGACCAGTACTTCAAAAGACCATCCCATTAAAGCAGCTGAATTGCTGAGCTTTGTGTATTAGCAACTGCCACACTAACTGAGAAATTAATTACCTGTTTTTCCACTGAAATAAGCTGATTTAAAAGGCTTCACGTTCACAAGAGCCTGTCCATGGGAAGCTACTGTAGAGTTTGATCATTATGCCAGATTATGCTACAGTGGTTTGCTCATGTGCTGTACCTAATAGTAAATTCTGAAAATGGGACTCAAGGTAATATTTTTCAGAAGTAACATCACCTGACTTCTTCCATCACTCCACAGATATTTTCATAGTGATAAAAATCTGTATTTCCATTGTTTCTTTATCTGCTAAATACTAATAGGTCAGTTTTCTAAGATTCAGTATAGTAGAGAGTCCAACAAATATCAGGAATAATGGTGCTATAAATTTGTGACTCAACATCCATGAAGCTTATTTTCATGGAGGATACCTATTCCTGCCTCTGCTTTAAGATCAATATGGATATTATTGTAGAACACTTATACGGCCATAGGTCTCTGTGATGGTTCTTTTAATATCCCTTGCTGAAGGACTCAGGAAGGGTACTGCATGTATATCTTTGAAGATTATTAAAATACATTTCACAATTTATTAGATCATAGTTACCTTTAAAAATTACTTTAGCAACGAAGCTTATGTGTTCTGTCAGTATTTGCAGAATAGAATAAATTAAAATATACTTTAAAATAACAGATATGAAAAATGAAAGGTCTGTTAATGTATTACGTTTCATACTCTGTTGTCTATATAGATACAGGATATGCAGCCCAATACTGTTTGAGCTGCATGATTTTACAGGCACTTGGTGTTTATATTAAGTACTCTTTTATTTTGGTTTAATTTTCTAATAATTATAAAGATATATCTATTTTTTAAAAAATTAAATCTCACATTTAAATAGTCATAGCAATATAGTCTATATTACGCAATTGAACAGAAAAAATTTAACTAACATATCAAGAATGGAAGATGGGTAAATATAAATCTGAGTATATAAATATAATCGTTGGCCTCCCTCTACTAAATAACTAGCTATAGCTTCAGTTGAACAATCAGTCAATCAGCATGAAAAAAGCCCACCTTTAATTACAAAGAACCCCCAACATACAGATTTTTAAAAACTCATCTTTGGATGTTTCGTGTTTACAGAAAAACATTTTTCTTATCAGAAATATATATACTCCCCTGTTTAAGTCTGAAAGGATTTATTTAATGTTTATATTATAAATTTGGCAAAGAACAGAGAATGGTATTTGGAGAGGAAAGTCCATGCCAGTGAAATGCTCTAATTTGAAAGAGTTAATGGAACCTTTGGGCTGCTTTATCTCTTGGGTGCTTTATTAGAGGAGCATGTCCTGCTGAAGTTAAATAAATAAATAAACAATCTTTCACAACCAAGGAATTCACACCTAATGACTTTGCAGTGAACCCTTTCTCCTTTAATTTGCAGATATTAATGAGTGTAACGAGGATCCCAACATCTGTCTCTTTGGCTCTTGTACGAACACTCCGGGAGGTTTCCAGTGCATCTGTCCTACAGGTTTTGTGCTGTCTGATAATGGACGGAGATGTTTTGGTAAGTTAAAGACTAAAGAATGTAATAACTTATTCTAATAGATAATAGATACTCTGTACAATGAGTAAAAAGGGACCTCTGCAGGTCCCTTCCAAAGTATGCCCTTATGAGGGTTGGAATGTGCTTTCAAAATAGCAGGAAAAATACAGGTCTAACATTATTCCATCTAACAGTCGCCATCTAACCAGGCAGGAGGTGCTGTCTCCACTTAACTGTATTGTCTTTTTTAGATACTCGCCAGAGTTTCTGTTTCACTAATTTTGAGAACGGGAAATGCTCAGTGCCAAAGGCTTTCAACACCACAAAGGCAAAGTGTTGCTGCAGTAAAATGCCAGGAGAAGGATGGGGTGATCCTTGTGAGCTTTGTCCAAAGGAAGAAGAAGGTACACATTAAGATTTAATAAAGCTTTTTTAGGTGGGAGAAAAGGAAGAGCACATTTGTGTTGTACTTTTTTGATCATCAGAAGGAGAGACCCTTTTGGCATTCTCTCTCAGCCTTTTCTAGAACTATTTTTGGGTCAACAAAAGGAACAAAATTAAATAGAAGAAACCACAGAAAAAGAGAAATCCTGAGTTGTTGGTTTTGCTCTATAGAGCAATGAACTAGTATTGTTCACTACTAGAATCTGTAGAGCTAGCCTCCTTTGGGCAAAAGAGAAGAGCAAAATGAGACAGTGCCAAGAAGTAATCAACAGTTTTCCATTCTTGGTTTTCTCCAAGTACAGAAAGGGAAAGGCACCAGGCACACACACATGGAAGCTCAGTGAGTTCTAGTGCTGCTTCCCTGACCTAGAGACAGTGTTACTTTTGCATCTGGCAAGAGAGCATAAAGATTGTGATTTGAACAGTTGACAGTTTTGCAAAATGTGATACAGAAGGCCTTTGGGTGATTTTTACCTTCTGACATGGTGCTCTCTCTCACTCACCCTTTTTTTAAAAAAAACACACCTCTACAGTTGCTTTTCAGGATTTGTGTCCATATGGCCATGGAACTATTCCTGGAATTGATGATACACGTGAAGGTAGGTATTCTTTTTCCTGATAATTAAGAAAAAAAGTTATTTGTACTTAAAACTAGACCTGGATATTATAGTATGTGATGGCTTACTCCCCACAGCCCCAGGTGACAAGAGGCTGATCTTTAATAAACGTGGACCATTATGAAATGATAGTTAAAAGATTACCCTTGAAATTGCATGGCTAGAGACAAACAGAATAAGGCATTTTCAGTTTTTGTAAAATGCTTTTTTAAGACTTGATACAGAAATGTGTCATCTAAGTGGTTGCTAATATCTTCCTGCTTTTTAGATGTCAATGAATGCCTTGAAAGCCCAGGGATTTGCTCAAATGGTCACTGCATCAATACTGATGGATCGTTCCGCTGTGAGTGCCCCATGGGATACAACTTAGATTACACTGGAGTACATTGCATCGGTGTGTCCATAGTTCATAAATTATAAGAATTCTAGTACTTAAATTTAAAACACAATTCAAAATGTGTCCCAGTTCTCTTCAGTCTGCATTATTTATTCATTATATACAGATACCGATGAATGTTCGATTGGCAACCCATGTGGAAACGGTACATGCACTAACGTGATCGGCAGTTTTGAGTGCAACTGTCATGAAGGATTTGAGCCAGGCCCAATGATGAATTGTGAAGGTAACTTGTCCTCTTTATTTTTTTTTCCTTTAGTTTTTGTCCAGTTCTCAGTATCCAAATTACTTTATTAACCAGGCTATAATAACTAGGAGGGGAAAAAGTTTCTCTGCTTGAAATACGTCATTGAAAAAGAAATCCTGAATTGATTTAAGCAGTATTTTCTTAATTGATTAAGCAGGATTTTCCGAACTGCATGTTGTGGTATGTTATGTTATTCAGCTGTTTGGAGGCGGGGAAAAGTAACTGTTGAGCCTCCAAAATATCCTCATAAACGGTATAGCTAACAGTGGCAAAAATGGTGAATTTGCAGAGCATTTTTCTTAACTGACGCAGGGCAGTTATGAACTGACCCAGTCATCACAGTTAAAGCAACAAGTGACTCACACTGACTTACTCAGTAAAAAACTGGTCAGACCAATCGTCCATCTAGTCCTTTATGCCTTACAGTTGAAATGCTAATTCAGCATACAGGCATGACTAACAACTTTCTGCAGTTCACTCCTCTAATACAAGAGCTGAGGATGTAGGGAAAATATAATGTAAAACGTAAACTGGGGGATGCATCCCTGCAGAGTGGGATTAGTATCCATTTACAATCTGTTGTCCAAGAATCTCTCCAGTACAGTCTTGAATCTGCTGATACTGTCTGCTTCCACAGCCTCTTGTGGCAGCAATACCCTGAATGTCACTACTCTTTCTACTTAGAGAAGTATTTTCTTTCATCTGTTTTAAACTAGTCCCCTATTAGTTTCATTAAGTACCTCTTATTTTTCACAGTGTGGGATTTGTATACAACCATTCTGCTCTCCTCAGATGTTGATCAGGATGCTTCTTACAAATTTTGTATTTTATGAATCATATGTTTGCTTTTTGAAGCAAGAATTCATTTTTTTTAGAGTTGGAAAAAAAAGCTGACATCTCTCATCACACAAAAATACATTAAAAAATGATCATATAATAAAAATCTGAAACAGGCCCGTCCAAAATTGTCATTCTAAGCTCAAGTAGTTCCATATTTATTATGCCGTTATTTCTAAGTAGAGTTTGTTCAGTTTTCTCTGGCTACTCAAAACTAAATGTCCACAGGTTTCTGGTTTGAATTATTACATTTCTGATACTTCTTAGCTGACAAGAGAAGCACAGATATAAGAAAACCTTCTTGGTGATTGTTTTAAAACTTAGTGGGGAATGATTTTTTCATTCCTTTCTGTTCAGATATAAATGAGTGTGCTCAGAATCCCTTGCTGTGTGCTTTTCGTTGTATCAACACTTACGGTTTCTATGAATGCACGTGTCCAGTCGGCTATGAACTAAGAGAAGACCAAAAGATGTGCAAAGGTAATGACTGATATATAAACTCCTCCCCAACTTCTGTCCTTTTTTTTGCCTCCCCCTTTTTTCGCCTGTACTGTCCAGAGCATAATGCAAATATTTCTGTGCATCTTCCATTCATCATGTCAGTGGAATGTAGCAAACAGCCCAGCAGATGATGATTTACTCTTTCAGAACTCATGTAAGACCACTATCTAGTGTTCTTGTTATCAAGCGTACCCCTTGATGGGGACTGTAAAGCCAAGAAGGTCACAGTGGGGAAGTTCATCTTTTACATGACAAGATGATACCGCTCACAAAGGTTAAGACAACTGCAATTAAGCATAGCTCTCAGATTTTTCTTCAGTGCTTGTTAGTTAGGGAATTCTGTATGTCCTTTTTCTTGAGAAGGTGCTAGTTGTCTTCAGTAACTGAAGCAACTGGAAGGAAGTTCAAACATAATTCTTTTTTTTTTCCAGATCTAGATGAGTGTGCTGAAGGTCTTCATGACTGCGAATCAAGAGGCATGATGTGCAAAAATTTGATTGGTACCTTCATGTGCATTTGTCCTCCTGGAATGACACGGAGACCTGATGGAGAAGGCTGCACAGGTAAAGCTTAGAAAGGGAAGACAGCTACTGAAATACAAACAAGTAAACAAATGAAAAATTCTCTGCAAATGTATAAAGTAAACTAGAAAATAGCAATTCATAAAGAACACTTAAGATAGCTAATGATGACCAGCATCTTAAACTTCCTCTTTTGTTTCAAGGTTTAAGTGTTATCTGAAAGTAGTTCTAAATGACTAATAAGTATTTCAGAAGAAAAAGTCTGGTTTTGTTGCTTTTATTGTAGAACAAAATCAGAAAGTTTTTCAGACACTTGTTAGATTTAAAAAATTAAGTTGCCAAACAGACCTCATTTGATGAGCAGGAAGCAAAATTATCATAAAGTTACGTTTTCTTTAGCATTAATACTGATTATAAACAATGTGGCAGTTCCTTAAAGAACTAAAGTGGTAGGAATCTGAAAAAACATAGAAAAACCATGAAAAGCAAAAGATGTGGGAACTGCCATAGGGTCATTTTCCACCCTGTAAGTAAGCAAACAGCTTTCCTCCATCATTTTCTCAATTACTTGAGGGGGAAACAATAGCTACATTTTAGCAAATAATACATTCTTCTGGTACATAAAAAAACGCAAGACCAAAGTTCGCTCTGGACAGATTTAGCTGAGGATGTCATTGTCTCAGAGGAAAAAAGTAAATTAAACATCCATCTCAGTTAATGCTTTAAATGAATATATTTTAAAACAGTGTTCCTTCAGCAAAAGAATGTCTACTCGCCTTTACAGATCTTTATGTTTTTTTTCAGGGGAAATAATCTGTAGTAACAAGAATTTTGCCTTTTTTTTGCCATGTAATGCTGCCTTTAAATCACCTGAGGTTTTTTCTGAGGTCGTATTTTAAGCATCTGTAAGGCGTGTGATTGCTTGTAGTATCTGTGCCATTAGCTGTGGAAGAAAATACACTGAGATTGTCAACTTTTTCAGGAAAATGATGTGCTGACTGAAATGTGACAGATTGCAGAAGAGATCAAATGTATTCAGAGACTCTTAATGATTAGAAAGTGAAAATCTGTTACTCAAATCATGCACATATTCCAATTTTATTTAAATGTTACTTGCCAGGTAAAAATTATGACTAGAAATTGCTCTGCTGCAAGTGTGTTCTGCTTCTTGTTATAAATTACAAAGAACATACAAGGATTAAACCTTTCATCCTAGGATGCAGTGCATAATGAATGGAATAGGATAGTGTTATTAGGAAAGACCTTTCCAGGCTTAATCAGTTGTTTATTTTCCACTTGTTGCAAACATTTTGCAAATACTATGCAGAATAATTAACGCATTCTATGAGTCTGGTATATTTTCTTGTAACGATTTATTTAATTTTTTTATTATATTTTTGTAAAGATGAAAATGAATGCCGCACCAAGCCAGGTATCTGTGAAAATGGTCGTTGCATGAATGTTATTGGGAGCTACCGATGTGAATGTAATGAAGGATTCCTGTCAAGTCCATCAGGCATTGAGTGTCTCGGTAAATGTCTCTTCTGTATACATTTCATCTTACATTGAAGTATAAAGGATGCAGACTGTAAATTAGGCTTCTGAGTACTTAGCAGCTCTCATATCTACAGAAATTACATAACGATCCTTATTAATTAAACATTGACATGATATTAAATAATGATAGGAATGAGGGGCGTCCTGAGAATGTCAGCTGAGTCTAGCAATCAGGGGCCTCACATAGAAGTGTCTAAATTCCAAAGGACATAAATATGGTGCTGAGCAACACTATCCAGACAAAATACAGGTATTTTTGAAGAAGCAGAATTTAGTTTCCTTAAATAGATCAAAAACTGGGGTGCAGAGCAAAATTAAGTGCTTGCATATTCAAAACACAATCTTAAGCACCACACCACTGCAGCTATGCATCTGAATTTCCTCTACCTTTAATTCAGACAGTGATTATGAATACAAAATACTAGGATTTCACAAAAAAAATGGCAAGATACATTGAAAAGCTTTTTAGGCAGGCCTGCACACTAAATGCTGATGAAGGGTTTTATATTCATCAACTTCTGTTTCCTATTCAATATGTTCAGAGTTGTCATTTGCACTTTAAAATTAATTGTTTCCTTTTTAGAAATCAAACAGAACTGCAAAACCTTACTTTATCATCACCAGTGTTCAGGTGTCTTATAATATGGAAACTGTAGGAGTATTTGTTAGTATTCTCACAACAAAAATACTTGCGTATTATCTTACTTAAGAACTATAAAACCAGCACCCTGTAAATTGTCATAAATACTGTACTGACTTCATGGCAAAGTAATAACATTGGAAGTGCAGGGTATTTCCTAAGGATTAAGACCACGTTGGAAGAGGATGCTGTTAACCTCAGCCAGTCATTAATGCCAAGGAAATACCCTGCTTTGAGGTCATTATTGCTTTCTTATATTTAATATATGATTTTCCTGTTATTTTCTGAAAACTATGCTTTGGGTTATTTTGCTTATTGCTGCTTTTCCTTTAGGGCTTCCTGGGTCAGAAATTACAATGAGAAATTAGTCTGGCAGAAAAAAAGCACAAACTTTAAGTCTTAGATGACATTATTTTAAATATATTGTGCAAACCTTTAGATTCTGTTCACATTAAAATTTATTCCACATCTCAAACTGGGGACAAAGCTTTATACGTTCTTCAAGTCATAATGTGCACAAAGACCTGCACAATAATATACCTGTCTTGCAGAACAGAGATTGCTGAGTCTTGCAAATTACGAGAGCAAACATGGTGTCTTACACAACTGACACTTTCAGTGAGGACACCTTTATTTGATGTAAACAGTTAAGTTACCCAGCACCCAAAATAAGTTGTGCCTAAAGCCAGAGTTTACATTTTACCTGATTTATGTAAGAAATGTGCAGATGCTACTCATCATACTTGTAAAAGAGGTGGTCAGATGGGTGTTGATACATTTACATATTCTGAGGGATTTGAAGGATTTTAACTTTTAGCTTTAAGAGAAAAAAAAATATCTTTCATTTAAAACCATGTCTGTCAGACCATAGTTGACGATGTGTCCATTTTAATTAACAAGTAAGACAGGTGACATGGCCTATTTAGAAGTTAACATCTCTGCAAAATTCAGAGTTTCCATTAGCACTGGAAGCTGGTGTCTCTGCTCTCCTCAGCTGCCTATTTGAAGGAAACGTGTAGGAGCTTAATGACTCTGAATTTTCGCTCCTCTTTTATGATTGACAGGTGTTAACCAAAAGGTTTAAAAACGTAGGAAAATAGAATTAGAAACAGTAAGACCACGTAATTATTTTTTTTTACCACAAAAAGTAGGAGTGCCACTGGAAAAGCACTGAGTTGCATAGACACTTTTAAGTGCTACGGATTTTGTCACTTAAGCCACATCAGGATCGTTATAGATGATCAGACATGCTACTTTGGCCAGTAAAACAAACAAACAAAACAAACTTCTAACCCTACTCCAACTAAACATTTCAAATGCAAGCCAAACATCGGGAGCTTAAGTGGAAACTCAGTTTGGCCGCAGCCTGTTTTACTGTCAAGCAAGGTCACCAGATATGCCCTGGGGCACAGCTTTCCTAGAAGTAAAACTTATCCTGAGTATCCAGCTCACGAAGGTACTGAACTTTAGGGGTGTCTGGAATACACTTGGAATGGCACCAGATTATCAGAAGACACAACAATCTGAAAGGCTAAGTCAAAACAGACTTCACAGACTGGTTGCTAATAATCTTCTAGGGCTTGCGTGTGTTGACAGAGAGCCAGAATTATACATCAGATGCTTAATGGATCAGATGTTTTATCTCCTGCTCTTTCTTGATTTCTCTGCTTCTTCCTTGCAGATAATCGCCAAGGGTTTTGCTTTGCTGAAGTTTTACAGACAATGTGTCAGATGGCTTCAAGCAGCCGGAATCTTGTCACTAAATCTGAGTGCTGCTGTGATGGAGGCCGGGGCTGGGGTAACCAGTGTGAGCTGTGTCCACTTCCCGGAACCACCCAATATAAGAAACTCTGTCCACATGGACCAGGCTATACTACAGATGGAAGAGGTATTTGCAGGGATGAAAAAAGGCAGAAAGGGGGAAGGAATATGCTCGCATATTTAAGAAAACGCAGAATTCTTTTTGAAGTTCCTGCAAAAAATTTCCTGTGAAACAACAGGTTTTTTTTTTTAAATGCTGCTGAGAGACCAGAAATTAAAAACACCTTTTTAATGGTAGCTGCACCCAGAATACTTACAGCTGAGCACAATTTTCAGGGTTGGGATCTAAAACAGGAGGTACCAACCAGTAACTAAAAGCTAAAAGTGATCCCAAAGCCTTTGGATGCTGAAAAGTTTCATACATAGCAAAGGCAACAAGAATTGTTCCAACAACAGTCTCACTGAATGCTTTGCAGTTACTGTTTACACACAAAAGTATGTAGCAGAAGCTAACATACATTTTTAAACTGTGGTGAAAATTTTTTTATGTCATCTAGCTGGTCATAAGAAAATTCACTTCTATGGGTTTTGTATTTTGAATTACCAATACTGGAACCTGATTACCCAATGAAATAGCAGGAAGGTTTTGATACAAAAAACAATAATGAAAGTTGGAAGGATGTGTGACTTTGCATTCAGATCCATTTTTAAACAGAAAGAAAGGGTAAAGTTCCTACCAGAAGCGTGATGACGAAGAACTGTGCAAAAATGGAAGAGAAGAAAAAAGTCGAATTTAAAACTTAAGCATGACATATTTAATATTTTCTGTACAGATATTGATGAATGTAAGGTCATGCCAAACCTGTGTAGAAATGGACAGTGTATTAACACTATGGGCTCCTTCCGATGCTTTTGCAAAGTTGGCTATACCACTGATATAAGCGGCACATCTTGTATTGGTAAGATTCAGCATCTTAATCCTCAGTTACTTTTTTAATTCATACATAATGACGTATCAACCTTTGTAAACCATTGTATCAAAGCAGTTTTTTTCTCTTTAATTTCTCTTCTATCTTCCTTTTGCTAATACACACTTCTATTTTTGTATTTCATTTGGGGAAAGGGAGAAACAAGCTGTACTGGCAATATTCCTGCAGTAGAATGAGTACTGAAATATGTTGCAGCTGTATAACCATTTTGACTGACAAACCAGCTCATTACTCCATGGTCTACATTTTCCCACTTTCCTGTTGGTTAACAAATATAAGTATACCATAATATGCCCCAAAATAAATACTTAGTCCTTAGAGGAAAATATTAATGCCCCTGTCACTCTAGTGTATTACTCTTTCAAGACACTCTACATAGAAACTACAACTACATAGAAACTACAACTGTACAACTACATAGAAACTCCACAGCAACTCATCCATAGAGAAGGAAATTGGAACTTTGAACAGATGTAAACTGGGGACTTTTTCTACATTTTTCTCTTAAATATGGTGTTGTTTAGAAAACAGTCTTCAAAGACAAACAAAGAAATCAGTACAACAGATACTTAACAGTTTCTCTCTTTAGATCTTGATGAGTGCTCCCAGTCTCCTAAACCGTGCAATTTTATCTGCAAGAACTCAGAAGGGAGCTATCAGTGCTCATGTCCTCGGGGCTATGTCCTTCAAGAAGATGGAAAGACATGTAAAGGTAAAGAAAGTTACACACAGTAACTTTTAATTTTGTTGCACCTTGACTTAAAACGAAATAGTTTTGAAGTGTGATATTTTTATCAAGTTAGACTAAATGTACCTTTTTGTTGACTTTTCTTAAGACAACATCTCTTACTTTCAGATCTTGATGAATGTCAAACCAAACAACACAATTGTCAGTTTCTCTGTGTCAATACCCTTGGAGGCTTCACATGCAAATGTCCACCTGGTTTTACGCAACATCACACAGCTTGTATTGGTAAGAAAAACTTTAGTTTTCTTGCAGCAGTTTTTCTGTAAGAACAACTTTCTCAATTCTTATTCATTTCTTTTGCTCTGTATAAACAGTAATAATACAGAGCAATAATGTCAGACGTCCAGAAAACAGATTTTGAAAAGGAACAATTATAGCTAAAGAAAAATCAGCCTATCCACCATTTGTATTTTCTTGCTTAGTAAACAGTTGTATATATTTAATACATGTTATTATATTCTAAGTATAACCACATGGAGACAAAGGGGTAAAGTATTAAAATCTGATTTAAAATGTAGTTAAACAAAAACAGACTGTGTTTTCTTTTTTAATAGATACAGATGTCTTTAGATCTTAAGCATATGTATGAATCTTGCCAACTGAAACTATTTTAGTTCAGCTAATACAGAAGTGCAGCATTTTTCCACTGTCAGCAATTACACACGTGGGTCTTCTACACTCGTAACTAAATTACAACTTGCACTTCCAATTTATTAATTGCTCATGGCTTTGCATGAGTTGTCAGGTCATCTGATATGTAAATATGAAAAGCTACATCTTCAAAATAAACTGTTGCACCACTGTAGATGTCAGCCTCTTAAGAAATGTTTTATGAACATGTCTAAAATCATGCCACAAGGTATACCAACCTTCTTCTCTCTCCTCTGCATTTTTAAGATAACAATGAATGTGGTTCTCAGCCATCACTTTGTGGATCAAAAGGAATTTGCCAAAACACCCCTGGAAGTTTTACCTGTGAATGTCAAAGGGGATTTTCTCTGGACTCTACTGGATTAAACTGTGAAGGTAACTAGCAAAGGTCACATTTTTTTATGGTGCAAAACTTCTGCATCTATTGAATCCTGTGATATCAAAGACAGATAAAACAGAGCACCATCCACAGTAAAAGCAAATACCAAAAAGAAATAGGAATGTATTTGGGTAATTTTACAAAAAACTCTGTAAGAACATACTGCCTGAGTAATTTTTACACACATTAGAATAAAAAGGGACTTTTTAGCTGACTCTTAAGCACCTGTTTCCAGGCTGCCATTTCAAGTTCACATAGGTTTAGGCATCTAAAAGTCTGGCCGTTTCTTATTTTTAATTTTCATTTTATACAGTCTAAACCGAGTCTCTCTACAATTTTTGTTGCAGCTAATTCTATCATCCACCTGAGGGTATCTAATTCAGATTCTAAATTGCGTACTTTAAGTCTTCTACCTTAGAGATACACATTCAGAAGGGTAGTCCTCTATAGTTAAAATACAAATGACATTGTTGAGCTTCATCTCTCTCTGTTGTCCCAAAAAGGGAGCCCCAGTTAGGAAATCCCTATTTGAGAGCTCCAGACTCTTCCGTGGGCCTCAGATATTGAGCAAAGAAGAAATTAAAAGGCCAGCCCACCTGGCTGCTGAGAATTAGAAACGCAGAGGTATACGCACACAAATTTATGACATCTCAAAATGTCAGCTACCTTGATAGAGCATTTAAAACAGGAAATTATATGCAGAGCCTATTTCTAAAGTAACAGTGCAGAGTACACACAGCCAGAAGTTTTAGAAAGCATTATCTTCTATCAGATTACTTTGTTCTCATAAAGTAGGTACATCCTTATTGTGTACTTTACCCAGCATCTGCAAAACAAAACACTAAATTATACATACCAAAGCATTCACAAGATACGTATACAACTAGCACATCAGAACTGCTCTCCTTGCCATTACTAATAAAATGACACTTTTCAGTTCCTGGCACAATGGTTTTCTGCACCTCAGGCTTTGGGACATCACAATTCCATTAAATTTGTTTCAAAATGTGGACAGCTAGAGTGTAACCTAGAATCCGTGATATTATGCATGATTTTTTGTTTCTACTAGAAGTGCATGCTGTACCTGACACATTAAGCTGCTTACAATCTATTTATTTCTTACAGAAGACATAATTTCAGATGATTGAGTTTTTACATTTTGTGTTTTCTTTGTGGCTTTCTCCTTTATTTACAGTTACCTCAGAGACTTTTTAGATGGCCTCTTCTTTTTAATTGCAAAGGTTAGCACTTACATCCAAATTTGATATGTATTCCTCATATTCAAACAGTTCAATGTGTTCCAGGAAACTGAAAGTTTAATCCTACATAGTTGGTTTGAAAACTGAAATAAAAAACCATTCAGATTCTAAACGTTACATCAAAGCAACATCATGTGGGATTAACAGGAATAGTGTTTCTTCTCCAAATCTGAGTAATGTAAAAAAGCTCATGTGCTTCAACTATAGAAAGAACACTATATTAATTGACTTTCAGGCTTTCCAAAAGAGCAGCCTGAATGGTGCTTCCATCTTACAGCAGTACTCCTCTGTCAAAATACTGGTGTCTCAATGATTATGATCAAAGTGAGTAACGTATTTGGCAACACGTATAATCATGTGTTCTTTCATGTTGTACTTCTCTGCCAATTGCAAAGATGTGGATGAATGTGATGGAAACCATAGGTGCCAGCATGGCTGTCAAAACATCCTGGGGGGATACAGATGTGGATGCCCACAAGGATATATTCAGCATTACCAGTGGAATCAATGTGTCGGTAAGGAAACAAACAGCACAGAATGTGTTTAAACAGCAAAGGTGTCGCAGTGTTTATAGCGACAACTGTCAGGCGAGGACAGGAATGGGCAGGACAAAGGGTATGCAGACACAAATCATTTTTTCCTCTCTCCCCCTCCTTCCATACACTTATTACTCCCAACATAAATCAAGGACATAAGGTAACAACAAAACAAACTCATCCTGTTGAAACTCTGTGTGACAAGTTTTCCTAGCAAGGCCTAAATTCTGACTCCCTTCCTCTCAGGAAAATCCCCGTCTTAGAATCGTGGAAAGATGTTCATTGAATTCATGAAAGTATCAATGTAAATACTTCTGCTGGGGGAAAAAAATCCCATAAGAAAAAAAAACAAATCCTGCCTTTCGTCAGTAAGAATTGCTCACCATCATTAGCAATTTGTGAATATTACAGAATAGCATCTATAGTGCATGGGGAGCAAAAATATCAACGTAACCATTAGGGGTTTCCTGCTTCCAAAATACAGTCTTAAAGGCAACATTAGTTCTTTGCGCAGGGAACAGGGACAAATTAATCAGTTCAGCAGCTTTATTGTAGGTTTAGCTCATTCAGTCCCTCATTTCTCTTCTGTTTCATGAACTGATCTAACTCCCATACCAAATTTAATGTGGGAATTATTTCTTTTTTTAATAAAACCCAACATACTCCATAACAACCCCATCCTGTATACTGTTCACAAGGCATTATAACAACATATTTACCTTTTCAAGTATGCTTTCATGGTTCTCTGTCAATGGTGTCATAATCAGATGATGGCTGTGAGCACTGCCACACATTTCTTGGAGGCTGATCTTACTGTCCTTATCCTAGACATATAAATTAGCTTATTGTACCCATTTTACATTAAGTAGCACACCATCATCACTCCTTACTTAAAACTGCTCTACAGCAAAGACTGGGGTGGGAGTGACAGGAACACACAACAAATAAGTCCCACAAAACTCCAAACCAGCTACAGTCTCTGAATATAATAAACAGTCCTCAAAAGAATGTGTCTCCTAGTGACTGCAGGCAAGAAAGGTAAAGCATACACCAATGGTATCGGACAGGAAAACACCTACAGGGAAAGAGTACAGGGAAAGTAGGATAAATAAAATAAGCAACACATGCCAAGTATCAAAAGCATGATCTTCCATACAACAAGCTACTTTTTTCACAATATCGCCTGGAACCAAATCAGTCACACTGACTGGAGGAGTCATCTTCTCTGTATCTTAATACTTCCCTTTCTCTTTCATTTTTGTTGGCTATTTAGATTGTTTTTCCCCTCACAGAGCCTGCAGGTTTCCACTACAAGTATGTGCTGACTTTGCTCCACCACTGTGTGCCCTGGAACACTGTCACGGTTGGAGTATGACTGGAGTTCCAGCTCGTTTCTCCTCTGTGTACCTTATATGGTACCGTGTAATGGGAAAGGGGACCCCCAGGCAAAACAGGAGACATACCTTGCAGGAAGGGGGAACATTGATTTAACAGTAACAGTATCCTAAAATACCTTTACAGCCCAGCTAGATGTGTTTGGGACCTTCGCCAATGTGCTTTTTCTTCAGAGACCAAGTATCTGTGGTGTAATGAGGTCAAGGATGTAGCAGAGCCCTAGGAGTTGCAGATGTTCTGATTTGTTCGCTACATCTTGCTTGCCTGATATCTGTCAGATTAGAAGATACCAATATACTTTGGTTTGCTTACTAGATGAAAATGAATGCTCCAATCCTAACGCATGTGGCTCTGCTGCTTGCTACAACACACTTGGAAGTTACAAGTGTGCCTGCCCATCTGGATTTTCTTATGACCAGTTCTCCAGTGCATGCCATGATGTGAATGAGTGTTCTTCTACCAAGAACCCCTGCAATTATGGTTGTTCCAACACCGAAGGTGGTTATCTTTGTGGCTGTCCACCTGGCTATTACAGAGTGGGACAAGGGTGAGTATCTCCCCACAGTCATTCATCAGACACATTCAGAAGGCCATTAACCAGCTGGACCCTAGTAAGACAGAAGAGCACAGTGCAAATGAAGAACCGGCTACTAAGTTGTCCTTTCTACTCCCTTTGCACAGAATATCCATAAGCTAGAAAAAAAGACATGTCTGTACATGCAGCATGACACTCATTTTAAATCTAGTATATAAGCAACATTAACCAATTAGTTCTGCTTTCTCTCTCAATATCAGCATAAGAACTCATTGACAAACCTGCTCAGTGAGGACGGTTACTGTGTAAGGATAGGTACCATCTGTACTGAGATAATTAAGGGTTTTAAGCCACACTGATCAACCTAGAACATTAAACACAAATTAACTGGCTCATGTCACGTTCTGGTACATGACAATGGCTAAATTCTTTAGTTCCTAAGCTCAGGGCAGGCTGGTTTTTTTCTGTTTCTTTGTAAAACTTGAAAATTAGAAAAGCCTACAGGCCTCCAGCCAACGGTTGTATTTCATTCAGCATGCCACACTGGTGTGAAGAAAATTTATGCACAGACCTCCTGCTGAGGGAAGGGAAAGGAAGGGGATACAGACACCATGGTACAGATTACATACGCTCACTTTCCATTTAACAGGACAGTTCGTAAAACTGCAAGAAGTAACTAAAACAGATGTTTTTATTCAACAGCCACTGTGTCTCAGGGATGGGATTTAACAAAGGCCAGTACCTGCCACTGGATGGAGATGCCGATGAAGAGAATGCTTTGTCCCCTGACGCATGTTATGAGTGCAAAATCAATGGCTATTCCAAAAAAGACAACAGGAGGAAGAGAAGTGCTAATGACACTGTACGTACCAGGATAAATAAGCACTATAATGTACTTTGAGGTATTTTCAGAGATACCGTACTCAACACTATAAGTAAATGGAGGGAATTTTTTAACACCACATTCAATGTCAAAAATCTTCTTTACCCCTGCCTCGGTGGTTTCTACACTTGGGTCCTATTGGCACGAACAATGTGACACTCAGAAACGCATCAACAACTATGAATGGATGACGTTTTTAAAGCTTGTAAAGAATCCTTTGTAGTGTGAGATGCGGTCTAGTTCCTCAAAATATATTCAGGGAAATAATTTTCCTCAAATTACAGAGAACTAGGGAGACTGGTCATGTGTGCAGTCTGTTCTGCTGTCAGGAGGAGACTGGGCAGCATTTTATGGTCTGGGACAGCTAAATAGATCTTCTTGCAGATCATTTTAATCTAAGTTTAGTCATGGTTGCTCACAATTGTGGGAGACTAGAGTCCCTGACCTAGCTGATGCACTTAGGTTACATATTTGCAGAATTGCGGAGGGTATTAGAGGTTTACCCTTCAGACTTAATTTTTTTTCTTACTGCATTTCTGAGCTTATAAAATAAGTTGCGGGATACTCATGAAAGGACAGCCCTACTATTTACACCTTTTAGATGCTTTTTTTTTTAAAGTTAGACGAGTATACCTGTGTATCTGTTATCCGTATTATCTGTATGATACGATGTTGTCTTGTAGCATTAGCTCTGGTCTTGAAATCTGCAGTAATAGGAAACTGGGTCAGTTTAGGTGTGGGCACACACACAGACTTCCCTTCAGTAGTACAAGCGTTGTGTGATGCAAACAGGCAAAATGCAGACCCTCAGCAAAATTGTACAGTGTGCTAGCCGCACAAGTTACATTGAAAGAATGGGGAAATAAGTCTCCTTTCTAAAAGGGTAAAGACACAAAACAATCCAGAAGCTCCAGTGTTAGTACACACTACTTTGCATGATGCCATCAAAGCCAGTTCTTGTATTGGCAAAGTATCTAAAGACAACGGTAATCCTATAATTTCTGCTCTATAGGATATAAGGTTGGCACTTAAAATCTAAATTTTTTATTTCCCCACACACATCCACCCTTCCCACAAACATCCCTTTTCTGTCCCCACCGCCACTCCCATTGGACCTGTTCCACCCTGAATTCTGTGGTCAACCCACCACAGAAATACATGGATGTTTTGAAAAGCATTTTTTCTATTGCACAGTTAATTTCATATCTAGTTCATAATTGTTATATCTTGCTATTACGCTTTTTAATAGCATTAACCTTTTCAGTTTTTAGTACTAGAACTACTTGAGCAGTAAAAGGTTTCACATCCATAAAACAATGTGAAAAAAGAAATAATCTCATCATTAATAGCATCTATTGGGTGTGGTATTTAAAATACTACACTACATGCTCCTGTCCACAAATTTTCCTTCTGTGCACCGCATGTTTTTAATTTCATTACATATTAGTATACCTATGTACTCCATGTGATTGGAATTCCCTCAGAGAGAGAAATCCTTTGCTGTCTTTACAGCGTGAAAAGATCCTGACATGTAGGCTAGGTACCTCACTTAGCATCAGGTTTCCTAAAGAAGACTACAGCGTACATATTTATGTAGAAGCACTTTCAAAAGCTGTTGCTTGTTGGATGGCTTTCCTAGGAATGCACTCATCTCACCCCCTGCCCTCAAGTGTGTCCACAGCTAACACCTCTGGACAGATTCACACCTGCAGCATAAGCATACTGGAGCTCAAATTAAAAAAGAACATGACTGATTTGTCAGAAAAACAACACTGTGACTTTATTACACACTCCTTTCAGTGGTCCAAATAAGATGTAATTGGACAACATGACACACTAGCCCTTTCTGTAGAAGGCTAACAATGTTCTCTCCTTACTTCAATTTCCTTTGTACTTCCTCACCACCAAATGCTGAGCCTGCTTGTTTTTTGAAGCCAGGATTCATTAAAACAGTTTTACCAGAAGTTTCAGGGAATTCCCAGTGTTGTGGTATGTATTGCTGTAATGTTCCTCACTGAAGTTGATCACAGGAAAAAGACTGCACCTCACATGAAGTCTTTACTGCAGCAGTAAACACAGGTCTCTTATTTACATGGACTTTTTGCAAGCATGAAGTTAAACAGATTCTGAAAAGAATCTGAAATGTGAGCCCCCTCTGTAGACCTGATGCTGTAACTTTAATTATTCTGTTAAACCTGTGTGAGAAGCCTGTAAGATTTACAGGGTGTGTTATATGGAATCAAGCAGTTCTCCCAGGTGGAAAAGATTTACAATTGCTTCTTTCACAGCTAGATTTTGACAAATGCAGAAACTGTTAATAATCACATACTATTCTTCTCTCAATGGAAGTGAATCTCTGTTTCTCTCCTGCTCTAAATGATCTTTCCTCCTTTACTTCAGATTGAGCAGATTAGCTTGGAAAGTCTGGACATGGATAGTCCTTTGAAGATGAGAATCAACATTTCCAGGCTCGACAACAAGGAGCACATCCTAGAACTCATGCCAGCCATTGAGCCCCTTACCAACCACGTGCGCTACGTCATCTCACATGGCAACGATGATGGCATCTTCCGAATCCATCAGAGGGATGGACTGAGTTATTTGCACACAGTTAAGAAAAAGTCAGTGCCTGGAACTCACACACTGGAAATCACTAGCATTTCTCTATATAAGAAAAAGGAGCTGAAGAAACTGGAAGACAGCAATGAGGGCAACTACCTCCTAGGAGAGCTTGGGGAAGCTCTCAGAATGAGGCTGTGGATAGACCTCTACTAGCCATCTTCCAGACTGAGTCCAGTTCTTCAGTCACTTCTGTTCACCTATCTACCCACCTGAGCGTATCTGTTTGTTTTTCAAAGGCTTTGAAACAGCCACTGACTTTTGGGGGGGGAAGGGAAAGGGAAAGACCTCTTCCGTTTCATCCTGCCAAGACTGCAGAACCACCCTTGCAGGAGGGTAACTTAAACTCTGCTACCGCCAAAACTTTGATTACAATGGCAATCATGGTTACTGTATCTTTTATATAACCTCAATTTAAAGTATATTAAAAAGCTAAAGTTCAAGAAGTCATCATATGGCACTAAATGGCACAAAAATGTGAGCTATTTTTTTCCTGTTAGCAGTCTGTAACACTTTTGGTATTTTGCTATAGTTCCTAATTAAAAAAAAATATAGAAGTTTATTTATTTTTAATGCAGTAATATATGGAGAAAATAACAAATTATGTAAACAAAAAGGGAAACGTGCTTGTTTTTCTTTAGATTTATAAATTTGAGCTATAGCATTTTAGAGGTACTTTCTTAATTAAAAAAAAAAGAATAGATTTGAAAGATGTTTCCTTTTGTGTTTGGTCCAGTCATCCAAATAGTATATAAGTAATTTTAAAATGTATCAGAGCTGAAAGGGCAAGAGCGCTGTAGTACATCTTCTGGATATTCTAAAGTGCTCTTGCAAAACTTTGAGTATTCAAAAAAAACCAAAAGAGTCTTGAAGGACAAGAATTACAATATCAGTCTCTGCAGAGATCATATTTCACAGCAGCTCAATAGGATTGTATTCTGAATCAGACACATCAAATAATGGAAAAAGAGGCGCAACCACTGTAGCAAAATACCTTGACTGCTTTTGATACCATTAGAATTGCAGAACCAAACTGTACTGTACTTCCAATAACCTCAAGGAACCACACATGCAACCACACCTCATTCTCAGAAAGGTGCTCTACAAACTTGCATTACTGTAGGCAGCTGAAGAAAATAATGTCTCTCTGAAGGGAACGCGTGATGTTTCATACTGTTTGGTGCTGGCTTGAATTAATGGTGCATTTACTAAAAACTGAGAGCTGTATCAGGACTGCCATATGTGCAAACTAATTATGCAGTGCAGACAAGGAAAATGTGTATTTGAAATCCATTTGTTAGAAGTTTCATTAATACTGTAGTTATACACCGTACGCCTCATTTTATCATAGCTTATTTTGTAAGAAAGATGTTTGTACAATGAGTTGACATTTAGTTTACTTTAGTATTTTTTTTTTTAAATGTCGTACCATTATGTGTTAAAGTGTATGTCTCAATGGTGCTTTTTTTGACAGCTGGTGCCTGTAACTAGTCATGTAACAGAATCTCATATGTGAAAATAGCCAAAGCACATGCTGACTCCAGGATTGTTTCAGTCGCGTATCAGTGCTGACCAAAGATTATATGAAGTTATACTCAGTGATTTTTCTTTTCTTTTCTTTTTTTAAGTTTGGGGATTTGGAAAAGAAAAAGAAAATTTGTACATTTTTAATCAAATGTTTGTAAGAAATAAAAGTTCTGTTTGAAGGTCTGTATCAGTAAGACAACACTTTTCTTGCAATAAAGCTTATTTTGGGGTAGTTTTTTTCTTTTGAAATGTCTGTGTTCTTTACCCAAAATTAACATCTAATTGTAAATATGAAGGATTTCATAGCAGAAAAAGGAGCTGATACGGTGCAAACTCCTCACTCACATTTAAGGCCATACAGCATTTGCTGACTTAGTTTGTCTGTCATGACAGAGCTTAAACACGGGAATTAAACCATTCTTACAAAGTTAAAACTGCCTCAACTGTCTCAAAATCTCTCGCATATTAGGTTAAAGTGGGCTGGCATTGCAGAAAGTTTTACTTACCTGCGTAATGGGAGAAGGTTCTGCTTATCTGTGTGATGAGGGCTGAAGGACCATCACAATTTAAGTTTGGTAATTCAGCTCTAAAAAAAAATAATAATCCCCATAGATTTAAGAGAAGGAGTGTAAAACTTCCACCTACCTGAGAGCAAAAATCTGGTAAGACCATCAGTGAAGGTACATCTGCCTGCTAGCATTCCGTTCCTTGAATGCCCATCATTAGGCACACAGTCAAACCCAACAGTGCAAAAAATGTTTTTTCTTAAAGTGTGCAAGGTTTCCAAAAAGACCTCATTACATCAGCTATGCTGTCTCTTTATCCCATTCAGAGTTAAACTTCTGATTTTTTTAAATAATAGCCAATACTGACTGTATGTTTCTGTCACAGCGATAATAGCTAGTGAAAGGGAAATAAAACACATTGGCTTAAGCACTGAATTAAGATGCAAACTGCTTGTTTTAGATGTACTCTTTACTTTCTGAATATAAGACTTAGCCTGCAGCAGCAGAATTAGCCCTACGTATTCTATTGCTGTTCTTCTGAGGGAGTGGCACTCGAGAAGTTAATTGCATTAACAGCCAAGTTGCAGTTCTAAGGTTCTAATTACTGGATGCAGTAACAATGAGTTTCCCTAGCGTTTGAGACTTTTTTCAGCATAAAATTGCTCTTCCCCATGCTTTCAAAGATCCAGGCTAGCATACTTTTCCTGCCAACCTGCTGTCCCTCTCTTCCCTAAAATATTCATGAAGTAGTAAAAGAAATACAAGGTATTAAAGGAATGATGCACTTAAATTTCACTCTAGAAAGAAAATAATCAGGAATTACGGCATTGTAATTATTTTCATAATTACCGTTCTATTTGATGGGAGTTATTTGCCTTGGGTATTCCTTGAAACCTACATATGTATTCAGATTTATCTGACATTTAATAGTGCATCAATGTAAACAAGAAAATAGGAATTGCCTGGAACCAGACTGACTTGACATGACTTTCAGATATGGTTGTGCACGTTTCATTATGATTCAGAGCTGCTTCAGGGTAAAATGACTGACATCTACAGAAATAAAGAGACCTCTCTATAGCTCTGACAAATCTATCCGGTACAGCACTGACTTCAGACTTTACAACTCTAACAGCTAGCTTCCAAGAAGGCTACTCTCTGTCCAAAATGGGAGCTTTCCAGGAAACACTTACGGCAAGAAAAACCAACAGACCGAACCCAGTAGAGCATTATCCTTTCTTGCCAAGTCTCAAAAAAGGAGAGAAAATAGTAGCAACACTCTTAATAATGACTCCTCTGAAGCTACAAGTTCTGGAGGATTTTATTGGTAGAGAGATGATTTGCGTATGCTATGCACACTTAGTAGATTTAAAGCCTTTTTTTCTAAACAAGAAATTATCATCAGATAAAACCTGCGTTAACTAATCAAACAGCAAGTACAAAGAGAAAAAAAAAACCCTTATCCCTTTACTGAAAAGGCAGCATTATCCTCTGCCATCTTAAAATATACAAGACGGTCATGTGCAATACCCAGAAAGAAGTCAACCCCAGATCCAAATCTCTTGGATTAAAAAAAAAAGCCCAAAAAGAAAGAAAGAAATCCAAAACAAGATAACTTGCTTTTCACCCAGCCTATCACAGTATATATTTGCATACCCATTTCTCCACACTCTACCCTTTAAACCCTCTAGCCTTTTAATTTCTAAACATTTAATGAGAAAGCTGACTACACAATGCACAGAAAGACTAGTGTTCCAGAAAGCTACAAAACCCCAAAATCTGTTGCTAACAGTAAAATGAAAATTGTCTTGCTATTTAAGAGAGGCTGCAGTATAAATCTCTTGGCAACTTGAAGCAAGATTATAGTCAGTAAAGGTATCATCTAAATTAGGCCTAGACTGTGGGAACGTCATCAGTACACTCTAGCTATTCTCGCAAGTCTATGATACTTCATCGTTACAATAATTTTAAAATATATATGTAAGATAATAAATAACCTAAAATTTCTTTCTGAGGAAAGTCTTGGTTCTTCCCAGCTTTGCTGCAAGGACTTAGCCCCTCAGCTCTAAACATTTGGTTTTCCCGTCATGCCAAGTTCAGCATCATTTACTATAACCCCACATTACCCGGCCCACCAAGGAACGCATGCCTCCTCTTCCATCCTCAAATGCTCCAGAGTGTTTGACCTCTATGTATGTGTCAGAGTGTCTAAGAAGTGTGTACAGACTTTTTAGGTCTCCTCCTTCTTCCTCAGGCACGGCTCCAATTCAATAGACACGGGAACATTGCTGGGAGTATTGCTGAGTCTCTACATCCAGTAATTATTTCTGAGCACATCATGTCCTTTCTTCACAGCCACACCTCTTAATCTAACCAGCAGTAATGCTACAGCAATTCAAACACACGGTTATTTCATGTTCCTTCTCTGACAGGATGGGCCTGTAACAGCCTTTCATAGGCCAGGCTCTTCAGTCAGCATTCTAGAAAGGACTATTTTTCTAAGGGATTTTATTAGACTGACTTGGAATCAACAGTTAAACTTTGGTGTAGTGGATGTGGTCTGCAGACACACAGCTGAAGAACCTGCCTTTGTGCTAAACCCACAGAAGAATTCAGGAGTGTCAATGATGTACTGCAAAACTAAATATAGCAAATATCTCACTGCCATAAATGTGTTTCTTAATTCTTCCCATGTGTTACAAATGAAGCCTAAGCACCTAAACTAATCAGTGCTGCAAAACACACAATCTTAAATCCAAGAAAAGGGCTGGATTTATGAACTTCACTCTGAGGGAACGAAGATTCACAACTCTACATTCACACTTCTTAAAGCAGCAGAGAAGGAAAACATGAGAGGGCAGAAATACTACATTTTGTATCTAAAATAAAATCCCAGTCCCTAGTGCAACTGCTTATGTATTTGACACCAAATTGCCGTAATAGAGATAGGAAATAAGTTCTTTGCTTCCATAGCCTTACAGAACTGATGAAGGAGCTGGTTTCCCATGTGACCTGTGAAGCTTGTTCCAAGAATGCCAACCATATGTCAGCATGAGTGGCCACAGAAATTTTTAACCTGTGTATCTGGACACGATTTTAGTACAAGCAAGCCTCCTTGCTGCTTGGGCTTGTCAAGAATGCAGTGTGTCTACCTGTGGCCAAAACCATATCTTGAGACACAAGGAATGCCAGCAGAAACAGCTGGTGGTGTGCCATCACTTTGACGCCATGAAAAGTACTTGTTACCCAAGCAGGGATTTTGAGGTTTAAAATTCTGAACTCCAAGGCCAAGCAGGAGCTCAGCAGCACTTCCATGCATCAGAGGGTGTCTCCGTTGTACCACGGTACACCTTGAACATAAGTACCCACAGCTACCTCAAATCTAGCTAACCTTAGAAACCACTGCTACAAATGACACCATGAAGAAATTATGAAAAAGTGACAGAATGAACATTACCGATCATGAATGAGAAACACAGGACACTTGCTCAGGGGTCTGAACTCCAGTCAGGCATAGGAATAGCAACTGAATCTGCTGAGGCACTAAAACTGGGAAGCATACACAGATCTATAGTAACTTAAGGAAATAATACCCACAAATTTAAAAGTATAACCATTCTCACTGTTTTACCAGCAGGAGTATTAAAGCACAGGGAAAGCTAAGACTGTCCAAGTCCAGACAAGAAAACTGCTAGATGGGAGCACTAGGTTCCTACTGTATCTGAATCAGGAAAAAAAAAGAGAATAGCACTGTAGCAGTTTTTTGGTGCACTGTATATTTTAAAGTCCTGTTCTTACATAAAGTAAATTTGAAATATACTTTTATTAACTTTCCATTAACAGTAACACGTCTTCTATATTTTTACTGCTGGCAGTATTATATTACTGCAGTTTTATCCACTTCTGGTATTTCTATACTGTTTATATATTTACAGAAATACCTGATATTTCTATACTTCGTCCTGTAGCGTTTTCTGCCCAATGTAGACTTGCCCTGGGGCAAGGCTATTAACAAGCTGCCAAAAAAAAAAATCAAAAAAAGCCCAGAGAACATATATATGAACATAGCTACACAGACACTCCCTCTTCGCTGCAACGAAGAGAACTGATGAATTACTGTCTCTGCTACACCAGAATTTTGGAAAGTTTTTGAATTTTAGGCCAGATCACCAAAGTGACAGCCGAATACCAGATGTGTTTTCAAGGTCTGGGTTGTGGTTTGAAGCCAAAGAATACATACGCATTCAGAAAACAGGACCCTAAGCCCAGTATATTTATTTAGTAAAAATAATGCATTACATATATCTAAGTGATGCAAATAACAAGGGCCTAAACCTGGATTTCTGAATTCTGTAAAATAATTGCTGTATCTCTAGGTCTTACTGTTCGTCATGTGGAGACAGTTTATGGAAGTTCATTGTCCTTCTCTCTATGCCTTTAGACTGAGAAATTGACTGACATTGAAATGACTGACATTCATCACTGAGAAAGAAAAAAGGGGGGGGGAGTGGGGGGGGTGGGGGGGGTGGTGTCAAATAACCACCAGGCCATAACCTTCAAGTGCACATTCAATTTTGTTTGAAAAACATGACTTTTAAGGTAAAAATCAACACACAGATCAACTGTATCACCAAAAGGCACAAGTTTCATTGCTGTTTATGTCTGTTGCAGGAAAATCATCTAGCAGAATCCTGAAAGTAGGCAAGAAACAACTGATTAAAAAGTTACCAATTCAATAGAAAGGCTGCAAAGTACTTCACCCCCAAGCACTCTTCTCCCCCACTCATATAATTTTTCTGAAAGCCATAAATTCTTAAAAATCAGAAATAAAGGCAATTGTGAGCATCTAAGATAGTAAACAATGAAAACATTATAGCAGTATGGCTCCCACACAACATTGACAGGCACAAATGAGCTGCCCCTTAAGTCACCTGTAAACATTTAAGTTTAACATCAATGAGGAAAGGTTGTTTAATACAAATATAACACATCTGATATGCTATAATGAGACAGGATGATTTTGTGCACATATTTTTACCTGGACATAAGCACAGTTAACCCAGGGTGAAGTGATCAAACTTGCAGATTTTGAGATGAACTGTGGCAAAACCCAACAATTCCTACCTCTTTGAAACTGGCTTTTAATATCATATAACCTTCATATTATATATTTAAGTATTCAAAACCAAGATTAAATTTCCAGCACCAGTCTCCCTCTCAGCCTTATTGACTCAGCACTGCCTAAGGCATCGCCTTAGCCTGCTCTTGCCTACGCAACATCCCAGCTGCGCTTGTTTCCAGGTCCTCCTAGTTTTATAGGCAACCACAATCTTCAGCGTCAGTGCTGGAGACAAGTTTGCAGTCCCACACCATCTGGCAGTCACAGAGTTCCTTTCGTTTTCCATCTAAATTACTCAGAAATTATGCAAACACTAACTTAACAATTCTGTGTCACATTTTTGAAGGCCATTATACTGTAAAATGACGGCTATTATTTGGCACAGTATTGCTGGATGCCTTATTTTCATGGCATTGATTCAAATACGCATCTGAAGAACCTAATATAGTCATTCATGAGTTTGCTGCGGTCTTTATTTTCCCTCAAATCCCGTTCTAATTTTCAGATAAGGCCTCCAATGGACTAGGTCACTGCACATGTTAAGATCACTTCTCTCAAGGAAGCCTTTTTCTAAATTAAAATCTGTTCACCTAGCTAGTCAAACTATGATAGCAAATCAACTAATAAATGTGCAGGAAAATTCCAGCCCTACTAATAGCATCATCCTGACATTTTTATGAATAAAAAGCATTTTCATATGATCTTCAGTTAAATTTTCAGTTTCTTTCAGTTATGCCTCTTTTCTCATTTTTCAGTAAGCCTAAAAAAGCCACAAAGTTTCCATTTCTTCAGAAAACATGCAGGCACACAGATGAGGCAAAGTCTCAGCTTCCACAGAACTTGCAATGTGACAAGCGCCACGTGTCCTTTTTCAGTGTTGGGCTTAGGACCTTCAACTCAATGGAAGAATTCTTAACAGCTCGTGTAAAGGTGAGCCTAAAATCTAGCCAATAACTTTCAACACTAGAATTTGAACACCTTATATTGTAATCATATTTTTGTCCATTTTGAAACATTAACTGATCAAAACGATCTACCCTGTAGCCCACACCTTCTGTCTAGTCTGAAAACCTTTTATAAAGTTCCCAACATTGAGTGGAAGAAAGGAGAGAGGAAGTTCTCAACAAAACACCTTCCCTCAGAACTTGCATTTTAGTAGACAGTCAGATCTCCCACTATACCAGGTGTTTCAGCTAATTGTTTCTACTATAAACTTAGGTACACTGTTACCATCAGCCTTGTGTGCTGCATTGCCCAACACTTCTTTTTTCTGTTCAAATCACTCTTTCTGGCATCTGTTTTGAATCGGTTCCCTCCATAATTTCCATGCATCTCTCTGTCTCTTACTGTTTTCTTCACAATGAAAGTAATACTTAGGGTTTATACCATCTGTGCTGATGTAAACGCATGCAGTCATTCCCACTTTGGAGGGGAGGGTTAAAAGAGGTCTTAATTTAGAATTTACCAGCTCATATGCATCACGCCTGGCATCAGCTTTAATTGCCTTCACATCTTTATACAAGTGTTGATGAGAACAGGTCACAATGGCACCATTGCTACCACACTAACTGAAGTCCCTGTCAGCACTTCCCAAGTAGAATCCTGTACTTGGTCTTATTACGTAGCTGTAATAATGCTCAAAAGTGAGTGTGTAAGGCTGATGTGGAAGTGTATGTGCTTCTTTCCTTTGTTACTCCTGAAAATATACTATTTCATCAAATGAAAATATACTATTTCATCAAATGTCTATGTTTATGAACAAAAGTAAAGTAGTTTACTTATTAATAATTCACTTTTAGACACAGATCAATTTAAAAGAAACCAAACTGGGTGACACAGTGGACCCAACTTCTGTTTTAAAACAGGTTTTAGAAAAAGTATTTTTCAAATGGCCACAGGTTGTCTATTTCTGGATCAATGAACGTTTTTCCAAACTATATCCCAGCCATGTACAAAGTAGTAACGTATGATACTGCTAAGAGATTTATCTGAAGGAATTAAATTCAATTAGCTGTAAAACAAGGGGGGTTTTCTCTGTTTTTTATAAGTCATAAACCAAAAATTAAATATAAAAATCTGAGAACATCTGACGTTTGCTAGCTGAGAGACTGAAAATTGATAGTTAAGAAAAAAGAAAGCTTGAAATGCCTGTCACTAAATTTAGCAATTGGTTCACAGAGTTTAGAAAAAACAAAAGCAAAAAAACAATTACAGTATTTTTAAGGACAAACTCACTACTGAGATACCTCAGCTCTTTGTCTCTTGCTCTTGATTAGTAAGACTAACATCACCAGACAGTTTAAGTCAACACTAGTCCCATCTCTGGAAAGTGCAAAGTATTTCTCAACAGGCCTCTGAACTTTGTAGAAAAGTACTTTTCTGAATCATCTACTGAATTCGTGGACACATAATGCACAGTATGTTAAGCCTTTCATTTCAGTATGCCTAAAACTCAGTGAAATCCTTACAATGAGTACTACTGTTCACTTATCAAGCACACAGATATGGTCTTAAATAGCTGCTCTTGAATCAGAGTGAGCTTCACTGGGATAGCTCCTAATGTAGCCCATCTATTAATATTACTCCATGGAAAATACCAAGTATACCAGATGTGCTGTTAACTAAATGGATTGAAATTCCTTTGCCTGCTTACCATATGATGCAAAGAAACAATATTTCTAAGTATCCCACAGAATAATAAGATCCATTCAGTCTCAAAACAGCTGTTTTTTGGCTAAACGGTAGCTGTCCTGGAATCCAGTTTTAAAGCCAACATGAAAGTAGAAAGTACACTGTTTGAAAGGAAATTTGATAGTTATAAGTCATTTTTCAGCTGCTGAGAACACAGATGTAAATTTTATAAATGTGCCCACTTCAAAATACAAGAGCTTGTGGAATATGGAGCTAACCACAGATGAGTCTTGTTTCCTTCTGCATGGAGTGAGTTACATCCACCACTTCCTCAGTCTAGCCTCCTCTCCTGAGAAGCGGAGCAACACTTGCTTCATGCAACGCTGAGCAGAATATGATAGCATTACGCAGTCACATTATTGATGTGAATCCAACATGTTGTAAGGCACTGCAATGTCTTCCCAGTCTATCCTTTCCTTTTCATGGACTGAACTGGCTCTTGTGTATATGCGTTTGTATTTAACGTCCTGTGTACTCCTATGTTTCCCCAACTTCTTTCAGTGAAAAGAAAATTAAGCTACCCTTCATGAGGACATGTGTTTTTATGGAAAGCACAGTCCAGAAGAAATAGCCAAGAATAACAAACCACAGTAACCAAAGCTTGAATTGAGCACCAGCAAAACAAATAATTGAAAAGCTCTTGCTTCCATAAAGTTACATTAAAAACCCACTAAAACATTGCTGCTTGCAAGACAAAAAGACAGTAAAAGAGAGTATGAGATGGGCCTCAAATATGTATATAGCTTGGTATGGCTAATAAAAAAAAAAACAACCCAAACCCAAACCCATACTTTGTGGAAAGCAGATTTTTTTTAATGTTTCTGAAGTTTCAAGAGTGACATCACAGAAAATTGAGCCATACATGCCTATTTATTCATGGAAAATTGGGCCATACATATTTATCCATAGAACATGCAAAAATGTTACAGTCACAGTGCCAGATTTACCTTCTCTATTGCTCTCACAATACTTTCCAAAATGAATATAATGGAAATGTCTTCTAGACATGCGAAGGAACCACTCTGAATTCTCTCAGCCCTTTATCTCTCTTCAGACTAACAGTTGTTCAGATTAACAGCTAGCATCAGTTAATTTTTTTTTTTTTTTTTTTTTTTTTTGTGAAATAATCATCAGCTGGTTAGGAAAGCTGCTTAGTTTTGCTTTTGTTTAGTGTTGCTACCCAACTAACCACTCTGATTTTCTTAATTTTTCACTTTCAGCCATAAATTTTTTTAAAAATTTGCCTCTCAGTTTTCTAGTGTCATGACTTCTCCTGTATTTTTCTCCATAGCATTCAGAAGTGTCATCTCCAAAAGCAGTACATCCATCACCAATCCGCATAAATATACAGAGACTCACGCTGTCACATGCTACTGGAGTAGCATGTTAAAGAACTATGCATTCAGACATAGAATGCAGTCTACATCAAACAAGCATACAAGGATGAAAGCTGGTTATGAAAGCAACCAAGAGCAAATATTCTAAAGTGACCCAGTCAAAAAGCAAGATTTGTTAAAAAGCTAGAGGAAACAGAGTCCAGAATACGGTTCACATAAGCTGTCAAATCCCAACACTGATCCCAACAAATCCCAACAATGATGCAAGTAATATCAAGTATTCCATAACTAAATGGTTAATTATGAAGAAAAACAAAGATGAAAAACAGTGAGGAAAAAAAAAAGCAAAATTCTTTAAGCACTTCCATAGTACACTGTGCTTTTTAAAAAAAAATAAATTAGTATGCACAGAGGGAATTCATACACTCTATGCACCAGCTCTGATTGATAGAAAATGGAAATAGCAAGAAAAATAATTCAAAATGTTAGGCTGACTACTGCCACTACAAAGTTTTTCTTTCACATGCACCCTCATTTGAGTAAGACCCCACATCTGCACTCCCAGGTATCCTGTAGCACTTCACCAATGCCTTTTTATGTCCATGTAAGACCTTAGTTTATCTCCAGAAGAGGGAGAGAAAAACAGGTGACAAAGATCTGGCCTTCCTCCTCTTCTTGGCACTCGCTTACCCCCAGTTCTATTCCATGGTTCATGCATTTCTCAGTCTGTCCCTTGTGTCCTCACCCTCTGAGTTCCCAATATTCTTCTCACACCCAAAACATGCACTTCACTAATCTCTCTAATCAATGATCGATCTTTCTTTCATCCTTACATGAACTGAACGTGCCAGTTAATGGTTTCCATTTAAATTCCCATCCTCTTAAAACTCCCACCCTCTTAAAAATTCCGTTATGATACTTATGATGTCCTCTCCAAAACAGAACCATAGGATCTCCTTCACAGGCATTCATCTTCTGCCAGTTGGCTTCGACATACTATTTCACAGCTACTGTAGTGGCAGACTGATATAAATTTTCTTGACTCTCAACTCGTAAGTCGAGACATGGGTTGCTTCAAACATTTTTGCAGGTGATTTTATATTCCCTTCTATTCTCCTAAGAGCATATGTATAAACATCTCAGAACATACTTGCAACAGGCAACTGGAAGAAGCCACCTGATTACAGGCTCTGGTACTTAACATGGTATTTTAAACACAGCAGTATCTGTTGGAGAGGTAAAGCATCTGGGAAAGTGATTCAAGAGATTTCTTGAGTGTCTTGGTGATAATTTTTTGATGCAATGGCTCAAAAAGCCACCTAGGACAAACTCCGCTGAACCTGTTTTCTCGCAAGAAATAACTGTCTGGGGATGTGAAAGCCAAGCTTTCTTGGCTGCACCAATAATGATAAAGAGTGGAGTTTAAAATCCCGAGAAAAGTAAGCAAGACAAAAGGTAGAATTACAGCCTTAGACCTTCAGGAGAGCAGACTTTGGCTTCTTTTAAGATCTTGTGTAGCTGGTTGCCGCAAGAGACTGCTCTGCAGGGCAAAGAGACCCAGAAAAGCCAGCTGATATTCAACAACAACCTCTTAAAAGCACAAAAACCTTCCAATCAGATGTGCAGGAAGTTGAGCAAGCATGGCAGAAGGTCAGCACAGATGAAACAATCTCTGCATGCAATCAAACACAAGTACACAGAAGGTGGATGCAGGGACGGGCTGCCCGTGACGAACACTAGCACACTGACCAAGTGTACAGGGATGAAGTCTGCAAATCCAAAGGTGTTGCAATTGAAACTAGTAAGAGATATGAAGAAAAATAAAATGGGCTTCAGTTCACTTGTTGCAAAACACTAAGGAAATAAGCAAGCCCAGCATAGTCACCCAGATGACCGGGGACTGGACTGGAATAAAATGTAAGAGGAGATTCAGAAAACAGGTTTTTCATCTTAAGAAGAGAAGGCAGTAGGGAGGTCTTTTTTAAGTCTTCAATAACCTAATGGGAATGTACTCGTCCTGGTGAACAATAGGATGAGAGACAATAGACATTGCAACACTTGTAATTTGAACACAAGAACAGATGCCCAGAGAGGCCTGGAGATATCAAAACCTCAACCTGACAAGGCCCTGAACAATCTGATATACCTGGAGCTGCTTTGAGAAGGGGGTTGGCATAGATGACCTCCACAGGCCTTTTCCAAAACAATTTAGTTTACAAGTATGATAATTCCCCAAATATAGAGCCAGATCCTTTAAAAACATCTATGTATTACTCCTGGAAAAGAAGTTGTAGCTTTGTTTTATGAACAGTTCTTAAAAAAAATCTGGCAAGAACAAACAATTTCTTAAGACCACAGCTCTCTTACTAAAGCAGGGACAGGAGGGCAGGTGGAAGAGTGAAAGAATTTCTCTACTGCTTTTTAAAGTTAAGAAAAAGAAATTATACCCTATCCATAAATAAATGCTCACTAGTGGCTCTCCTGGAGGATGAACCACAAAAATCTGTCAAACAACGTGACCTGACCAGCCCCACCATTACTACTGCCATCATGAAACTTTTAAGCCTTAGGAAGAACCTTGTCATTCCTTCAAGCTCCATATACCATAGACTAATTTCAAAGATCCATACATATATCATAGCGGTACCAGTGAAACTACATGACATATTTTCGTGCCTTTGGTTAGATTTGGGGATTAGATAGCTTGGAACTTACCTTATGTTTATGGACTGAAGGAACAAGCTGTGTTACGTATTTAATTTTTATCACTAACAACTAATTATCCCACAACACAGCAATGTTTTAAAATTAGAAGTAATTACACAGCATTGATTTGAAAGTGCTTCCCATTAAAGGAAAGAGAGAACATTCCTAGTATTCACAGCAAAACCTAGAAATTAGAATTTGATCTGAATTCCAACTCTGCCACTGAGTCACTTCCTGGCTTAAAAGCTGCCATAGAATATGGTTAATTACTGTCAGAACAAGGACAGGACTACAAACTCAGAACCTATTGCCCTTTATTTAGAGGCTGACTACCTATAGTCAAAGCTACAGTAGGAGAAGATGCTTTTTATTACTAACCTTGCTTAATCCTGGGAAAGTGGACGTTTCTTGTTTATGAGGCATTTGGAGTGATGGCACAGAGATACATTTGTAAAGACAGGCACCAAATCATAAATTAATTGTTGTGCGTCTGGGATAGAATGGGTTTTCTAGAATGACTTAAGAGTTTCAGGGTTGGCCAATAGTACAGGATGGAAAAAGTCAGAATGGTTTTCTGGCTTAGTTCCCAGAGTTGACAAGTAATCATAACCTCTTTTATTTTTTTTTACCCATTGGAATCATTTGCATCATGGTGACTCCCAGATGCTAGCTGAAAATCAAGCCTCATTTTTCTAGATGCTTACAAACATGGCAAGAACAAGAAAGCAGCAACCCCCACAGCCTGAAATACAATTAAAATAAAAATATTGTGGCTAAAGAGTGCTTAGTAAGTTTTGGCATGTATTTGCCAAAGCTTGAATTTTCCTAATAAATCCTACCATGTCTGAAATACTACTATTGCTAGTTGAAGGATACAGAAAGATTTTAATGAGAATAAAGACTCCTAAAATTAATAACACTCAACTGTGCAATCAAAAGTAAAATGAAATTCTATATGAGGTTAGCCAAAATCCCATGGGAAAGCCCACACTATTCTGTGGTTAGCCTCGATTTCACATGTTAATACTGTGAATGGCTGTTGTTGGTTGACTCCATAAAATGTCATTTCCTTTGAGGTGCAAACTCCTTTTGGCAGGCAGTGTGCTTTGACCTGCTATAATTTCTAGGTTACCAATGGTTAAACTACTATGTTTTACTGCAAGCAACAATGCTTAACTTTTGTGCATATATTTTTGCATTTTACACGTGTTTGGATTTTTTTTTCTTTACCGCCACTGCTTATCAGAGATGCATTGCATTAAATTAACCAAAATATTTATAAAACACATACGCTAACATTGGATTATCTGGCATATTCTTTTGTACATATATCCTAGCCCCTGCTTCATGTATAATTTTTTTAAATACTTTTCTAAATGTTTATGTAATTGGTAACAGTAGTACAAAGGAACTGTTCAAGAGTCCCATAATTTGCAACACTGTTGTTAAACCATCCATCCAGGCAGCTTGGTCTGAAAGAATAAATAACCATACAGGGCTGGAAGTGAGGATGTTTCAAGGCTAATCCCAGCTCCCTGGTTTTCTGCCAGAGCCCGTGGAAATCCTTTGCTTGTGACTCCATTTTACCATCTGTTTTGTTGAGACAAATTTAATTGCAGAGAGATGTTCCAAGATTTAGTTATTAGTTGTAAAACACTTCAACAGAGTGATAAAGTTATTCTCAAGCTTAATAAGCATGGAAATGCTTAGTACTACACTATTCCGTGTCCTCCAACACTTTAAATAGCCAGTACCTGAATATTGTGGGATGATGCAAAGCTTTTACCATCTTGCTCCTACCTCTGTACTTATAGACGATGGTGGATGTTTGTCTTGTTTGTTGCTTATGAAGGAAAAAATACCTTGTTGAAATGTTATGGATTGCTCTGAAACTAGATGGGATGTGTTTTGTTTTCTAACATCTCTTCTCTCTCTGCCTGCAGATTTTATCCTTCTCCTCTCTGAGGTTAACACAGATCAAAACAGCCACTAAGAAGAGCGAGCATCACCCAGTGCTTTATGAAATGGTGGCTCCTTGGTGGTGAATATGCTGTTTGAACTCAGCATCTCCCTTCAGATTCCTGCACCCTTTAGGACAAAACCAGAGTACTTTTCCTACAAAGAGAGAGGGGGGAAAAAAACCATTAAACTTTTCTCTAATTCACAGTCAAGATTATGAAAAACTTAGTGCAAAAGAATACTATTTTGCGGATACACGTTAAGTTTATCGAGAGCACTAAGTCCTTTAGTCAATGAAACCGAAGGGACAGTGCAGGAAGAGTGTATTTGACACAGCAGTCTCAGGCACTACCTGACATGGGGAAAGACAACAGTGCCACCTGGCGTTACTACTGCAGTTTGAATTCCCGAAAAACTGTACGGAGAAAGTATTTCTTTCACAAAAAATCATCTTTTATTAGCAGGATTTTACAACTATTACGGCGGACAGGAACTCAGGGGCTATGAAGACGACGCACCTAGACCCAGAACCTCACACTAGAATTTGTTTAGACCGCAGCTCACCAGGGTCAGTCTTCCCTCGCTGCCTGCAGGGTGGGCGCAGAGTTGTGAGGCCCTTCTCCCACCTCCAGGTCCTGCTGCCCTTAGATTCTTGTTAACAGCAAAAACACATTTCCGGCACACAGCACCATGCACCAGCAAACAGAGCACTTTACAAAAAGGCAGGCTTGCAGCAAGCCAGCAAGGCCAGCTGTCCGCGGAGGAGGCACGACGTCCCGCACCGCCCTCGGCCGCCGCCACCCTCCCATGGCCGCAGCCGGGCCGCGGCGACGGTTTAACGGCCGCCCGTACCACAGGACAAGCGTCCTGCCCCCCGCCCCGCAACAGCCAATAAGAGGACGAGGGGAGACGCCTGCAGCCAATAGAAGCGCGGGGCTGCGGAGATGGGCGGTGCCGGGGTGTGCCGGGCGTTTAGCGGTCCGGCCGGAGGGGCTGCAGGCCTGTGAGGGGCGCGAAATGGGGCTCTTTGGAGAGAGGCTGGTTAAAAAGTTACATTCAGCGTTGCCTGGCATTTTAAATGCTGAACGCTTCCATTTTCCCTCGCAAAAAACGAGGAAGACGGCCGCGCCGGCTACGTGAGGGCAGCTTCTCAGCCCTGGGCCTGCACAAGCTGGGTAGACAGGGAAGGGAGACAGGCTGGCAGGGGGCAGGGTGAAAGCAGAGCTCTGGAGTTGCAAAGCCAACCTTTTCTGGGAGAGAGAGAGAGAGCGCACATCAAGGGTGAGACCAGCAAAGAAACTGTTCTCAGACTCCTTGTTGAGCTTTCAGTTCTGTGCCTACTGACACCAGTGAGAACAGGGATGTCAGCGGTCAGCACGGGCTTGACTTGCGCCTTGTCACACTTGCGCCTTCTAGTTGTGCACCTTGTCAGCACGTGTGATGTATAGAGCCTAACGCACAGAGTACAGTTTCTCTGTTATTGTGAGATGGACCTCTGGGCATCTAAGATGTCTGACATTTCAAGAGAAAGGTCTTCCCTGTTCTGTGTGGAGAAGGTGCATGCTAGTGCTTCAACACTTACTCTTCCAGTTCAGAAGTTGAGAAAGTGGTGATTTTCCCCAGCTTGTTTCCCTCTCTCCTAAATGCAGGCATCAGGCTCCATCAACTTAATCCACAGTGTTAACTCTGAAAACCTGTTTCACACCATGCTGTCAAGAGGCAGAGTAGCAAGAAAGATTTGATGATGCACTGCTAGGTGCCAAGAAGTTTTCACCCTGCACCTAAGGGAAGCAAGACACACAGACCTGGAGCCTAGCTCCTGCTCCAGCTGAACATAAACCAGGTTTTACGTATGGTGGCAAGATTTACAAGATCCCACAGAGGTTATACGAGAAGTGTAGCTATACTAATGACGAATATTCACCAAGGTGATGGGAGTCGTGCTTTCCTGCTTCTAAACAAAACCGAAAGGGTTGTGCAGGGTTAACCTTCACTGTTTGATTGTGTAGTCAAGTGATGAGATCAGCCTTGATCCAGTTTTCATTTTTAGCTTTGAAAGCACATGCGAAGTCACTCATCAGTGAATTCAGATAATAGTACTCTATCATTGTCAACCACTTCTCCAGCAAAGAGGAGGATCTAGAAAAGCTGCTACATACTTTCTTCTCTACCTCTTTACATTCTGAAACAGGTTAGAGCCAATGCCATAGAAATTGGCAGTGTTCTTTTAACAAATGTTTCCTTTCCACCATCCTCCAAACTTCACTCTCAGGGCTTAGATTTAAATGCATGGAGAAACTTAATCAGCAATTATTTAGTAAATTAAGGATATACAGCAGAGGTCTGTATTGCTAGAGGTTAATTTTCAAATAAAAAAATCTCAGTTACCCAGCTACACTGGGAAACACTGGAATCGATGAGGTTAAAAAGTTCTTCAGTGGTTCTAAGTATCTATCGTTTCATATGAGAAAACAACTTGCCATTTCCCATTATGCTCTTAAAACTTAGATTTTTCAGCTAGTTTCTAGTTGAATGTACATTAGTGGAGTTAAGGCCAAGCTTGTCCTGCTTACAACCAGCTCTGCAACTGAGTCTTAAAAGTTATTTTCCCCGATGTATTTCCTCATATCCCAGAGGACTACTGTTTTCAGGAAGGAGTTAGACAGTCCTTCACTATTCCAAGAGGCAAAACAAATTACCTATGTAATAGGAACAAGTTTTCAGATACTAATGTTCCAGCTTAATCATACCACATATTGTGGATTGGTCTGCATTGTCTGTCAAGTCATGACAAATTTTAGAGAGCAAAAGAAGGCTTATTTTTCTTATGCAACAACCGCTGTTCCTAACCCAGTAGCAGCAAACGTTCCCCTTATACCAGACACCTGAATGGCTTTAAGTTCTATTCATGGTCCTATGCAAATTCCACAATAAAGGTAAGTATCAGGTGCACGCAATAAGCATATTCACATATCAGGAACTATTTCCAGCATTAATCCGTTGAAATATGAACATCGTTCCCTATCCCCCACCAATAAAAAAAAAGGCTTTGTTAGACAAGACAGTTGTATTGAACTCATTTCCTTTTATTGCAGTGACATCCCCCTGGTACAAAGTATTAACTGCAATAATTACGTTAAAACATTAGAAAAGCATTTGTGTGTGACAGTTACAGTACAGTATCAAATCTTACATCTTCAAACCAAGTGGGCCATTACCCACTAACGCTCAAATCTTTAAATTATTTTCAGTTATTTTTAAATATGTAATGTCAGAAAAAGCATATAAAAAGAATGTATGTAAAAGGAAACCTAAATACAAGTGAACAAATAAATAATTGATTTTCACCAGCTATTACTGTCTTTCTAAACCCATACAAAGAAACCTAATCTATAGAAGGTATGAATTGCCATGTGTAAGTGATTTCATTTTTCAAGTAATTAATAGTGATTGGAACATAACTAAATTTGGCGTCAAAATCAAAGCAGAAGTTGGAGTGACTGCCACTAACCGACATCTGTTGAAAACAATTACCATTAGCTGTTGAAATTTTAGTGTAGCAAATAATCATGAAACGACCTCATGCCTAGCATTAGTGGACTTCTGAGAGTGCATGTGAAAAGCATTCTACGTTATTTCACAGACATTACCTTAACTATCCCCATATGCATATTTAGATATATTTTATATAATTTTATACACATATATGCATGTATACACACACTTCATTTGGTTTCTGTGTTACAGATCACAAGCAATGTTTTCCTGACTGGGCAAAAAACCTTTTAAATAAGTGTACCTGTGCACATTTTTTTTTTTTAAGATAGCAGCACTAAGTCCATGCCTTACTGTCCATCTGTTCAAAAGAATGTAACCCACAAAACAAGAAGAAACATGGCAATGATTCCACACATTCACAATGTGACATCCTTATCCCCTAAAATACACCGTAAAGCCTGTAATCAATACATTGTTAAGTTTGATCACCACCCCCTCACCTGGAAGGAAACAGCACTTTTACTGCAAACTGTCTTGTCTTATAATGTTTATCATAACAAGCTGGGTTCATGCTGGCATCAGTTATCTCACACTTAGCAGCAAAACATGCATGTTTATTTTTCTTATTTTTTTTTTTTAAGTGAAATGATTCAATAGTCTTAAATCCAATTGACAGAAACAGCAAAAGGATTTTTTGCAGTTTACCAAGAACTTGACAAGTGTCTACTGCACTGTGTAGAATGTTTTTATCTTTAATCACAACAACTCAAAGCTCTACCTTGCCACACAAACGATTATGCTTTGTCCTTCAAAAGGAAGTTACATTTCGTTTTTTTCGTATTTAGCATAAAAATACATCTTTTCTGTGCATCCTTAAATGAAAGTCACTCAACCACTGGTAAACTGATCCAGTAGCATTTCCAATGCTAATATCAAAAGCTTGTGAAATGTTTTTAGGCAATCCTTTCTATCCAAAATATAACAGGAATTTAAAAAACGGTTCACATTACTAACCTTTATACAAAGGCTCAAGTGAAGTTTCTTGTCTAGGTGTTCATAGTAGACTAAATTATGAAGTTTTCAAAATACACAATGAAAGGGCACACAAGATTGGCAGTTTTTTTATTGAACATAGAAAATGTATAAAGTAGGATGTATGGAATAGATCTAAATTGCTAGACAATCAAACCTGAGTATTATTTAATAAGACTGAATGTATTTTCTGACAACTGAATGAATTGACCTAAAAACATCTCCCCTAGTAACTAGTGGTCCTTTTAACCATTTGTTGAAAAATGCAAGAGAACTGTAGCTTTTACATTTCATATTGGATAACAAGATTCCACATAGTGTTTACTGTTTTCTGTTAGATAGCATCACATTGCTTATATTATCCCCATTCAAGCCTTAAGTTGAGTTTTGTTTCAAAATAAGTTGAAAGTGACACCAAAACATAATAGGCAAAGAACTAGGACAGGTCTCTAGTAAGATAAAATCTGTAGTAAGATAAAAAGCCTTAGCCAGTAAGATGAATTTGATTTCCTATTAGAGCTACAGAGCAGAGACTGGTCACTATCCTTTGCCAAAGTAGCTGATGTTAGCTGTATATTTCAGACTAGTGCCAAAGTATACGTTGTCAAATGTGAGAAAAGGATCCTCTCTGCTGGTAGAATTAAGTTTTATTTTACATGTTACAAAATTTAGTAGCATGAAGTATTGACAATACCATCAGGAATTTGTTTTAGTTCAACTGACCTGCCCAAATTCTCACCTTTAAATCTAACAGATATAATAATAAAAAACCAAAAACTTTCTGACAATAGAAAACATACAGTACTAAAAACTAATAGCTCAATGGAAGACTGAAAAGCAGCATTCATTTTTATTGTAATATGGAAGAGACTAGAAACTAAAAGAAGTCTGATCTAAACTATTAGTTGAAGGCAGATTTTGACATTCTATATAAATTCACAAAATAGGATGTATGGATGAGATTTGGTTAATTTCAGAAGGCACCTCAAGGCTAAAAGGCTTTTATAAATCTATAATCCTTTCATTGATCAAAAATAAAACATTTTATTGCTGCTATTCAAATAGCAAACAAAAAGCTTGTCTTGTTCTTCAGTCTAACAAGGAGTCCTCCCCCATTAAGCAAGATTAAATTACAGAAAATATAGAATAAAACCGAAGATGTCACAACTTTAGAAATACAGTGACTTTCCTTGTGTGCTTTCAAGTCAGTGAAATAGTGAAAGAAGAGTCACTTTTTGCCTTTGTAATGTTAATAAACTATAGACCACGTCAGTCACTCTCCCCTGGGCACTGAAGTACCATTTCATCGTAGCTGTCCCATGTGCAGTACTCTTAGGAATAGAAGGTAAGAACACTCTGATGATTCCCACGAACAAGGAGAATTGGTGGCAGATCTTTAGAAAGAGCTTCTAACCAGGCCATATATAGTGCACTAGAAACCGCACCTTTTCGTGCAACTGGCAAACTCCTGTAATTCACAAAGGAAAAAAGCATTCAATTAGAAACACCTGGTGGAGTACACGTCATATCATATAAATACGAAAGTATGATTTTGTGAAGAGGTAGCTATTAATTAAAGTTTTGGAACCTTTTTGGGTTTTGCTCAGAATTCAGTTCCTGAATTGAGAATTCATATCTTTAGCACCACAGTCCTTTCCATCTATTTACCCCTCACTTTTGGCCTCTTACCACCATTTTGTAACTCAGGTAGTTTCACGAAGAATTCTCCTCAGTTGAAGATAATTTCTTGAAAGACTCTTCAAGATACTAAAATACAGCTTTTTCTTACGGTGCTAGGTTGGTGCAGTCTAACACTGCTTCTCACAATCCTTCCCAAAACATGCCATGCTCTTTCCTTTTGAAAACACTACTCTAAGTCTATTTGCCCTCCTCAAACTTCACTTGTAGTACTACTTCATGGAGTTCTGAAGCAGGCTCCTAAAGAAAAACACAGCAAAGAAACCTACAAAGTAATTCCATGGAAATTCATCGGCAGGATGATGATCTAACTTATCTATAGAGACTTCCTAGAAAAATAACTGAAAGGAAGGACCCGAAAGACAGGGGAATACCTGGCATGTGGGAGCAGAAGGAATGTGAGAATCCTGAGCCGCACTACAAATGTGGAGGTAGTCACCTAAAACAGTGTGTCAGAAGCACGAAACTACACAGGGCATTTTTCATTCATCAGTGTAGTAGCTCCATACTTCTAATAAATACTTTCAGCACTGAAACCTTCTTGGTTATTTCTATACTTCAATGCCAAGGCACAAGCTTTTTCCTAACCTGCATTTATGTATGTTTGTATTTCAAATTACAGTTCTAGATCAATTAGGGTAAGAGTACAAATCATTTACTTACATGACAATTATGTTAGCTGTACTTGAATGTTCTTTCAGCAACTCATTTAGTCTAATCTGGCGGTAAGTCTGTAATTAAGAAGCAACTAGTTAGGAAGATCTTTTATATAAAACTACAAGTTCATTTATTCAAGGAAAAATGAAAACCAGTTAAGATCAGTTGGTATGAGTTATTTATAGAAAACATGTACTCCCACCTCAGTTTGGCAACTTGTTCATTTTTCCTAAATACCTACAGTTGCCCGGCTGGGAGAGAAGAAAGCAGCAAGCTTAAAATGTGCAAATAAGCCAAGTAAGTACTATGAAAGCTAAATTTAAGATAGTTCTAATAACGATACCATCCTCCATAGCTCCTAGAAGCAAGGGCCCCTTAATGTTCTCTTCAAGGTTCTTTCAGCTATATCCTAGAAGTTTATAGTGGGCAGGTCTTATAGAAGTAAATCCTCGTTTGGTAAGCCTACCTTCATAATAGGCCTTTTTTTACTACCCTATCCTGTCTTAACGTCTGAGGTAGCTTCCTCAGTAATTTTCAGTTCTTTTATGTCAACTAACTTTCTAGCAAAGATTTTGAGTTAACCATTTCTTACAGTTCTGTTGTTCTCAGATAAGATGAAGTCTACTTAGTCTGCAGGCCAGTGTCTGCAGAAACAATTAAGCTATCAGCAGACAAAAGAATACATCAGTTATCTCACTGAAATGAATTTTGGCAGTGTTTGTATACATGAGGAACATCAAGGCATCAAGCAGTTCCTTAACTATAAAGTAACTGTACTTTATAAAATCTTCCCCCTTTGCCCCTTGGTAATATGCTGTTAAGAGAGCTCAGCAGCAGCTGCTGTACCTCCCCATTGAACAGATTCCTGCCTTTTTCACACTTAACAGTGCAGAATGACCTACAATTCCCATTTCTTTTCTACTGCAAATCCTCACAGAAGTTGTAAAAACCCAGGCAGGAAAAAGAAGATAAGGGTGGAATATACTCAGGACCATCCTGAGGAACTTAGGATCACTGAAACTTTAACCAGTCTTTCTTTAGGTACTGATCTGTATCTGCATCCTCTTATAGGATGCTACCTGAGTCTCCTCCATAGAAGCACTTGAGAAGGAATACTTCTGGTGTCTCTACACCACACAACTGCTTGGGAAAAATGTCAAGCATTTAATTGCTCCTTAACACCACAATTAGATGTCGTGTGGTGTTTTGTTTTTTTTTTTTTTTTTTTTTTTAAATAATGAAGCAAAAGTGTTAGTTTGTCAAAAAAAGACAAGCAGCTGAATGTAGACTATGTTATTTTAAATTAACTTCTGAAATACTGTAGAAAAGTAGTTTAATCCCCTCCCCTAAATACAGGAACATTTCTTTTTTTCATGAACCATCTAAATGGTTTTAGATGCTGCTTTCCATTAGCCATTCGTAAAAACAGCTATAAAAGGAGAATAACAAGAATGAACTCATTTATATCATATCCACAAATGCAGTAGGAGAAAAGTTTAACAATATTTAACATAAAGCCCTAAAGAATACAGAACCTTTGTTTTGTAAAGCTCAAGTTCATTATCTGTTATCCTCCATGGTTCATCCTCCTTCATTTTATCTGCAACTTCTTGTTCTTTATCATCTTCATGAAGACGGAAGGGCTCTATCATTTCTTCAAATGCTGCAATACTGTAATGATTAAGTGAATAGCCATATTAGAACAGATATGTATCTGTATGTCAGCAATGATTTTCATGATATCAGAAAGTTTTATTACCATTTAAATTAAAGTGAACTGAAGTTTCTTCACTGTCAATTGCAGTTAGAACATCAAATCAGCTATTTGTATACAAAGACATTATGATTCAATAAACAATTAGGGATACCTGTAGAAGCTTTCCCTGTTCATCATGTAACTACATTTAAATTTTAGCCAGTTTAAAAAAAAAACCAACAACTTTTGCTAGAGTTTTACTGGAACTGTTAGAAAGTTGAAGAGTACTACCTTAGAGAATGCATAGTAACTAACAGCAGCTTCTTCTGAATTAAATTTGAAAGAAAAGGAGTTTACATGTCATATTGAAAAAAATAGCTATTAAGTCTCATGCTAGTACCATTAGGATTTTGGCTCTGATATTTTTATTTTGCTTCTTTTTAATCTTTACAATACATTCCGACAGTGCATTCAAATGCAAATAGCCACAGCCATCTTGTTTAGTCTTCCTGTTGCACTTGTTAGAATATGAGATGTTAATTTGAATGTACTTGAACTTCAGCAAGAACTTAAAAAGAAAACCTTCTAAACACCAAAGAGGCATTCATTTCTACCAGAAAAAACAACTTGCATTACCCTTCCTTCTCCACCCACATTAGGATACTTGAACAGCAAACTAATGCTGCCCCAAGTTATGAAAGTAACTTGTCTTTGAATAGCCCCAGCCCGTGAGATGTGAGAAAAATAAACAAGATTTTTAGCAGAACATACTGAAATGTATGCCTTACACCCAATGAAATAACTGCAATGCAATGAAAAAACTGCTATTTGAATGGGCTTTTTTATAAAAATGACAAGGTATTGCCAATCTCCTGTGTTTGCAAATTACAGTGTGGAAAGTTTAACAAACTTTAAGGAATTCCTCTTGCGATGTATTACTGATATTTTAATATCAGTATGTGTCACGTGTTAGCTTCCGTATAGTTAAACACTCCCCCCATGCCCATTTTCCTCCAGGAAAATCCCACACTACTAAAAAACCTATTTTTTTTTCTACCCTTGGTGGTCTTTACTGAAGTTAGTCGATACGATGACTTCACCTTCCTCAAAAGGGAACAATCAAATGTGATCTGCTATTTTTTAGCTGAACAAAAAGAAGAAGTATTAACAATATTCTATTATACAGCACAACAATTGTTAAAAATAAATTGTCTTCCTCCACTTAGTTTACAGCTATTGTTAATGCCAACTGATATCTTACAAAGGCTTTACATATATCCACAGAGACAGAAAAAATGCTCTCAGAAGAAATAACTCATGGATCAATTCTATGAAATAAAAATAATTCTACGTAATTCTACAGTCTCAACTTTTTATGCATAAATGCCTGCTACCTCTAAGCTTACACATTTCCCAGTAGCAGGCTCCCAGGAGCAAAGACATCCAAAAGCATCAGAGTTCCAGAAGTACTCTACTGTTTTAGTTGCTTCGTATATTCTATACATTTAAGAAAAGGTGATTAAAAAGCAGGGTACAAAAGAATTTATATTTACGTAAGTTGTAAAACAATATTTCCTAATTTGCATGACATATCAAATTATTCAGATACATGCATATCCATGTAAAAGATATTTTTACAACTTCAAAGTACTAAAGAAGACTTGAAGGGCAAGGAGAATACTATTTTTAGATCTTACACATTCTGTTATAAATTTGTACTGAAAGCCAGCTAAAATTAATATTTTTTTAAACTCGAAAGTCAGAAATATCACATGTATGATCATTCCTGTGAAAATTAAAAGTCCAACCAATTTTTTAAAAAAGAAAAAACAAATCAGGCTATTTGAAGACCAGGCTTTGTTACATTAAACTAAGACTCCGAGTCAGATAAAGACCATTTAGGATTTTGTGAGCATTTCTCTTTTTAAAGAGGATTGCTCCAGACAAATTGGATTTTTTAAAATGTATTTTTCTACATTTAGTATTACAGCCTAAGGGCCAGAGATTTAAAAAATACAAAATTGTATGTTCTTGGATGTAGGAGTTATTGCTTAATTTATTTCCTGCATTTTCATGAAACACTGCATGTTGTAGGAACTACCCTTTCAAAACTGTTATGTAGAAAAGAATGAGGTTATTATAAATTCAGGAAAGACATCAAGAATTCCACTAACAAACCAGTTGGGTTTTTTTGAGACTTACTTTTCTTTCTTTGGCTTAGTATTAATATCCCCAAGAACCATGATGTCCGAGAAGTCTATCCGAAATTTGCTGAGCAAAGTAGCCATCCTGTATCAGAAAAGCAAGCCTTTACACATGATCAGATTTTTAATTATTTCACAGGGTAAACAAGTAGGTCTTTGGTAATAAAAACACTAGTTCAATAAAAAAAGAGGAACTTAAATATGACAGGAAAAAAGATTAATCCAATTGACCTGGCATATGGATATAAAACAACATGCTTTGGGAAAAAAAATAAATTTTAAAACCATAAAACTAAGAGAAGACCTCTCCCTTAAAGACAAGTTCAGAAAATATTTGAAAAAGAAAATGTCAGTGTCAGACAATGCTGCAGATAAATTAGTTTAACTTGAGGTATCCCATCCAAAATAATCTGGGGGTAAATGGAACTTTTTTGGAGAAACAGGATCAAATATGATTACACCTCAACCAAAGAACTGAAAGAACGCTACTAGGAAGAGAAAGTCATCTACTATGTAACATGCTCTATTAGCATTTGAAATGAAAGTTTTTAAAGGTAAACTTACGCTCTTCTGTCATGATCAATCCTGTTTATTTTTCCACCAATGAACACCCTGATCTTACAGTCTTTCCACTTCTTCTTAGTTGTAATAAGATACGGAATCAACAGTGTCAAACCTGCATTTTGACCAGGATTCGGGAACATTCAGAAAACATATTATCATGTTAGAGTTTAATAGTACAAATTTGGAATCCAGATATGAACTGAGACATACCTATTAACAATTAATTAAAAATCACTTCAGTATTTTTTTTCTATGTTTGTTTTTTAAGTAGAAAGCACATTACCTCCATCATCAAAGAGCCACCAGACATCAATATTACTTTTGCCTTGTTTCTTCTGAAACTGTGTACTAGCATCAAGAAGTCTTTGGTCAGCCAAATTTAAAGGAGAAGATGGGCTCTTTGAATCTAGAAAAGAGGATGAGGAAATTTCATTTTTGAAGTGTTTTACTTAATCACCCTGAAATTCATCAAACGCAACTTAATATTTTGTGGTATCTCTAAGTTTAAATAAAAATTGTTTCTTCTCCCCCGATCGGATTCCAAACTTTGATTAAATGGATATAAACTGAGCTGTATTTAGGGAGTGTGCAAATTCACAACTTCAGAACCTGAAGTTTTAAATCTAAAGTCATTTAGCAGACATGTGAAAATAACAGATATGTACGATCTTTTTACAGTCATTTGCCTGGACAATTTAGCTTTGCATACATACTTCAGATCACTGTTGCTACCTCTTGCATATGACAAAACTTCCCTAAAAAGATGCAGCTACTAATGTACATGTAAATGCTGTGTCCTAAGCACTTTTCTTCTCTCTTTAAATCCATTTTTCTTTAAAAATGTGGTGAAAATAAAAGCTAATTCTGCATATTGGAATTCTGTCTTTTGCAACAAGCACTGTTTTGCATGTGCAAGGCCCTGAAGAACAATATAGACTATTTTGCATAACAAAGTTACTGGATTTGGCTGAGACCAAGACAACGATGGCATTGTCAATTAGATTAACAGAGGTAAATTTATTTTTTTTTTAAACTACAGAAAAAACTAACCCCTGTCTTTTAATTAGAACCTCAGTTTGAACAAAAGCCAGGCGTTTTATATACATCTCAGTCATTATTTTATTGGGAATTTTAAAATTCTGAGTACATCTGTGACTGATTTACATTAATATACTACTTTACTGCATACTGGGACTTTTTCCAAACTGCCATCTTGTGCTTCAAGATGTAATCTCACTTTCCACTATTAAAACACAACAGCTTCTAGCTATTGAAATTATGAAGAAAATGTCCAAAAAAGGTAAGATGAATCTTAGTTAAGGCAAAAATATTTGCTTAACTCAAAAAAGTCTGAAATAAACCAGGAAGTGAAAACTGCTCAATTCATCGCTCAAAATGCTGTTTATTTGAATGACTACTTCGTGTTATTTCAGGTGTTAATCTCACTGAGTGCCTGTATTATGCCTTAATTTGCAAGCTGTTGAACTATTCCAAATAACAAAGCAACAACTATGGCTTTAGAAGATCTACTGAATAGTCTGATGGAGCACTTCCACTATACCACTAGGTAGCATTTCCCTTCCTCGTAATTCAAGTAAGGATCTAGACAGATACCTGAGACAAAGAGAACTAAGCAAGCTCCTGAACACATTTCAAATGTTACTTAAGAACAAAAGCTTTAAAAAAATAATAATTATCCAACATTCATATCTTAGACACATGCACAATCCTTTCGCGGTAGCAACTTGTTCTGGGAAATTTCCACGAAGTTGCATTTTTCCATAGCCTAATCCCTAAAGATGAAGCAATTCTAAAGCAGATATGAAGAAACAAATTAACATTGCATGGCTGGTATTTTCCTCTCTCTCACATGTATGTATGTAGAAAGGAGTACAAAAGGAAAACTGAAATTAACAATGTGAAAGAATGATTCAACACAAAAAAGGTGGAAAATGCCTGCCTTTTTTCAACAGTGGTCGTGTTGGAGTCTTTCCATCTTCGTCCTCCTCTGGAAGATTTTTAAAGATACAAAATAAAAAGGTTAATTTCCTTTATGATGTTAATGAAGACACTACTAGTGTGTATAAAAAAAAATTAGAAAATAAAGATGTAGAATGAAATGGATTTTCATACAAAGAAAAGCACACAAATGCAGTCTACCAAACCCTGACATCTATTCACACCTTAAAAGAAAAAACAGCATCACATTGCTCACTTAACTATCAAGTCACACCAAGCTTTTATTTAAAAAGAAGAGTTAAGTTGGTTATTGTCATGTCAAAGTATCCTTAACAATTTGTCTGTTAACATGAATATAATATTCTAGTCTGAGCTGAAAAAAACCTTCATAAATTTAGCAGCCTTAAAATCACACTTACTATATAGATGTGTGGCACGATTCTCAAGCAATTTTTCATGCCTGTCAAACTCATTAACAAAGAAAATCCATTGTCAGTCATTGTCTACCACCTGTTTTTTTCCGGGGACTAGACATGGAAGATTTATTTTACATACTGGTAAGCTCTAAACCAAAGTACTTAAGTGATTAGACATGAATGGCTAGAAAAGCATGACACACACCTGTTCTGCAGACACAAAAATCCCTTAAGTAATTCCTTGGTGAGGGGAGAGAGGAACTGAAGAGGGAATGAGAGAGAGAAAGACTGAGAATTCAAGTTTCATTGCTAATGAACAAGTTACCTTTATGTAGAGTGGTACTTTTTTCACTAGATGATGGAGCAAAAGCTATAGAAGTGTCTGTCTCAGACTTCTTGCTATAATCCACTTTTACTATGACATCCTTGGCACATGGAGATTTTTCTTGGGATGACAGTAACTCTTCTTTAAGAAAGCAAAGAAACACATTATAAACCACTTAATTGTTCCAAATGGTATCGAGAGGTATGTGACTATACTGTGATGGTTCACAGTTGGAGAAATAAATAAAAGCAGAAAACAACAACCAAAGAAGTCTTCTATCAAATGCCTACAAAGAGGCTGCTCCTCCTAGCAGACCTGTAATTTCTTACTACTTTCTTCCCAGATTTTATGTGTTGATTGCATTGCCATTGGATAAACATAAAAGAGAGTTAGCTAATACTGAAGAAGTACAACCAGGAGGCCAAAAAATTACTTGGTGAAACATTTTCCATTTCCACTGTAACTCCAAGACGGAGATGAGCTCTAGACAAGGTCTAGACCAAGTATGTCTCACAGCCTAGGTTTTTTTTTTACAGGTTTGGCTTCAGTGGAGATACTTGGTAGCTGTCAGAGTTAAAGCAATCTCACACTGAGTGAGTCACTAAGACTCTTCTGACACCTTGGTGTTTTATTTCCCAGTCTTCTCAGCAGTGTTCTTTTCACACTGCAGGTTCACTCTTTGTTGTTTTTCATACTCCTCTGCCCTCCTGCACACAGTGACAGGCTCTTTGCCTCTCTCCAAATCCTCAGACATTCCTATGTTTCCAGGAAAATTCCCCCCACTTTCAGGAGGATCTCCCACTACAGAGCTTGTGTCACAAGCATTCTTCCTCCTTGTAGCAACGTTGTATAGAGCAAATTACAAACAAATTAGACATTATCAATTCAGCAGGCAGTTGCTGCCAAAGCTCATGTGCTTCCTTCATTATTCTGCTCAAAATTTAACTAAAGTTATACCATTTGGCTTCAGAACACTACCTACAAAGCATAACCAAGTCTTCTACATTGAAAATAGAAAACCTTTCCAAACTTGAGACAGACTGCTGCTGAGGTCTCTACACTGGTGTGCGTAGGGGTGCGCTAGCAACCCATACTAGACGCATAGCATTCCTGGATCATGCCACATTTGTTGTGATTTTCATGATTTCTAGACTTAGGTCCCAAATACTTGATACCAATTTGGTAGCCTCTTTAGTGGTTTTTCAGTAAAATAGTAAATCCTTGGGAAGCAACTATATACAGCTTGCAAGGACAGAAAGTTGAGACACACAGAAAACCAAGTTCTGTTGCTGAACACGGGTGATTCTTATTTTACATTTCAGTCTTGCTAATTTCAGTGATTTTTGTTCTATAAGAAGAGCGGTGTTTTGGTTTGTTAGTTTTTTTTAATAACTTATCTTCATTTAAGATTTTCAGAAAACAGTATTCAAAGGGAATTACAACAGCTATTCACCAGATGAAACAAAGTAAATCCTACCTTGACCCTGAAGGTGAGAAATGTCCAGGCCTTCCTTTAGACGGATGACAACTACACCATACTGAACATCAAAGGCATCACTAAACAAAACGAACAAAAATGAAATTTTACTACTTCTTCTTTCCCAAGGGACCAACTTTACACACCCTCTTTGCAGAAATTCCAGTGATTAAACACTGCCATTTAAAATCCCAAGTCATCAATTTGTGTTACAATTTCAGTTTCAATTCCAAACCATCAGCTGCACCAGTGAACCGTTCACCATATCATGAAAAGCAACACACAGAAAGGATATCTGTTCTGTCTCCGCCCTCTTGCCCCTACATAAACAGAGATTAAATAAAAGTACATGAACAGATCAGTTGAGTTCTGCACAGATGATGACAAGATATTCTGAGAAATCTAATTTTTTATCTCCCCCATCAATAAAGGGATTTATTTTGAGTAGATCTCCTTGATCTGATAACCAAAAATTTCTGACGTATTAAAAACACCTATGAAGTTGCAATTTAGAATCAAATTGGCTGTAGTGTAGGTTAGCTATTATGTGCCTGTTCTCATTATATCTGACGGGGAAGGAATTTGTTCCTTTAAAAAATAAGCACAGAAAACTTCATTATCGTAGGAACAAGTAAAAAGCTTGAATAAGTGGTTGAGTAAGAGTGGAGCAGAATGAAGGACAACCCCCCCACAAGATATAAGGCAGATAAAAATGAACTTAATCAGAGCATACAGTTTGCATTAGCCATTAATCACCAGTTGTTTAAATATAAATACCTCATTAAAAACAACCATAAATCAGAGAACTCTCTCCCATGTCATTTCCAGACAGAAATTTCTCAAAACATCACTCATTAAAACCTTCTCTTTAGAAGTAGTAAGACTTGATTAGAAATATTCAAAGTATCGACATATTCTATAATAAATGCAAGAAAAACTGAGTTTGATTGAAGAAGAAAGTGTTTTGTCCATTAGTGAACATTTTTAATTCATTATTTAATTTGTTAAATCTGTACAGATTAGGTGTGTTTTTATTATGTCCTTTAGAAACTTTCAATTTTCCAGAGATTTTCCAGAAATACACTTGACCTACAGTTATTACCTCTGGAGGTCTCTCTTTTGGGATGTGGAGAACCACATGACTTGTTGGCCTTGACCGATCTTCCAGCACAAGCCGTTCCAAAATAAAATAGGAAAAAAAGAAAAACCAAGAACAAACCAACACGTTTCCTTATTTTTCTCTGCATTTGCTGCTCCTGCTTTTCTCTTAAGGAACTGGGAGAGTGTGAGGGTCTGTTTTTTTTCCTTTTCTAATCTCTGCCTGTAATCCCCCATCCTCTCTTTCTTTTAAATCCAGAGTAAATAAGAAGCGTAAAGCACTAATGAAGTGGGTTAAGCAGCACATAAGGAAAACAAAAAACCCTCTGCATAAGTGCAAGTTTTCTTAACTGTTTGTAGCACGAGTTATTCTACTGAATTTTTCAGCCAGAACTGGTCTGCCTTTCAGTACTGTCAAATTACCCTGGGATTTCCTTTTCCATCTCCTTTTTGGCTACTGTATTATAAGATACACAGCACTGACACCCAAGGTAAGTAAAATAGTTCTTCTATATGAGAACAAGGTTTAATGAAGATAGAACTTCAGATAAATTTGATTCATTCTCTACTACACTTGATCTGTACAGAACTAGTGTGCAAAAAATTCTGCTTTCAGTAGAAGCTATGCTTCAAAGAATTCAGCAGACTGGCACATAAGATACTAGTTCCATCTCTAAAGATTGTAACTGTTGGACCTCACACCTCTAGACAAAGAAAGAGTTCTTATCTAGAAATCTAATCTGTTTAAACTATACAGACTTGCTTACTAATTTCCGTATCAGAAAAACCTAAGGTATTGAAGACTGCTGGATCAGCAATATGGAAAAATCTCAGTCTACCTGAAAGAGACTTCATGCAACTAAGGTCTTCTTGACGTATTACCAAACATACTGAACTGAAACATAAGAGCTGCCCCTCCGCATTTTCTACTTACTGGAATAAATTGATATAGGTTTCAACATCTCTCATGTCACCTTGTCTCCAGTCTTTCTTAAATCCAACAACAAGGGTGTTAGGTCTCATTCTACCCAGACCAGCAGCCTAAGAAGAACAAAAAATATTTTTTTTAAAACCACAACTAAACGGTCTATTTTCTTAAGCTGAAAACAAAGTATTTGTCATCAAAGTTTTAAGATAACTGCAAAATGAAAATATTTCAAAGTATAAAGATACTTCCAATTTTGATGTTCATCTTCGCCACTTTCATTAAAAAAAAATAAAATTTGAGAGAGAGGTATACCTGCATTAAGTATTGTCCTCCATCCCTCAAGTCCTCTGCATGCACTGGTGCATAGAAAGCCTTCATCTTGTTTTTAATCAGCCATCGCTGATATTTAGCCAAATCAGTTGACAGTTCCTTCATAGCTTGCCTCCGAGGACCCTTTCAAAATAAGGAAACAAAAAGAGGAGAGGGAACAAGAACACAAGAATTATGAGTGTGAGTAGTAATAAATCCCCCTCCCCCTTCTTTTAATTTCACTGCTAGAATCCAATTCAAACTTGAAGAACCTCAAAACATTCTTCCACACAATCAAAAAACCCCAGAACAACAAAATACCAAGCACTGTCAGCAGCAAAGAGCAGACCAAATTCTCATAGTTAGGAAGAGAGTTGCTCAAGCTTTAGCAATATTGTTCCTGCAGAGCACAACACACTTCCCCAGCAGGTGGCACAAGCTCATCCTTCAAAGAATAACGGACTTTTAAAAGGAAAGGGATTTTTAATGAAGAATACACAGATGTATGATGACTTAATATTAGGTTTTATGGCAATATTTGTTTCAAGCTGTACAAGCGTGCCTCTGTGTGTACGTAATCCTTATCTGAAAGCCTTTGTCACAGTAGTCTCACTTCTGCAGTTTTACGTTGCAGTCAAACTCATCTCCTCTTTAAATACTTTCTTTTTATTACTTCCATCAGGAGGAATTATTGTGTTCCCCCTAGACATCAAAATGCAGAATAAAGGACAAGCCACAGTCAAGGACACAGTAGCTCTGTTTTTGCAGAAGGATACAGACTCTGATGGTCAGGGTTGGTGAAGACTAAGGTAGTGTCATCCTTGTAGGAAAGCAATTTTAAATAGTGATAGGATATGCTCCCAGAAAATCTCTTATCAGAATTGCTTTCCTACAAGGATGACACTACCTTATTCTTTTTGCACAGCCCTGCTTTTGAAAGACTGTAATTCCATCTGTGAAATCTTACTTCTCTAGTTTCTGTCCTTTGCACTCACTGAAAGTTTAAGTTCGTATAGATGGGAATTAAAAGAATTAAAGTTTCTGAAGACAGAACTGGCCAATATTTGTTTATGTTCTTATGTATGTTCTGTGGATTGCCTTAACTTGATTTGCGCTTATCTGTCATTATCGCAGAAGCAAATCATATTGAGTAAGTGTGGTAAATTTAAATATATTTAAGAGTAATCAATCTTTGTATTTAAAGTTACACTTGTTAAATGTTCTTAAGTGATGTGACAGAAAAAGGTTAGCCTTAAAATATGAAGCTAAACTACACAAGCCCTATACGCTAAAACGCATTTACCAATGTTTATCAGAAACACAACAGCCTCTCTGTAGCTAACTGAAGTTTGGGTACAGATCAGAGTACGACAGCCACCTTGTATCACACCTAACACCACTCACGACAAGCATGATTTTGAAGAACAGTCACTTGAAGCTTGCTTACTTCCCCCCACCCCAAAATATCTATAGGTCTGCCATAGAAGGTACTGCTTAAAAAAAAAAAAAAAAAGAAGTAAGAACTGCTGAAATTATGTCTTTGCAGAATAGCCCTCACACATCCCCAATCCCCCCAAAAACCACCATTTTATATCCTGACAAAAACCAGGGAAAGTTAGTGAAATTAGTGAAGCTGGTCAGAAAGGGGACAGGAAAGGAAAAACCTATTCACATTACTGTTTCACCTGCCGATGAAATGAATCTGGTAACTGAAGAAATTAAAAACTACTTGAAAGGTTAAGAGCAATTTTTAACTATTGGCTAATCTGATACTGAATTTACTGCTCAAGGAGCTTTATTTTAGACCAGGCTTTATAAGAAATCTACACAGGAATCAATCTCCCTGAAACAGCAACACTGAGAGGAAATCCAGCTGTATACTGTGCATCATTTTGACCAACTGCTCTGTCCAAAGCATTAGTACAAGAGACTGTATGACGCAAGGACAGAAACTGACCCAGGCTGTAATCCCATGTTCACTTTACTCCTACAAAGCCTCCTCACCATTTAAGCATCAAATGATCAAAAGTATTAATTTTGCAAAGTTTCCCCTGTAGTATACCTAACTGGAACAGCAATGACCCATACATCGAGTGGATCCTACCAGTAAATCTCTGTTTTTGCAGTACTCCATGTCTAATAATGCCCCACACAAGCAAGAACAAATAAAAAGCAAATAGGTTGAAAAACAAACAAACAAAACATAAAACAAGGTAACTTTAAAGTAAAGCTAGAGTACTTACCATATGTACATGGCCACAGATCATCAAGCCCACATTCTTCGTGAAAGCATGGACAAGGTGAAGCAAAGCTGGACGTGCATTTGGAGGACCTGTCATAATTAAGCACTGAGGTCTAGATTTGTGAATAGATGAGGAAGAAAAAAAAAAGAAGATCAGAATTCATTTCATCTGGAATTGTGGGTTATTTTATTAACAGAAAGAAGTTTCTTCCAAATATTGGCAATAAGAACATAATCATCACTGGAGAGGTAGTAACCTCACCTACTTTTACAAGGCTATATTAAATTAAGTAAATATCAATTTTTCCACAACTGTCAGCAAACCTATGATTAATTGGTTCCAAATTTAGTAATCCCACCAAATATGAAAATTTACACATTTAACAAGATCAGAAACAGATTTTAGACAAGACTAGGCCAGAGGGATGAATTTCTTCAACCATTGCTAAGTCACATCCCTTTGTATTTTCTAGGTTAAGATTTTTCCATGCCCAATAGAAAAACTGGAATCATAGGCTTTTGTTAAAATTACTATCACTCAGAAGGTAGAGCCAAACAACTGCAAGGAAGTTATTCTAGACAACTTTCTAATCAATTTTAAAAGATGAAGTGTCCAGACTTTTATCAGGAAATAATTTTTCGTAAGAATCACCTAAAGACATCTGTCTCGATCTCTATAGCAGTTCCAGTTCCTTTTCCATATTAGAATCACAGAATAGAATTATAGAATTATTTAGGTTGGAAAAGACCCTTAAAATCATCAAGTCCAACCATTAACCTAGCACTGCCAACTCCACCACTAAACCATGTCCCCAAGCTCCACATCTACATGTCTTTTAAATACCTCCAGGGGTGGTGACTCAACCACTTCCCTGGGCAGCCCGTTCCAATGCTTGACAACCCTTTTGATGAAGAAATTATCCAATCTAAACCTCCCCTGGTGCAACTGCAGGCTATTCCGTTTTTCCTATCACCTGTTACTTGGAAGAAAACAACACCCACCTCACTACAACCTCCTTTCAGGTAGTTGTAGAGAGCAACAAGGTCTCCCCTCAGGCTCCTTTTCTCCAGATTAAACAACCCCAGTTCCCTCAGCTGCTCCTCGTAAGTCTTGTGCTCTAGACCCGTCACCAACTTCGTCCATCTTCTTTGGACATGCTCAGCACCTCAGTTTCTTTCTTGTAGTGAGGGGCTCAAAACAGAACACAGTACTCGAGGTGGGGCCTCACCAGTGCCAAGTACAGGGGGACAGTCACTTCCCTAGTCCTGCTTGCTACACTGTTTTTGTGATACAGGCCAGGATGCTATTGCCCTTCTTGGCCACCTGGGCACACTGTCAGTTCATACTCAACTGGCTGTTGACCAACACCCCCAGGTCCTTTACTGCCACGCAGCTCTCCAGCCACTCTTCCCCAAGCCTGTAGCATTGCATGGGGTTGTTGTGACCCAAGTGCAGGATCTGGCACTTGGCCTTGTTGAATCTCATACAATTGGCCTCATCCCATCGATCCAGCCTGTCCACATCCCTCTGTAGAGCCATCCTACCCTCAAGCAGATCAACACTCCTGCCCAACTTGGTGTCATCTGCAAACTTAGAATATAAATAAATATTGAACTGCTCTGGTTTAGAATACACCTATAGAACTCAAAACATTTTTTGCCATAGGTTAAAAACTAGTAGCAGGCCAAAAATAGTTCTCCTAAAGCCACTGTGCTTAGAAGTGGCTTACATTAAGATCTGTATCTCCTCTGAATAACAACAAAGTTTAAAACTCAGAAAGCCATATACGAGCTTCCTAAACAAAAGAGCTGAAGTACTTCCAATGCAATCCTAAAAACACACTGATTAGCAAAGCCTTTCTTTACTGTATCAGCACAAGCAGGAAGTTACACTTGGCAAGAATTTTCCTATAAAGCTTGTTTCTACATCAAAGTTTGCAACCCAGAATAGACTAACAGCAGACAGAAATAAGGTTGCCACACTAATCACAGTTAGTCAATGCCAGCCTTTAGATTTGCACTAGGGAAAGTTTTAAAATTGCTGCTTGAGATACTTAAGCAACAAACAAGTTTCTGAATGTAGACTGACTTTTCCTGTTAACAACACAGCTTGGCTTTGTAATACAATGTTTGTAAATAAATCAGGGATTTTAATATCACATTAGGACTTAGGATTTCAGAAAGAAGAGCTGTTTCATAATTAAACTTCAAGTTTTGTGGTTTATACCTATGAACAGCCAAGTCTTTTCAGTTTGGAATTGGAATGCCCGTTAATACTCATATTAATACATTTGTAATTTAGTTTTACTGTCACATTCTTCGAGGTTGTGCTGGTACCTATCATAATTGGTTGACACATCTAATTTCAACTGTCTGTATGTATGCAACATAGACTTTGTAAGTACCTATCCTGTACTTCTTCAAGAAAATTTAGTCACTTCCAAGAGAGGCTAGAAGTCAGAATTAGAGTATTTTTCCAACTGACATGTAATACCATAGATCTTTTCTTTGAAAAAAGGCAGCATGTAGGAGATAACTGCTCTATTTGAAGAGACAGGTCAACAGAACCTCCATCCTTGGAAATATTCAAAACTTGGCTGGATACAGCCCTAAGCAATTTGATGTAACATCAAAGTTGGATCTAACTTTGCAGCCAGATCTACAGTGAGTCAGCTGAGTTCACACTGGACAAGACCACATGGTAAAGTCACATTCAATCTATGATTCTATTTATTTGGAGGAATTAGTTGAAGTCAATAGGTTTTGTTAAAATTTTTGAAGCATTTCTTCTACAATAGCTTGTTCCAGAAAGTGGCATAAATACTATAGGACAGAAAATTGCCTCCCTGAGTAGGCCATTCCTGGGTTGCCATGCTGGGAGTCAACAAATCAGACAACTGTAGCCTGTTTGCCAGTATTGGCATGCAATGAGAGAATATGTCTAATGTGAAACAGCTGGTGTTGAGGACAACATCCACAGGATACACATCTTGGGGATTTTAGGTTGGATCAATTTTATCCTAAGTATAGGCACTGAATGCTCACTAGCACTTTGGAGCACATCTTCCAATGTAGTTTCATCAAAGAGGAACGCAATGGTACATGCAATGGTGCAAACCGTTTAGGCATCTAAGAATACGCAGGCATCATCCATAGACCTACTTCTAAAATGCACTCTTAGTCAGAACTAAAATCCTAATGTAGTATGTCCAGAGGGGTGAAAATCAAAGTTGTTATAACCCACAGGAAATGAACAGGCATTTAACAGAAACCACGAAAACATCGTGACACTACCCTACTGAATACATAGAAGTAATTTCCTATGTCTTTAATATTAAGTGTTACCTGAAGTTTTTCACATGATCTTCCACTCCTGAGAGCCGAATAGAATGCTGCAGTGCATTCAAGTAAGTCAAAGCTTGTGTTGAGGATCCCCAGTTCACATCTGTTGGAAGATTTGAAGTTTCAATATTTTATTTAAAGCTGTTCATTGTAAAACTACATGATCACAAAATGAATGTTGAATGCCAACTGAAAACAGAGAAGGTACATCTTAGAACATTCTACGCTATACTAGTCAACAAACCCTACAGCTAAATAGACAATTCTATTTAAAGTGAACATTGCTGTAGAAGTTCTAGCAAACAAGTTAGATATTGTACAGTTATATGAAGAAAGAACTGAGATTTTTTTTCCCCCCCAACACTTCAAAGATTATGACAACTTCAGAGTCAAAAAAATAACACTTTAGGAAAAAAATGTGTTGTATCACAACAAAGGAAAAAGTAACCTCAAAACATTGCCTAACCGAAGTCAAGTATTTTCAGTGAAAAACTGCTAGATTAATCAGTTTCACGTCCTTATAAAAGTAATAATCTAAAAGGAAGGAAAGATCCCAGTATCCTCTCTATTTGTTCCCATATACATCTTTTGATAGCTACAGTTAATTTATCATCCAAGTACTTCATAATATTCTTAGCTCAGGATGTAGGGTTTTTCTTATTTTCAACTTCAGAAGCACTTTTGGATTAAGTTCTACTCCATCTTGCACTTACAATCATACAGTGCTCTTAGAAGAAGGAAGTGAGTGTACAAGTTGTTGTTCATCAGGAATGGTTTACTGAAAAAACAGCCACCACTCAAATCCCTTTTCAATTTGAAAAGGCAAGGGAGCATCGTTCTCTACTTCCTATCAAAACATAACATGCTTTCCTAGTGCCTTTGTGGCTGCAACCCAAGCTCCATATGCTTCTTATCCTCCAATTTTCATTCCAATGTTTATGTCTAAGCACAAGGCATGCATCTTAATAATTTGGGAGGAGGGGCAACAACAGCAGTGATTATACAAGCATAATTACATTTCATTACAACTAAAAATCATGAAACAGAAGTCTGAACTAGTCGCCAGAAAAGTTATCTTTTTCTTTTTTCCCCTAAAGGCCATAATTTCTTCCCTTCTTCTACCTCCCTCTTCCCCCCACTGCAACCGAAAGAAGCCCCAAATCATACCTGGTTTCTTGTAAGTGACATAAATGTAAAGTCCAAGGACTATGACATATGTTAGAAGTGCTGCCCACCAATTAATGACAAACATCACAATGCAGCACAGAATAGCTCCCACAAGAGAAATCCACATATTGTAGTATTTGAAAGCAGGGCGCCAACCTAGTCAAAATATAATTTGGAGAGAGAAAAGAGGGGGAGAAATTAATTAATCACTACTCAAAGAGAAGGAAGGCGCTATTCCTCTTTTCCTTCCCTAATGTTCTGCATCACATTTCATTTGAACATGTGACAGTTTCACTAATGTACAAAATAATGACTTCAGCACATTTATGCTTTCAATTTTCCAACACCTTTCAAACGAATTTGCATCTTTCTTACATAGTTACCTAAATGTTCCTAATTTTGCCCTCTAAAAGCAACCTCAAAAGGCAAGTCTGAAGATGCTTGTGCCAGTATGTCTACTGAATAGCTCCTCTGACAATTCATTTTTGCTTTCAAAAGTAGTATAACACGAATCATCAGCTCTTGCCTTGCTCTCTCACATACTACTGTTTCTAGTTGTGTATTTTTACTATTTGGCCAGAAATTTTCACCACATGAAAAGCAAAAGGACAGATATATCCAAGTAGAACCTGAATATGTCAAAATACTGAACTTCTAATGTTTCATGTGCTTATACTCTGAGGGTAGAGAAGGTAGAGAGACTCCTAAGACCATTCTGCCTAATATTGCTCTTGAGCTGTAAGCAGTTTGGCATATTTGTTGTGAACGTAGTGCTGCGCAAGTACAAGTAAGGGCTGTGCTGCATTAATAGACCTTGGTGCTGGCTCAGGGGCTGCGCCTGTAGCTGTATCCAGCTCTTCAAGCTGTGATATTAAAAATTTGGGCACTACTTAATTGATTTTCAAGATTATTTCATAGAATCATAGAATGGTTTGGGTTGGAAGGGACCTTAAAGATCACCTAGTTCCAACCCCTCTGCCCTGGACGGGGACATGACCCACTAGACCAGGCTGCTCAAAGCCCCATCCAACCTGGCCTTGAATAGTTCCAGGCATCCACAACTTCTCTGGCCAACCTGTTCCAGTGTTTCGCCACCCTCACAGTAAAGGGTGGTGAAATACATAAAGAAATACATAAAATTATATATTTCTTCCTAATACATAATCTAAATCACCCCTCTTTCAGTTTAAAACCATTACGCCTCATCCTATCACTACACTCCCTGATAAACAGTCCCTCTCCACTTCTCCTGCAGGCCCCCTTTAAGCACTGGAAGGCTGCTGTAAGGTTTCCCGGAGCCTTCTCTTCTCCAGGTTTAACAACCCCAGCCCTCTCAGCCTGTCTTCACAGGAGACGTGTTCCAGCCTTCTCATCATCTCCATGGCCCTCCTCTGGACTCACTACAACAGGTCCATGTCCTTCTTATGTGGGGGTTCCAGAGCTGGATACAGTACTCCAAGTGAGGTCTCACCAGAGTGCAGCAGAGGGGCAGAATCACCTCCCTCGACCTGCTGGCCACGCTTCTTTTGATGCGGCCCAGGATACTGTTGACTTTCTGTGCTGTGAGCGCACATTGCTGGCTCATATTGAGCTTCTCATCTACCAACACCCTCATGTCCTCCTCAGACCTGCTCTCAATCTATTCTCTGCCTAGCCTGTATTTGTGCTTGGGATTGCCCTGACCCACATGCAGGACCTTGCACTTGGCCTTGTTGAATTTCACGAGGTTCACATGGGCCCACCTCTCAGGTCCTCCTCAATGGCATCCCTTCCCTCCAACGTGTTGATGGCACCACACAGCTTGGTGTCATCGTCATACTTGCCCACTGTGTTCCCTCATGTCCCTTGGGGGATTTAATTCCATCTGGGCTTTAACCTTCCTAACCTGATCCTTGGCTGCTTGAACAATTTCTCTGTATTCCTCCCAGGGTACCTGCCCTTGCTTCCACCCTCCATAGGCTTCCTTTTTGAGTTTGAGTTTCTCCAGATGCTCCTTGTTCATCCATGCAAGCTTCCTGGTGTTTTTCCCCGACCTCCTCTTAGTTGGGATGCATCGCCCCAGAGCTTGGAGGAGGTGATCCTTGAATATTAACCAGCTTTCTTAGGCCCCTCTTCCCTCCAGGGCTTTATCCCATGGCACTCTACCAAGCAGATCACTGAAGAGGCCAAAATCTGCTCTCCTGAAGTAGAGGATAGTGAGCTTGATCCTTAAGGCAGTGAGGAGGGCATTCATCATGAACTCCACCATCTCAAGGTCACTGCAGCCAAGGCTGCCCTTGAGCCTCACATTCCCCACCAACCCCTCCTCGTTGGTGAGAACAACGTCCAGCACAGCATCTTTCCATTTGGCTTCTCTACCACTTGGAGAAGGAAGTTCAATGCATTCCAGAAGTCTCCTGGATTGCTTATGCCCTGCTGTATTGTCCCTCCAACAGACACCAGGGTGGCTGGAGTAAGGCATGAGGACTAGGGCTTGAGAACATGAGGCTGCTCCTACCTGTCTATAGAGGGTCTCATCCACTCGGTCTTCCTGGACCGGTGGCCTGTAGCAGACACCCACTGTAACATCACCTCCCTTTCATCCTGACCCATAAGCTCTCAGTCGGCTCCTCATCCATCTGGTCATTGACACAGAGGGCAACAACCCTTCCTCCTCTCCCCTGCCTGTCCTTCCTGAAGAGCCTGTATCCTTCCATTCCAACACTCCAGTCATAGGTGCCATCCCACCATGTCTCCATGATGCCAATAAGATCATAGCCCTGCAGGCATGCGTCTCTAGCTCCTCCTGTTTATTGCCCATGCTACATGCGTTTGCATAGAGGCATTTGAGTTGGGCCTCTGATGAAGCTAACTTACTGTAGTGGCTAGTATTCACTTCTGCTGCACTCCAGGTGCTCTCCTGTTGACCTGTGACCCTTCCTCTGGCTCTGGACATCTATTACTGGTACTGGCATCATACTGGTACAAGTGGGATGCAACTCTAGTTTGTCACAAGTTTATCCAAAATCCGGTAAATACACATACACATCACCACTAACACACCCAAGATTAAAAACTGTATTAGACATAGAATTGTTGTGTAAATAGTGATGCACGTGCTCTTGCAAAATCATGATATCTATCAGTTCAGCCACTCAGTTCAGCCACTTAAGCTGTGAAGGGCATTACTCCCGTACATATGCATAGTAGACTGCATATGACCTACATCTGTTCTACATCGTCTGGGTTTTGGCTTATTCCTATAATCTAACTAGCCTCCCACACCAAAGGCTATAAGAATGTGGCAATGCCACCTGCAATTCCAGTTTCTTCTGGACTGGAAGAAAAAAAACATATTAACAGAGAAATCCAAAGAAGGCAAAAGGATGGTTTCTTGAATGTCAGATATTGAATTAGCAAAAAAGGTTTCTTCAAGTGTTTTTGAATAAGCACTGAATGATCTTGTGTTCCCTCAGCAAAGATGACAAAATTAGTAGCTCCCAAGTTCTACTGGATCACTCAGTCCTCAAAATTATGCTTGTAATTCCGACGCACACGACAGTCAAATAGATACTTAGTAACTAAAATAAACCAAACATTAATTTATATTAATACCTTTTAAACTGTATTTATGCATAAAGAAATTGCAGGCTACCCTTTCACCCCCCAAAATGTAGTTCCTACCTGGAGATTTTGCAAGAGAAGCATGGAATACAGAGAAGTTAATCAAGGCATATGAGGCCAAGAAGAAGTTAGAAATAATTGGAGCAATGACGTTCAGTTCAGCTGTAAAATCAAAAACAAAGCAGGCTGTTAAGAAAGATATCAACCAAAGGCTTTGTAAATTCCAAAGTGAAAAACATGCGACAGACAACTTTGTTTTCTGATATACTCTACGGAGAAGCAGTTTGTCCATTTTGTTCAACAGACAGAGTTGTTATCTTAATGGTCTTTTATTTACTAAGCTATCTTCTAGGAGCCAGGAAGTGTAACTTTCAGTTTTAAAAATATAAATATTTTTCCCACACTACCAAGTGTTCCAGGACTGCCATTTTTGAAGCACTACATACTTTCTCAAACTAATTAATTGAGAAAATTTCTTTCCTGCTATGACTTGCTCAAACACCAGTGCACCAGTACTGGGGTTCAGAAGAATGTCAGAAACAGCAGACAGAGCACTACTACATCTACCGTGTGTATAGCTCAATTCTCAAACAGCAAAGAACAAGGCACTATTAAGTTTAAGAGACAATCAACTATGGTAAATGACAATAGCAGGCAAAGTTAGTGTGAGCAATGTGACAGCCACGTTCGTTCACCTGCCTGCATTTAAAATTAAAAGTTGCATTAATGGTACTAGTATAGTGCATTACCGTAGACGAATACCACAACAGCAGCAATGAGTACACCCTCTTTAGTGAAAGAGATGGAAGAACCTTTCCTTGAGGCAGCATGGTAAAAAACATTTAGATGTGTGCTCTTATCAGCAAAAAAAAAAAAAGTGATCAAAATACAGGATGTGCCATGTTAGTCTGCAAGTTTCTACCTGTTGTAATCAAGCTTCCAGTCAGCATGCTGCAATATGGACATCATGGGTATACCTGTGCCTTAAGCAGACTTGCGGGGAAGTATGAAAGAGCAAACTGGGAAAAGAAGTTTAAAAGCACTGGTACAGGACTCATGGATGGACAGAGCACAATTAGTTTGCCATCTACATCGAACACGTGTAATTCTACCTAGACTACCTTTAGCAATAGCAGCATCAGCACTTATCTCTACTGTGTGTAACTTAACAGAAAAACATACTTAAAGTATTGTTCATGCAAGCTTGCCATTTACTGAAGTTGTTTGTAATTATCAAAAATCTGAAATAAGTTTTCATATTTACAAGATACAAAATCTCCCTACCTCAAGGAAAAGATGTGTTTTTATTGATTGATAGTATCTAACCTGCAGTTATTAAGAAAAGTGCAGTATTGCTACTGTTCAATTCAAATTTATTGCAGTTCTAGACAGAATTACATCTAGAAGACAAGGGAAAGCAACCCTCAAAATGAACAGATTTTAAATGCTGGCTTAGAATTCAGCTGTGCATTAGACCTCTAGGACACTGTCATCAAGTCATGACATGGAATAGAATGCTTTTTAAAGGACAAAAAGATATTGAGATTTATTACAATTTCAAACTAACCAATTAGTATGAATCCAAGAGCAATTAAAAATGTTAAAAGATATCCTCTCAGTGGTTCATTGTTCTTCCCATAGCCTTTAGCAAACATCTGAAATGCTGGATAAATGTTGTCCTTGCACAAAGCCTAAGAAAAAATAAAATCCAAGAGTCAGCATGCATTTTGATCAAAACATATTCTTACTAATGCTTACAAATGCTACATCCCACTGGATACTATCTTCATGAAAGTAGAATGTTTATAGCCACCATGTACTAATGCTATTTTCAACTGTCTTTGCATCTTGACATTTTACATTTCCCATATTATTATTATCATCCTTCAGTAATTTCTATCTATAAGAACAAGCTTCGCTCTTCTGTAAGTGACTATTTTACTTTACTGGTGTCTTACAATCACTAAGAGTCTAGTGACAACGTTTACTCAGAAAGTGGAAAATTTGCCCAATGTATACAATAGTTCTCTGCATCAATATTTGTGCTTCTATTCTGCAACAAACCCCCTTCTACGTTTGACTCTATGCCGAACTTTTGGGAAAGAAGGTCATTTGAGGACACTAAAGTTTTACCCAATTAGAGAGAACTTGCAAGCCGAAGAATGAGATTAAATGGTTAAAAAGGTAAAACAAAATGCATTCAGGAACACCAAAAAAAAAAATCAATGTAAATTATCTACATGAGAACCAGTACATAATTATTTTGATAATGTATTGTCTGAGGATTAAGATTCCACAGCTACAGGTTCTACTTCATGCTGTCTCCTTCTATGATTACTCTGAGAAGTGAACTAATCTATTATCTTTGTATGTACTCCACTGTTATGTACAACAAGAAACATCTAAAGGAGTTTGTAGATTCCTCTAATGTTAGTTATGGTATAGCTTATCTCTAAACTAACCAAAAACACATGAGCTCTGGAACAAATTATAGTCTAGCTATGTTTAGTAACAGTAACACAGTATTTTCCCATTCTAAGCAACAGGCAAGTATTAGATCAATCTACTCATGTCAAGGAGTATGAATCATGATGGCAGTATGACAGAGTCCCTTTCCAAAAATTCTGGTTCAAAAGTTAATTGAAATTATTCTTTAAAAGATTATGGGCTTGCCTCCATACTTACCTGGAAGATTTTAGGTGCACTCACAAGAGATGCTAATGCAGAAGACAGGGTGGCTGAAAAAATACCTGCAGAAATCAGTGGTGCAAATCCTGACACCATGCTCATTACCTGAAAGCAAAATAATTTTTTTTTTTTTAAAAGAGTATGAGAAAGTGTACTATACAAATGGATGGCAACATTAACTACAAAACCAGAGAAATAAAATACTATGTAGCCTCCACCTAACAGCTGTTTAAGTATCATGCATTCATACCAATGAATGAACTAGGGACAAATCAGGGGATATAAATGGATCCTATTTCAGAACAACAAAAGGTGGCTTTTCACACAATATATAGTCCAACCATGTAATTCTCAGGTCATAGAATCATATAGTTGTTTTGGTTGGAAGACACCTTTAAGATCATCAACCTAGGACTGCCAAGTTACCACTAAACCAGGTCCCTCAGCTCTGCATCTACATGTTTTTTAAATATCTCCAGGGATGCCAACTCAACCACTTCCCTGGACAGCCTGTTCCAGTGCTTGACAACCCTTTTGGTGAAGAAATTTTTCCTAATATCCAATCTAAACCATCCCTGGCACAACTTGAGGCCGTTTCCTGTTCTCCTATCACTTGTTACCTGGGACCTGCCACTTGGCCTTGTTGAACCTCATACAATTGACCCTGTCCCACCAGTCCAGCCTGTCCAGATCCCTCTGTAGGGCCTATCTACCCTCAAGCAGATCAACACTACCCCCCAACTTGGTGTCATCTGCAAACCTACTGAGGGTGCATTAGACTCCCTCGTCCAGGTCATTGATAAAGATATTAAAGAGAACAGGCCCCAATACTGAGCCCTGGGGAACACCACTTGTGACTGACCACCAACTGGTTTTAACTCCATTCACCACAATTCTTTGTGCCTGGCCATCCAGCCAGCTTTTCACTGAGTGAAGTGGTACACCCATCCAAGTTATGAGCAGCCAGTTTCTCCAGGAGAATGCTGTGGGACACTGTATCAAAAGCTTTACTAGAGTCTAGGTATACAACATCCACAGCCTGTCCCTCATCCACTAAGCAGATTGCCTTGTCATAGGAGGAGATCAGGTTAGTGAAGCAGGACCTGCCTTTCATCAACCAATGCTGAGTGGGCCTGATCACCTGTTTGTCCTGTATGGAGCACGTGATGGCACTCAAGATGATCTGCTCCATAACTTTTCCTAGCACCGAGGTCAGACTGACAGGCCTGCAGTCCCCCAGATCCTCCTTCCACCCCTTCTTGTAGATGGGCATTGCATTTGCTAACCTCCAGTCAATTGGGACCTCCCCAATTAGCCAGGACTGCTGATAAATAATGGAAAGTGGCTTGGTGAGCACTTCTGCCAGCTCCCTCAGTATCCTTGGGTGAATCCCATCCAGCCTTATAGACTTGTGTGTGTTTAAGTGGTGTAGCAGGTTGCTAACCATTGCCCCTTGGATTATGGGGGCTTCATTTTGCTCCCTGTCCCTGCCTTCTAGGCCAGGGGGCTGGGTACTCAGGGAACAACTGAGGGAAAGACTGAGGCAAAGGAGGTATTAAGTACCTCAACCTTTTCTTCATCCTTGGTCACTATGTTTCCACTCACATACAATAAAGGATGGAGATTCTCCTTTTGTTGCTAATGTATTTGGAGAAATGTGTGTGTGGGGGGGGGGTTGTCTTTTACTGCAGTAGCCAGATTAAGTTCTAGTTGGACTTTGGCCCTTCTGATTTTCTCCCTACACAGCCCCACAAAATCTTTGTAGTCTTCCTGAGTGGCCTGCCCCTTCTCCCATAGACTATAAACTTTCCTTTCCTCCCTGAATTCCAGCCAAAGCTCTCAGTTTAGACAGGCCAGTGCTCTTCCCTGCCAGCTCGTCTTACAGCAGATGGGGACAGCCAGCTCCTGTGCCTCAAAGATTTCCTTCTCGAAGAATGTCCAGCTTTCCTGGACTCCTGGATTGTCAAAACAAGCAATGGCGAAAGCCTCCATGGGCTTGTAAGAGGATTAAAAATAGGTCATGGAAGAAAAATGCATTGGAATTTGTTACATATTTTGATCAGCCTACCTCTGAGAAACATGGTCTCAGAAAGCCCAAGTGACAAAACAGCTGAAACTGGGGAACATCTTGGGAAAGCTGATTGTCCTTATCAACATCTCCATCACTATAATTTAGGCTTGTTTCCCATTCAAAACCACAAGGACAGGACATATTTGCTTTCTATCTCCTCAAAGTCGCATCCTAGAACATCTTTGTAACCCCAGTGAGTGAAATACAATATGCAATTCTTGGCACACTGGATGACTGAAAAAATGATAAATGCTCAGGAAGCTACGTGTAAAAGAACAATGATGATCAAACATTAAAAAAAAATCCCATATTAGAACCAAGGCAGTTTCTAACTGCTATATAGCCTAAAGACCCTCTCCTACCATCCTATTGATTGCTTATGTACCACAGCTGCATCCAGCTGTGCATGTGTCAAGTGAATTAAGATACAGAACTAGTATTTAAAAAACACTCATAGTCTAATAGAGTACTTTTCTTTATAAAGCAAAAGCCTGAGCTGCTTGAAGACAGACAGCATTTAAGAATTTGATACCACCTTGAAAAAACTTATGTTTTCAGTCTATGGACCAAACCCAGCATAGCTCCTTTCAAGCAGAATGTGTCAGAATGAGGTTCTGCATCATTTGCACTAATTACTTGCCTCTTTCATGTTTGCAACCTCAAGTAGAGAATCAGGAAAGGGACTGAAGGAAGGTCCTACCTACTCAGTAGGTAGGACATGCTCTCAGAAACAACGCAGAGATGACTGATGAAGTTTTATTCATATTCCTAGGGCTAAACTAATGATAATAGAATTTAGTGGTTTTCTCCAGATCAGACTGACAGGCTGGGTCTCTCAAACAATCATCTGAATCTCTATGCTACATCAGGTTTCATTGGTCAGTTCAACCAGTTCACTTTACTACATTTGCATCAACTTCTTGCTATTTAGTTCTTACAATCTGCTCCGATTTTACATTCTATTTCTGATTCTGTTCATTGCCTCCATCTATTTACACTACCTTTTTTTGAATGGTACACCTGTTTCGTAAATTTGAGAGAAATCTGAGAAAGATGCAGATAATGTTTGTACATTTTAAAAACTAGGAAGTTACCGCTTAGGTTACTAACGTAAGAGAGATGAAGGAAGCTGCTTCTAAGCTAGGGGAACAAACCAGGGAACCAGTTCCAGCAGAACCAGTATGCCATGGTCTTAAACACCCATTCCTCTCGACCCCCTAACACACACACCATAATCCAAACCTCATGACCACAAAACCAAGGAGCCTGCATGTGGGCTGAAATTTTCATCCTTGAAAGAACACACTGAATTGGAAGGACAAATATCTAGTAAGAATTGCCCTGTTAGCACTGGTGTGGCGAGACATACGTATAGTTCCTGCTGATAAGGAACTCACTATATCTGCTTGGCATTTACTGTTTAGATAGTTACTTAGATTTCAAACGTTTGGGATAATGAAATATCATATTTTGACTACAGTTTCAGTTCTTTGGTCCAGCCATTGTGGAGAAAGAAAAAAATCCCACATAAAACCAAGCAGCAGGTCCTTTAAAGTTACATTTTTATAATGAATATAGACAAAGCATTGTTTAGCTCCCCTTCCCCCTAACTTTTTACAAATGCTTTACAGCTGCCTTCCTTTGTAGGAGAAATGTTTTAGCAGAACTTTCACACTGTTTCTGGAATGGAGCTTTATGATACTTTCAACTTTTATCCAAAGTTGGCCAAATTCTGCATTTAAATTACCCAAAGATATAACTTATTCTAGGAAGTTCCAGGCTGAAGCTACAGAGCCTCAAACAAGTTTCTGAAGTTACTCTTCTACCAGGTGACATGCTGGGCACAGAAGTGTCACTGCCTGTCAATGACTGAGCAAAGAAATGTTTGAAGCCCGCAAGGACCTGTAATTCATTTGCATTTACTGCAACAGAAACTAAAGATGGTCTTTCTATGCAAGTCTGACTAAGCCTGTCTCAACAACTTAACATTTTAGCATCATCTAAGCTTTCCACAGGTAAATCATACTAGAGGTCAATCATTTGCTGCCCAAACACATCCAAAACCTGAGCTGCCTAAGCACTAACTTCAAATCAATTCTTTGCCAGAACTGAATGTAGCACAAAGTATACAGAAGCGATAAAGTCATCAGGCTGTGCACATGAGTAAACCGGCACTTTCAGCCTCAGAACCTGCTTGCTTACAAGCTGCAAGACAAATACAACAATCTTTTAGGGATTCATTTATGTTTGTGAAGTATTTTTTCTCAGTTATTTAACCTACAGAAAGAAGTTACATGTTTGCATGAAGGTTTTGAGAGGTACACAAGCTTGGAGCACCCCCCACGAACACTGTAACTTGCATATTAAAAAAAAAAAAATCTCTCTCCTTACAGCTACCAATCAGAGCTACTAAGTGGAGGGCAGTTCAGTTAGAAAATAGACAACAGTTTATCCATAGGTAGGCAGCCTCTCATGCAAATAATATCCTTCTGACATCTTCTGAGAAGACTGCATCAAGCACTTCTCAAAGATGCACAGCAAAAGCTGTGAGGATGAGAGAAAAAACAAATAGCAAGGGAAGTCCAACTGGGTATTAGAAAAACAAAATTCCACAGAGAAAGGGGCGAAGCACTGCAGCAGGCTGCCCAGAGATGTGAAATGCTGTGCACTCTCCATGACAAAGTTTTCAAAACCCCAACAAAAAGTGGGGCGTAAGGGCCCCTGGCCTTGAAAGTGACTTCTATTGAGAACACATTACTTTTTCCACCAAGAGAAGCAAGAATAATTTGGGAGCAAGAAGTACTCTTCAGACCAAACGGTAAGAAACTAGAACATTACTAACTTATTAGAAGTACAAGCAACATTTATGGTAAGCAACCTTACTGAAGTTATGACTTAAAGAAAAAAAAAAAACAATCAGAGGAAACCAGTTCTATGCTATTCTCAGCTGTACCTTTCATCATCTACTGGGCTCTTTTGAGCTTAAACAAATGAAGAAAGTAATCAGATTTTGCACAATAACTATACCCACAAGAGCAATGCTCAAATATTCCTAAATACAGACTTTCTCTAAACCAGAAAAAAATAACACCACACAGATACTCAAATTACTTCACTAGAAAAATGTATTTTACTCTAATAGAATGGCCTGCATTATTTCAGCATGTATAAAACCAGTTTTCCACCCAGCCTTGCAGGTAAAGCTGTAAGCCTAACATGTAAACTGTTCATGTAAGGAGTACGTGTACCACATATACTTCTTATCAAAACCCACAAGCCAGACACCTTTTTCATTAGTGGATTTCAGCTTAAGCTCTAGCCAACTTCCTGCATGCCTATTAGAAAAACTTAGGGCAAAGATGGACTGCCACAAAGCAAGTTTAAGTTCATCAGCAATAAGTTTTCCTTGGTTTCTTCAAAACCCCTACCAATAGTTCTTGGACATCCCAATTATCTGTGAAGTACAAGTTGAAGACTACGAATTACCCCATGACTTCTAGAGGATTTTTAAATACAGTAACATTAGGTTTTATGAAAATTCACAAGATTCTTACCATAAAAGAGGACACTGTGGCAAATATGTAAAACATTCTTTAAAAGTCAGTATATTTTCTAGGAAACTTAAAAATTTAAGGAACAAGTTATTGACAGAGGCTACCTACGATTACCGTGCATCACTAATGAACGAAGAGTACTTCTATCCACATCACTGAATGAGGACGTTAGCTGAAGAAACTGGCAGTCACACCACCTAACCTAAGCAGTTTACTCAGAAGAAGAGTAAATATTTACACCACCTGTGTATAAACACCCAAAAGTTCTTATCATAGTTATGTTCTTCTTCTACGTACTAGCTAGAGTGTACCACTTCACTGTTCCAGCTAAACCTTGTATTTATGGAGACAGGCATTTTTAGCCTATGATTTTTCTTAATATGCAATTCAAAAAAAAGAACTAACACAAAAGCCAACAAACAGATTTAGGAGAAAGTTTTATACCTGGAAATTGTTCATCAGCCCATACTGACACCCTGTCTGACAGGATGAGAAATCATAGTTTAATTTGCAAGCTGCAGTAGTGCAATTTGTCAGCTCTGTGACAATGGTGTTATTAACGTTTCCTGTGGCATCTCGAACAACACACGAACCTAGAGTGGACACAATCACAAAAAAAAAGGCATTAACAGACTGAATTTAAACTGAAGTACGTGCCAACCTCAATTCTCCTTTTATGTCAGTGTATTCTCACAGAGCAACATTAAAATATGGCATTTACATTTTTAATACATTTCAGTATTAAGCGTATCTTCACTATGAAGAACAACTACAAACAAGCAAACTAACTGCTCTCTCGCTTGAGATGATCTTCAGCTTTTGAATACATCTGAGTCTAGTAAGAAAAGGACAGTTTGAGCACAGAGGAAAACAATGTCAATGGAATTACAAAAAGCTGAAAAGCACAATTTTAGCTCAACATATTATTTCTCTGAATCATGAGTTTCTGCCTAGGTCTCTAACTGAAGTTAGTATTATGCACCATCACTTCATTTTATAGTTTCTCTTTTTGTCAGCTTTCCTAGAGGAATGCATTTTTGTAGTTTACGTGTAGATATACACAGATAGGTGTGCATAGTGTTGCAGTTATTTCTTTTCCAGTCAATATGGCTCAGGCATTCAAAAAAATCAAGCAGTTTGTCATGAAAGACTGTTGCAAGCCATTTTCCAATACTTAAACAAGCCACCTCCTATATGACTGTGGTATTGTGAGTTGGTTTCTTGGCAAAAAACAAAGAACGAAGTCCATTCCAACAGTCCCACTCCGACCACATTTTTTATAATTAAGCTTATCACCTAAACTGCTGTCTTCAATTAATCTATGATTATTTATAATTCCACTAGTCAAAAAAATGCTGAAGACATAGCATTTCAGCCCTTAAGTACTAAGAAAAACTAAAAAGTACTAAAAAGCTCCCAAGTCTTCTCCTTCAAGGTTTTTTGTCTCATAAAGGACAAAAACTAGAGCAGACTAAGTATTACTTAACATTCTATGGCTTAATAGTTGAAATAGTCAAATTGTTTGGAAACCTGCAGATATTTCTACTACCAGGAATTAAATAAGGAGTGGGGAAGAGAATAGGGAAGTCTACAGAGCAGTAGCTAGTAGAATTCCCTCAATTTGGTCTTTTAGAAACTTGAACGACAAGCAGGTCCTAGGAACAGAACCATGTGACTGCTGAGGGCCTAAGTTAGTTACTTGCAAAATAAGGACACAGATGTCCTGCAAGCTTAAGTTTCTTCAGTAACAATCCCTGTTATCTATGTAATTTGTCTCTCATTGGGAAAATTAATTCCTAAATACCTATACCATATTTAGATTGCTTCTGAGCCGTTAGAATTTAAGCTTAACAGTCCACAGTAACACCTAGTCTTGGTAGGTGGATATTACTTAATCCTTCCACTTTTCAGATTTATTTTTCAGTTACTTATTAGGCCCAATTGGTTCAATTTCAGTAAGTTTTTATATTGATCATTCGTATTATACTTTTCCTGTGGGTATGTGGAGGGGCTGGGGTTTTTTTGTTGTTGCTGTTCTGTTTTAAATGGGATTAAAAGCTCTGTATGAGAAAAAGTTTCTTCTCTTCCACTATGCAGGTATTTGCCACAGCCATTCAAGCAGTACGTAATGGATACTGACAACAGCTGAACCATTTGGAGATACCATTTTGTCGGTAATAGATTGCAGTGTCAGACCCATTCAGTTGAGCAACTCATTAAATAGCTACAGTGCACTATGACAGCCCTCCTCTTCCTCATTCCCTTTTTCATAGTTCGTATCCCACTGGCTGGCAGGTCTTTCAGACAGGGAGTTAAAGTATGACAGTAAGGGACAACGGCACTATGAACAAACTAAATCTGAGCCTCACTATGACAGAATACAGAACAGAAGCCAGCTGGGCTGGCTCCACTCTCGGAAGATACTTAGATGCAACTAAGAATCCAGACATTTTATTTAATCCTCATTCAGAAAACTTTTATTTATAAGATTCCGGCAACATTTTCCCTAAGAACCTCTAGGTCTTCTTTCCTGGAAAAACAGGATTTCACCTTTTCATAGGCACATTCCTGCCAAAGTCAAATGTAGTTTTGCCACACTATATGCCTGGGAAGGTTAACAGAACATTTGTACCAAGTTATCACCTAACTACATGCAACCAGCAAGAATTCAGAGATACTACCCCGAGTCCTTCAGACTGCAGTTAAGAGTGTTTAGCTTTCTGTGGTGCTACAAGCAGTTATAGTTAGGCTCTCACTAATTAGTTTCACTTTCCTATGCATTAACCCTACTTGGAATTTGGGGTTTTTTATTTGAGCTTCGCTTGTTTTTAAAGCTATAAAAGTTGTTCTTTGAAATGCGTCTTTCAAGAATTTTGACGCAGAAGTTGCTTACGCAATCTTCATCCTGCCACTTGCAAATCTGAATTAGTCCCTTGCTAAAATATGGAACTGTACACTTTCTCCTCAAAGCTGTTATCTTTTTTAATGTGGGCTGCCTAGCTGTAGCAGTAGGACTAGCAATTTCCCTCTTCTGAGCCTTCTCTACTCAGTCTCTTAACCCTCTTACTTGCTACAGGGCATGCAAATACTGAGCTAAATTCAGAACATGTGCCCCAGACATGACTACTCAGTAACATTTACTAGCCCCTTCAAAGTTTTAATGACATGCCTATCACCACTATGGAAACTTAGAGTGGGGAAAGGAAAAGAAGTATTTGTATTTGTCCAGTTCCTGATCTATTGCCTCAAAATTAAATGAATTTCACTTGTGTCATAATCTCTGACTTCTGCAATAGCACTGGCCTTTTCTAACTAGCAGAATTTTAACTGTAAGTTATAGGATGCAACTCAGGCAGGACATTTCTGATGCATCAAACAATGTCATGATTTTGCCAACTGTTCTTTTCACAATATGAAAAATTACGTTTTCCATGTTTGAAAGATGATCAAAGTATTCCATTAACAAATTAATATTAATGAGCTTTTTTATCTCATGTGAGTTCGAGTTCTAAAGTATTCAAAATTTGGTAGCAGAGGTCTATGCGGTCAATCTAATTAGGAAAGAAGTGTAGGTCATTATGCTGCATAAAGCACACTCACTTTAGAGCAACTATTTGGCAGAACTCCAGTACAATGTTAGCCAATAGACTAGCAAGATTGGTATCTTTGGAAAGGAAGTATCATTAGTGCTAAGATCAATGGTATTCTTATAAATGAGAATTTCATTCAAAAGGCAGCACATCTAAGATAAGGCAAGGTCTTTCATGTAGGGAAACTGATCAGTACTGCCAGAAGCTAATTTACGTGACACAAATAAGAACATTTCCAACCACAGGCAAGAAATAGGTGAAATACGATTACAATCTTAGGTTCTTAAGGTTATTAGAATAGAATCATTTTATGGGCAGGAAAAACCTGGTTGACCATTGGTGCTCTAGAGTAAAACTGATACAGTGAGTATCAAGCCCCAAGGCACCTTCTACAGAGAATTTCAAACCACCATGGGGTGGAAAAGACCAGGAAGAGAGAGGTTACACAAGACTCAGATCAGTCTACTGTTGTTTCTCCTCTTTCCACATGAAATTAAACTACAGAAAATTATTCTGAACATGGCAACACTTCTGAAAACGGGCTGGCCAGATGAAGGTACTACTCCCTCTGGGGAATTACTGCTCATGCATCCTCACCAAGGAGCTGTTTGATCATCCCACAATTCACTTCAGGTAAGTAGCTGACTACTGTAATCTTCAAAACAATACAGTTGTTTATTCAGCAAATATTTTCTGAAAACACACTTTTCTAATCCAGGGATTATCTCACTCCTAAATGATAAATCTTTTAACATAAATAGCTGCAACAGATGACAAAACATCCCTATGAAGTCTTTAGTCGTCTTTAGTATGAAGCAGTCACTAGCCTCAGAAAAATATCACTCATTTTAGGAAATTATAAAACAATAAAAATTAGAAACCTCCGGCAATTATGTCCCCATGCATGAAAGTCAATTACATGATGACTTTACATAATGAATTACATAAACCGTATCAAAACACACCCTCAGAATGAATGTGAAAGCATAAAGTTAAAAACATTCTCTATTTACCTACAGATACTGCAATTCCTGCGTAAACCAATGTAGTAATTAAGATGGCCAACAACGTTCCTTTAGGTATGGCTGACTGAGGATCCTGAAAGAAAAAATGTCGTGGACAGTGATGACAGAGATAAAGGTACACTCAGTATTTGTGAGCAAGATTTGCTAATTCACTACTCACCGCAAGATCACCTGAGATATTTGCACCAGCAAGTATACCAGTTGCAGCAGGGAAGAAAATAGCAAATACAGAAAAGAAAGTTTCCTCATGTCGGAAATCTGGTCCAAAATTCTCCATAAATATTTCAGCTGCAGAAAAAGATTTAAGTCTATCAATATTCATATGGAAGCTACAGTATCAGTCCATTCCAGCTGTTATTAATTCCGTGAAAAAGCTGAAAGTCACAGCCCTATGGCCTTCTTGAAAATTAAGCGTAGAACATTTAAGTCCTAATTTGTCACTTTGATGCAAAATAAAAGTCAACATAGTAAACATAAATAGCCTTTAAAACCAGAACAAGTACTTACAGTATCATCCAGCTTTTAAAAATTATAATTTCTATTAAGCAGGCAAGACCAAGTTTTGGCCCAACCGCTTTGAGGACCAAAACTGCAGAAGTTTGAACGAACTGGGAAAAAATCTCTCTATAGTTAAATAGGACTATAAGCTATTTTAGATGTTTAAGTTAAGATAGCATGTCTCCTCTTTCCAAAAGTATTGTTACCTTACTAACTGTTCCAACATACCTTTATAACCAAAGAAACCTTTGGGCTTCTTGCTATCCAAAGGAATAAATGTTCCTATGACAAAGTCTCCAATAGCAAGTACGAGGATCACCAGTAAGACTATCTGGGCCTGAAACATAATAATTGCAGTTAGACAGAACAACTTTCCCTTTTTCACAGTTTCAAGCTTCAATGTTGTGGTTTGAAAATGTAAATATTTATGGGATTCCAAATTCAGCTTAGTCTTCTCAGTTTGTTTTCCACAAATAAAAAAGGGAATCTGGAGACAACACGTACCAAGATTTCTAATAAAGAAATGTGAATAATTTGTAAGTTTAACATCCATTCAAAAGAGGATTTGTTACCACCATACCTCTCAGAGTTATACTTTTAAAAACAACATACTTAAGGGCACTAATTTCTCTATAAGCCTTCCAGAAGGAATGGATTTGAGTAGACTGAATAAATTCACACAAAAACAGCTAAATGCACACAAATGCTAGGTGTATTGCCTTATTAACCATGATCATAATGCTTTGCCTTATACTTCAGTATGTGACATTTACTTTACTAAGGATTTTATTACAACAGGAATTAAACAGCTTTTGTTTGCTATTTTATGCAACAGACTATTTTGTTACATTCTCATGTTCTTAACCCTTATTTATGAAATTAAATTTCAGACTATCACAATTACTTCTTAATTTCTAGTCTTCTTGAGACTTTTTTTCATTACAACCTAGATTTTTATCCACTGTTCAATGAAACCATTATAAACCCTACACTTGGAACAAGAAGTACTTTAAACCATCCAAGGCCTTAAAAGTGCGAGTAAAGATAAATCCAGGCACTGAAGAGATGGTTCAATTTTTACATTTAAAAAAGCAACCACACTGCCCTGTTACCTTTTGTATTATTTGATTCCTTATAAAGGTGTATGCCAATGGAGAAACTATTTGTAGTCTGACTGTTTTTTTCAGGCCTAGGATCAGAACTTAATATGCAATAGCACTGCGGCATTGCTGATTATTACAAAACAGTTTTCAGTTCTCATAGCCTCACAAGAAAACAGGGTAGTAGAGGGATAAACAGAGCATGACAGCCAAGAGCAGAGTTAGAAGACAACCTGAAGAAACCAGTTTGTGCATCATATTTAGATTTCTCCTTTGGCAAGCCTGGAGAATAGGTGAAGAGTGTAAGGATGCAGCTGGGTGCTTACAGAGGTCTTCAATAAGCCCAGGGAAATCAACATGAAGTTACCACAAAGCACTTGCCACAAGTGGATTTATCCAGTAACAAATCCAGGCGTCTCCCTGAAGCTAAGAGCATTTCCTGAATACCTTCCTTACATTTAAACTCTCAAAGAATGGGCTTCTAAGACCTCAACACAAGGAGCTGAGTGGCAAGAGATCGCAAATTCTGAAGTCATTTTTTAAGCAGGCTTCCCAGGAATCCCAGTCTCTCTTAGCTTTTAGGCCTACCTGAAAGGCATTATTATAGATTCCCCTCATCCCATTTTCCAAGGCATTCTCTAAGTCATGGGGGAGACATAGGAGACATAGATACTTTAATCAAGAGGGAATTATGACTGTTTTGCTATGCTAAGCTGTATGTTAACCCACGTGAAGTGCTTGTTTGACAGGTTCAGTTGCTTACCATCATTCCTACTTGCCACCTTCGATGATGCGGAAACAAAGCCAACAAGCCTTGATTTTTGCACTGAGCACAGAATTTTTGAAAGCTACCTATTTCCTGATCAGGATGATGCTGCAGTGATACCACAGTTCAGGTATGACATTAAATAACAGGGGTATTTCTATGCAATCTATTGTTACAGAATTGCTCATGCTACAGAGGAAAAGCACAAAAATACTTCTTGTGACTTTAAGTGACAGCAGCCAGAGGGTTAATAACAACTAATTCATTCAAAGGAAAAACTAAACGGTTGAGATTAAGATGGACAGTATTGTTTAGAAGTCAGGTGCATAAAGATACCATTACAAATTGAATTTACAAACAGTGAAGGACTACCTGAGAAAGCTAAACCATTTTTATTTTTACAGAAGTGTGTTCTTCAATTTACAAGTACAAGCCAAAGGCAATTTCTGTAGATTCTTTTCTCCCTGTGGTAGATCCAAGTAACGCACTTGATCTTCATTTCCTTTTCCTACAGTCCCTAACTCTCTTGTTTCGATTACGAATATCATCATCATGTTGATGCAGGAGCGTAAGAACCTGTTATATTACTTACATGAAGATGCTCCGTCAGTTGCCTCTCACTGCAAGAAATGGGAGCTATTCTGAACCAAATATCAAATGGGAAGGGAGACCAAGTGAGGCTCTTCTCAATTATTTTTGAGCATACCATGGACAGATATTCAGAAAAACCCTACCAGGTGCAGAAAACAGTGAGCAAGCTACACTGCTTAGTAATGTAGAGCAGAAAGCTAATAAGGTAACCTCTGTATTAAGGTATCCTAGCATCTGTACGTGTTTGTTTCCATAATCAGAGCTGACCTACGACTGTGCAGCCACAAGATAATGAAAGCAGGTTCCTCCTCCTACACAGTCAGTCATCACCACCAATGTTCACAACCCTCCTCAATGCTGGGCCTAGTGACTGCATCACACCCTGGCTGCTTCAAAGTGAAAACAAAACCAGAAGGGAGTGGAAGGGAAGGTAAGAATACTGCGTTTGAGTTAGCAGAAACTAAACAACTTTAGACTGGCTTCAGCTCCAGCCCTTCATTTTCCATCCACAGAGCTCATATGAGGTTCCTAGCGACGAAGATTACAATGCTAATGCTCTTATCTTTTCTTATTGTGCTGTAGTTGCCTGGAAGAGGGTAATATCGTTAACATATCTGACAGTGTCATCAGGAGTAGATTATGCTGGATTTCATGTTCTCATAGATGCTTGAGGTTCCAGTGGAAGTAAGTGATCTAAGGTCTGAAATGCTGTGCTAGACAGAGAGCTGTTACATAAACACTGCCCACTGACTGACTTCCACCATTCCATGCATGCAATACGGACTGCACTAAATATATTAAAAATAAATGACAAAGCTGAAGTAGAAAATACAATGAAAATTATGAAGCACTGAATAAAAGAAAAGGTGATAGTTCCTTACTTTTGCCTCCCACTCCATTCCAGCAACGGAAATACCCAGCAATACAACAACTGTTATAGCTCCTATGATTCTGATATCATTCATTTCATCAACCATCAACGTTCCATTTTCCTAGGAAAACAAACAAAGAAAAAAAATACACAGTCATATTATCAAGTACGTATCTTCCCTACTGCAGAATATTGACTGTAATTTATTACTAGAGTTAACCTTTATACCACAACTTTACTCATTTTAAATTCCCAGTATGGACACAAGTAATTTGGTTTCTGCCTTGTTTTAAATAACGGAATCTTCTAAATGGAAATGATCATTTCCATTCGTAGCCCATCCCCAGAGTGAACAGCATGTCTTCAACTGCCAGAGAATTAGATTAATCAGCAAGGCAATTGCTACCATCTTGCACCTATACATGTATTTTACTTGTTCTAATATTACTCTAAGTTCTTTTAACGTGTTCAAAACTTCTTCCCATCTACAAAAAAAAAAAAACTATTACATTTAATCAAAACATCCAACAGAAAAATAATACATGGTTGTGTTTAAATTAAGGAAGTGTTTTTAATAAGCAGAACTCCTTTGAAACTGAGCTTAATATAAACCTAGTATAAACTTCATATAATAGTTCACTTACAAGAAACAGTTCACTAATAGGAATCTCAGCATTAACAACTTACGATTCATTGTCTTATATCTGTGCTGCCACTCTTCTCAACTGCTGTCTTGGGACTTCACCACAAGTTACACTTTTTTTTTTTCAGGGAGATAAACAGTGTGGGAAGTTTCCATTTTACACCAATGATAATTTGTTTTTTTTACCAAAATGCTACCGAATTAGAGTAGTATTTTACTGATATAGCATTAGTAACCTTGTACTTCATTCCATGCCTTTGAACTGGTCAGGGCAACCCCTAGTATCAATACAGGCTGGGGGATGAAGGGATCGAGAGCAGCCCTGACAAGAAGGACTTGGGGATATTGGTGGATGAAAAGCTGAACACGACCCAGCAATGTGCACTCACAGCCCAGAAAGCCAACTGTATCCTGTGCTGCATAAAAAGAACCATGGACAGCAGGTCGAGGGAGGTGATTCTGCCGCTCTGCTCTCCTGAGACCCCACCTGGAGTATTTTGTTCAGCTCTAGGGTCCTCAGCATAGGAAGGACATGGATCTGTTGGAGTGCATCTAGAGGAGGGCCATGAAGATCATCAGGGGGCTGGAGCACCTCTCCTATGAAGACAGGCTGAGAGAGTTGTGGTTGTTCAGCCTAGAGAGCAGAAGGCTCCAGGGAGACCTTATTGCAGCCTTCCAGTGCTTAAAGGGGGCTTTTAAGAAAGATGGGGACAGACTTTTTAGTAGGGCCTGCAGCAATAGGACAAGGGGTAATAGTTTTAAACTAAAAGAATGAAGATTCAGACTAGATATACTGAAGAGATTTTTTTTACGACAAGGGCAGTGAAACATTGGACAGGCTGCCTATGGATGGCATCCCTGGATGGCATTCCAGGGATGGCGCCATCCCTGGAGATATTCAAGGTCAGGCTGGGCAGGGCTTTGATCAAACTGATCTAGTAAATGTCCCTGCTCATTGCAGGGGGGTTGGACCTTTAAAGGCCCCTTCCAACCCAAACCATTCTATGATTAGATGACAGCTCAAACTTGAATAAAGGATGGTGTAATCAATATAACCACTATCATCCATATACCTTGAGCAGCTCCACAACTGTCTCTGCAAAGCCAACAACATACATTGCTACTGCAACAGCATTGGCAAATGCAAAAATCAGACCTATAGCACCACCAAACTCTGGCCCCAGACTTCTGGAAATTAAGTAATATGCTCCTCCTGAAAGAAAAAAGGAAATAAAAAATTATGTGAAAGAGCCTGAGAATAGACAGTCATCAGCAATTTGAAGTTTGCACGAACGAGATGCTATTTATTCTTGCATTTTCCTTGATGCATTGGAAAATAACCCCAAACTCAGTATTTTAGGGACAGGCATGCTGAATTTTCAGGAATGCACTTCAAGTTTTTAAGAAAAGACACCAGTTGGAAATAATCACCTGACTTATGCACCATATCATATTATTCAGCTATGCAACCAGTTCTATAGTTAAAAAACAAATTGTAAAACACAAACAGCAGTATTACTAGGGTTTTTATTTCAAACTATTCGAAGTATTTGTAGCTAGTTCTACATATTTTCATTAGCTATAGCTCAAGAAACTGGCAAAGCAGACTAATTAACCCACTCAAGTTCCAAACCTCCATGACTTGTTTCTGCTATTAAGGGAATTTTCTCCCCCACAATGGGACCCTCAAAACAATCACATGGCCACTCTTTTTCAGAACCTATTCTTTCTATTTTTGAGCTTGACAAATACAACATCTCAAAGCCCACATGTGACAAATGCAAAACTGAGTATCTACAGCATTAGAGTAAAATTTAAAAAAAAAAATGTACCAAAGGCACATTCCTCCAATTTAAGGTTAAGCTTTTTACAAGCAACAAAATCCTCCAACTCCAGTCTGAAGTAATTGAGTGCACATTAAAAATTTTCAACAAGAAATCCTAAATTTCACTGCGTTACGGTTCTTGTGCAAAACATACGTAGGTACCCAGCTTTGACACACTGTGCAAATGAGAATGTTAACATAAGAAAAACATTACAGTAATGTCAGAAAATTTTCTTAGGAACAACTGTGATTTTATTCTATAGTTCTTCCCATTCAGCACTTCAAATTTTCTAATGAAGTATTATTTTGCAAGAGTAACTCTAAAAAATAAAGGCTCTCATATGAACAGGAAAATCGAATCTGTATAATGCAATTTAAAAAAAGAAAGGGCAACTAAACTTGGTGAAATGCTAAGATTCATAGCTGATCCTTCCCATTGGGTCTGTTTAGTTTGTGATAATGAGGTTTTTCTCTTCACTCTTAATCAAGAGAATTTTATAAGCCTCTCTTTTAATTTCACCACATTTTCTAATAATAGCAGTCTTGTAATATCTTGAAGCAGTCTGAGCACGTCAAAGGCACCAAACACAAAACTATTTTGCAGGAATTGCTGACAACAGCACATAAACCATGAAAGAGAATGAAAACCACCACCCTCAGGAAAACTGGAGATAATCAAGTGATTTCTTGAATAAAAAAAATCACTACAGAACAAGAACATGTCCTTTTGTATGCTCTCATGTAAATAAAGAATGTGTTTTTTCATTACTAAGTTTTATTTCGGGACATGAACACATACAAGCGCACATGCACACTCTTAACCAACCAGTGCAGATGTAGTAGAATATTAAGACCGTATTCATTTCCGGATATGCGTTCTCTAAAAATGTTTGTCATTCCAAAAATCGAGAGTAGGTAACATTTCTTCCACAGTAACAAAGAAAGTCACTAGTCAAATCAAATTAGTAGGCTAGTTATTGATGTTTCATTAATTCTATGTCTGCTCAGTCAATTACAGAACACAGGGAAGACCCTGCTTCTCAGAAAACTAACTCTTCTGTACATTTTATCCACACTGTTTTTCCCGTTACTAAAAAAAAAAAAAAATGGAAAATAAGGTAGACATTCCATCCTTAAGGTGTACGCTTCAGAGTGATGAAAGCTTTAAAAGCTTTATGAAAGTAGGTTTACCTCCTCTTACAAACCCATTTGTGGCTATTGCTGAAGTAGACAGTCCTGTAATAGTTGTCACAACAGTGGCCATTCCAATAACCACGACAGACAGACCTTTTGGAGAAGGAGGGAAAAAAAGGTGTAAGTCCAGCAGTATTAAAATGTACAAATCTTCAACTTAACTTGGTTTACAGAATTAGTCTTGCAAATACAACACAAATTTACTGTGTGTGGTTCCACACATTCAAGCAAAAGGCTTCTTCAGTCCCCTTTTGTACTGAGAAGTTTACAGGATACAAACAAAACTGGATAAGTGTCCTCTTTAATCAGCAAGGTAAAAGCTGTATCTTAGAGCTTTAACGAAACACATGCCTTTTGCAGATGAGATATTTTCTGCAGTTAAGCCTTTGAAAAAAAGACTTACAGATGTCAATTTTAAATTACATACCTTACAGCTAAATGAAAAAATCTAAGTAACTTCATACTGCGTAAAGTTTTGATAACGGTGAACTACCTTAAAAACTGGCAATATTAAGGTCATTTTCTACCTCTGTTTAAAGTGTAAGCTCAGGATCAACACCTCTTTTGGATCATGTTTAAAAGTCACTGAAACAAAATTACAGCATCAGTACACATACCTATGCCAGCTTGTCCTACAATCCATGATAGTCTGATGAACAGCATCACACCCCAAATATTTAACATACATCGTACCTAAGATAAAAAAGAAGTTTTACATAGGTTAGGTCTTACATCTGCAGTCATTTCCACTAATTCTTCATTTCAGTTTTTAATCTTGTTGAAATCGTCTTGCAGTCCTTCCTCACCACAGGACCGGGGAGGGATACTTTCCCCAGCTCTTTTACCTCCTTCTTCTCCCTTGGGTTGGGTATGACAGCTTTTGAGAACTTTGAACACCTTGGGATGCTCTGATCAGCATGTACTATTGTTATGAATGTGTTCCAGGTCTTGTTTAGGGTTAAACAACTATTTGAGACTACCACCCAGAGATGTGCCCCAAGGCTCGATAGTCATGGTTGGCAGGGCATGTGGGATAATATGGGCAGGTACCTAGAGAACTTCTCACCTCCAATGGTCTGGGACTTCACCCCCGAACAATTACAAGACCCTGATAAAGTGGTGGAATACTTGAAGGGAAAATGCTGAGGCTATTCCAGAGAGGAACAACTCACCACACTGTGCTGGGCCCTGACCAGTACCTACCAAGCACTGCTCGCTATTATGCGGCACCCGCAGGGGAAAGAGATGGAAACCAGGCCAACAGACACTGCGGCTAAACCAGGAAACCAACCCATTCCAGTATCAGTTGCCCCTATACAGAAGAAGTACACAAAGAAATCAGTTCGCTTAGAAAGGGATGACGATGAACCGGGGCCATCACAAGAACAGGAGGAAGAGGCAGAATCAGAGATAATGACCCGATCCCTATCCTTGAGCAAGCTGCAGGATATGCAAAAAGATTTCAGCTGACTTTCAGGCAAGTACATTGTCACCTGGCTGCTCCGGTGCTGGGATTATGGGGCCAGTAGCCTGGAATTAGAGGGTAGGGAAGCCAGGCAGCTGCGATCCCTGTCTAAGGAAGGCAGCATTGACAAGGCAATTGGAAAGAAGACCCAAGCTCTCAGCCTCTGGAAATGACTCCTGTCAGGGATTAGGAAAAGGTACCCCTTCACTGAAGAGGCTGCATGTCATCCAAGCAAGTGGACCACCATGGAAAGAGGTATCCAGTACCTGAGAGAATTAGCCATGCGGGAGATGATTTATTATGACTTGGACAATGCAGGCTTACCCACACACCCCGATGAGGTCCAACGCACAAGGCCCATGTGATGGAAGTTTGTACAGAGCACACCATCGTCATATGCCAACTCATTGGCGGTAATAGAATGGAAAGGCGAAGAAGGACCAACAGTGGATGAAGTATCTGGCTGGCTCCAGTGATAAGAAAAAAGTCTCTCTTCCCACCTCATCTCAGCTGTGGAGAAACTGTCCTGGAAGGTCCAGCAACTTGAAGAGAATATGTCCTACTCCCCACCTGTACGGGCCAGCATCTCAGCTACTAGGAACAGGCGTTTCCCCACTCAAGAGAGAGTACAGAGGGTACACACCATGAGGCACCCTGTGGTTCTACCTGCATGACCACAGAGAGGACATGAGGAAGTGGGATGGACAACCTACTTCGATCCTGCGGACACAGGTACAGGAGTTGCAAGGAAGGACAACCACAAAAGGGGATCCCTCCAGGAAAAGTGCCGCCCCAGTTTCCAGCGGGCAGTTCCCCAGACAGAGTAGAAGGCCTGATCTTACTTCTGATCCCCTTGAAGGAACTTCCAAGTCATTTCTGCAAGAAGTGAGTAAGGGATACTATCACCAGGATTAGAGGGGCCCTGCCTCCAGCCAGGTGGAGTACAGGCGACACCTGGGTTTATTGGGTGGTGTGGATTCGATGGCCTGGCACATCAGGCCCACAGGAGTGTAAGGCTCTAGCGGACACAGGAGCACAGTGCACCCTAATACCATCAAGCTATAGAGGGGCAGAACCCATTTGTATTTCTGGGGTGACAGGGGGATCCCAAAAGTTGACGGTACTGGAGGCTGAAGTGAGCCTAACTGAGAATGAGTGGCAAAAGCATCCCATTGTGACTGGCCCAGAGGCTCCATGTATCCTTGGTATAGGTTACCTCAGGAGAGAGTATTTTAAGGACCCAAAAGGGTATAGTGGGCCTCTGGCATAGCTGCCTTGGGGACAGAGGAAGTCAAACAGTTGTCTACCTTGCCTGGTCTCTCAGAGGAGAATTCTGTTGCGGGGTTGTTGAGGGTCAAAGAACAACAGGTGCCAACCACTACCAGAATGGTGCATCGGCAACGATATTGCACTAACTGAGACTCTCTGATTCCCATCCATAAGATGATTTGTCAACTAGAGGTTCAAGGAGCCATCAGCAAGACTCACTCACCCTTTAACAGTCCCATATGGCCAGTGCAAAAATCTAATGGAGCGTGGAGGCTAACTGTAGACTATTGTGGCCTGAATGAAGTCACGCCATTGCTGAGCGCTGCTGGGCTGCACATGCCAGAACTCCAGTATGAACTGGAGTCCAAGGCAGTCAAGTGGTATGCCACGACTGATATAGCGAATGCATTCTTCTCAATCCCTTTGGCAGCAGAGTGCAGGCCACAGTTTGCTTTCACTTGGAGGGGCATCCAGTACACCTGGAATCAACTGCTGCAGGGGTAGAAACACAGCCCCACCATTTGCCATGAACTGATCCACACTGCACTAGAACAGGGTGAAGCTCTGGAACATCTGCAGTACATTGATGACACCATTGTATGGGGCAACACAGCAGAAGAAGTTTTTGAGAAAGGGAATAAAACAGTTCAAATCCTTCTGAAAGCTGTTTTTTGCCATAAAACAAAATAAGGTCAAGGGACCTGTGCAGGAGATTCAGTTTTCAGGAATAAAATGGCAAGATGGATGCCGTCAGATCCCAATGGATGTGATCAACAAAATAGCAGCTATGTCTCCGCCAACTAGTAAAAAGGAAACACGAGCTTTTTAGGTATTGTGGGTTTTTGGAGGATGCATATCTCAGATTACAGTCTAATTGTAAGCCCTCTATATCAAGTAACCCCGAAGAAGAACGATTTTGAATGGGGTCCTGAGCAATGACAAGCTTTTGAACAAATCAAACAGGAAATAGTCCATGCAGTGGCCCTGGGACCAGTCCGGGTAGGACAAGATGTTAAAAATGTGCTCTACGCTGCAGCCGGGGAGAACGGCCCTACCTGGAGCCTCTGGCAGAAAGCACCAGTGGAGACTCGAGGTCAGTCCCTAAGGTTTTGGAGTCAGGGATATAGAGGATCCGAAGCCCACCACACTCCAACACAAAAAGAGATATTGGCAGCATATGAAGGGGTTCGAGCTGCTTCGGAAGTGGTTGGTACAGAAGCACAGCTCCTCTTAGCACCTCGACTGCTGATTCTGGGTTGGATGTTCAAAGAAAGGGTCCCCACCACACATGCAACTGATGCTACGCGAAGTAAATGGATTGTACTGATCATACAGCAAACTCGAATGGGAAACCCCAGTCACCCAGGAATTCTGGAAGTGATCATGGACTGGCCAGAAGGCAAGGATTTTGGAGTGTCACCAGAGGAGGAGGTGACGTGCATGGAAGAGGTCCCACCATATAATAAATGGCCAGAAAATGCGAAGAAATATGCCCTGCTCACTGATGGGTCCTGCCGGGTTGTAAGAAAGCATCAGAAGTGGAAGGCTGCTGTGTGGAGTCCTACACGACAAGTTGCAGAAGCCTGTGAAGGACAAGGTGAATTGAGCCAGTTTGCAGAGGTGAGAGCCATTCATCTGGCTTTGGACACCACTGAGCGAGAAAAACGGCCACTACTTTATACTGACTCATGGATGGTGCAAATGCTCTGTGGGGATGGCTACAGCAGTGGAAGCAGGGCAACTGGCAGCACAGAGGCAAACCCATCTGGGCTGCTGAACCTGCAAGAAGCAAGATATTGCTGCCCCAATGGAGAATCTGGTTGTGAAAGTACATCACGTAGATGCCCATGTACCCAAGAGTCAAGCCACTGAGGAACATCAGAACAACTAGCAGGTGGATCAGGCTGCTAGGATTGAAGTGGCTCAGGTGGATCCAGACTGGCAACATAAGGGTGAACTATTCATAGCTCAATGGGCCCATGACATCTCAGGCCATCAAGGAAGCGATGCAACATATAGATGGGCTCGTGACCAAGGGGTAGACTTGACCATGGACACTATTGCACAAGTTATCCATGAATGTGAGACATGCACTGCAGTCAAGCAAGCCAAGAGATTAAAGCCTCTTTGGTATGGAGGATGATGGCTGAAATACAAATATGGGGAGGCCTGGCAGATTGATTATATCACACTGCCACAAACCCATTGAGGCAAGCGCCATGTGCTCACAGTGGTGGATGCAACCACTGGATGGCTGGAAACACATCCTGTGCCCCATGCCACTGCCCGGGAACACTATCCTAGGCCTTGAAAAAACAAGTCTTGTGGCAACATGGCACCCCAGAGAGAACTGAGTCAGACAATGGGACTCATTTCCGAAACAACCTCACAGACACCTGGGCCAAAGAGCATGGTGTCGAGTGGGTATATCACATCCCCTATCACACACCAGCCTCTGGGAAGACAGAACGATACAACGGACTGTTAAGAACTACACTGAGAGCAATGGGTGGTGGGACTTTTAACACATTGGAATACACATTTAGCAAAAGCTACCTGGCTAGTTAATACCAGGAGCTCTACTAATCGAGCTATGTACTGTAGAAGGGGATAAAGTCCACATGAAAACTGTGTTAGGGAAGACAGTCTGGGTTAGTCCTGCCTCAGGCAAAGGCAAACCCATCCATGGGACCTGGGTGCACTTGGTGGGTGATGTGCAAGGATCAGGAAGTTCGATGTGTACTCATGGGGATCTGATTTTGGGTGAGAATAGCCAATAAGTCAAATTGTGTGATGCTAACTGCTAAATAACCCTGCCACTGTATGTCCTCATTATTATAATTGCTATCAGTTGTACTACAGTAAGAATCACCTAAATTAAAGACAGATGGACTTTGATGAAAAACGGAGTAAAGCGCAGCGGTGATGGGATCAGAACTGACCTCAGCAACTGGTGCCCAGCAACTTCATTGAGATCTACACCTTCAGCCCATGGACACTGGGCACACCATCCACAAGCTCCAAAAATACAACATGCAACATTACAGCACCACACACCATCTCACCTGCCCTGAGACTGTTCTAAAGGACATTTTAGAGGGATGGCCGTAGACTAAGGGCATTATATCTGTATGACTATATATGTACATATATAAAAATATATAAATATATATAAAAATAAAAAATAAGAGACGGGGAAAGTGGTGGCAATTCATTGGAACCTGTAAGATCTGGACATGATGCAGATGGTATGGAATATGGGGTTCCCCAATTCTTCCCTGTGGCGGGGGGAAGCTCAAGAGAGCAGCCACGTGGTTCTTTGTTGCCATCTGAGGCTAAACCACAACAAGGTCTTAGGGCTGTCTCTTTAGATAAGAGTACAGTATCAATCCTACAAAAAGTTCAGCTGGTCATTAGGACTAGAAGGGAGACAAGCACCTCTCCAAAGGACAAAAATCAAAAGTTTTCAGAGATTTAAAAAGGCTTTTGCAAAATGTAGATCATCTGAGCTGGCAGTATTCACCAAGGTGGCTTATGCCTACTAGGAAATACTAACTGCAACTTTCAAACCACTGAAAAGGAGGAGATCATCCTTCTTGGAACTTTTAAATAGACTTTGGGAGAAAATGGTCAGCAACTTTTGTCCCTTTAATACTTTGAATTGTTGCTTCAAAAAATAGTCCAATACAGAGAATTTGGGTTTGGAAAAATTCCAAGTCAGCTTCATACCTGCTTTAAAATGAACAACTCTGTCCTTGGTTGGGGTACATCAGTAGAAGTCTGTAATACCCATTTCAGAGCTACCACAGGCACCCTACTTCTCTCAAGGTAGAGAATATGGCCACTTCAAGACTTGTAAGGAAGCTGCTAATATACAGTGGCAGCTTGCTGAACTAAAGTTAGGTACTGTGAAAGTTCAGCATGTTTTAACCAACTGTTGCACTTGCAGCCACCACTTTAAGTTCTTAAGAGCTTTGGGGAGTACATATTAATCACGGTTTCTTGTTGCAAAAACATCAAAAATAAATTAATACAAACTTGTAATAAAATCCCCCATGTCACCCTTAATTTTTCACTACTCCAAATAAGGACAGACTCAAGTTTTTTCCACCATGTATTTATATTGTATTTAGTGTTAAGACTTACACAGCTTAGGAGAAGATGTCTTTTTGTAATAGTTCAACAAAATTTAAATACTTAATCCTGGTCAGGTTTTGCCATGTACAGGGAGGTACTCTCCTCAGTTTGATATTTTTTGCTTCTCTAAAAACAGATAAAAATCAAGCTTTCTAACACTTCAGTCCAAAACGTTACAGATGGAAAGAGAACACACATTAACTGTATTCTCTCCATTTGCATTTGTTTTTGTCACTTAAGATTAATATGTAGTTTTTCTATTACGTATGAATACTTATATAATTTTTTCCTTCTTTGAAATTACGCAACTTCAAAACAGTAAAACCTGCGCTAAAAAGCCATGATCCCTTCAAATCCTGAAGTATTTGCTTCCTTAAAATTCAGTACAAGCAAGAGCAACCCTTCCTAAATTTATGGCATTTTTCACATCTTATACATATAATCTTTTCTTTATACAGCAGTATCACAATCCCTCTCAAAAAAGGTTATTAGAAAGATTGTATCCGTAAGAAACTGAAGTACAATACATCAAACTCACCAGTACACCTTTTATCCATCCGAACTTGACCACCCCTTTGCTATCTGGTGTATAAGTGGCAGCTGCTTCTCCAGCTGGTGTGCCTTCCTCACCATTTGCGTAGCCATCTTCAAAGGGCTCCTGGGAAATAAAAAAAATTTGATCTTTTATGTGATTAACAGAGTGGAGAGGCTATTTGATATGTTGTAAAAAAAAGAAAAAATCTACTTGTGCAAACAAATTAAAGAATGACACAGGATAAGTTTTAAGATTTTCCTTTATGTTCCTTGCATGAGGCACGTCTCCCAGATTTCAAGGAATAAAAAAAAAACAAAATTACACAGACCACTTAGGTATTCTGCTTCAGTTAGAGCAAACTGTTAGCAGTCAGAGTAATAAGTGTTTTAAAGAATCAGTTCTACAGCCCTAAGAAACAAACACCTGGTCTTTTAGAAAAAGAGTTAGAAGACTTCAAATGCAGTGACTTCTACAGGACAGGAAGTTTTGTTTCTTAATCTAAAGCGTATACTGTTCTACCACGTTACTGGTCTCAGCTATAGCATTTTCTGTAGTTCAGACTTAGCTGTCATTTGATCAGTTTTTCAGGAAATAAATTATTCACTTCCCTGCAAACTATTCTACTATTCATTGTAAGATGATGCTGGTAGAAAGGAGGGTGGGAGAGTGGCATTTCAGGGAGGAGGGAAGAAAAGTCTCTTCCCAAACAGTCTTCCCTGTTCAAAAGGGAAGGATGAAAAATGCAGAAAACATCAGTCCCATGGACAAAGAGCAACACGTGGCTTTTCTTTACAGTTCAACTCTCAGCCTTACAATACAGAAATCTCAACTGTTTGATGTATGTGAAAAGTATATGTGTATAAACACGTACTTGTTTTGTGCTTGCTTTTCAAGAGACAGCCAGGCAAACACCTAAACATTTCAACTCAAATATTTTCTACACTTCCTGCAGGAAACCTGCAGGAAAGCACTCTAAGCAAAGTATGTTAGTTATCCAAGGCAACAAGTATAAAGAATGAATATACTAGAAAGACCCTGAATACCATTCAGAGAATACTATTCAACAAAACAGTTCAAGCAGTATTTGTGAAGCAGCCTACATCCCAGAGGGCTTAGAAAACATTTAAGCAATTAGACGTTCAATCCCAATGAGGTAAAGGGCAAAACTCCCGTTCGCTAAATAAGACACAAAACTGATCGGACCCAAATTATGCTTTCAAGAAGTATGTTCCATGCTGAACACAGTAAGGAAGTTTATTGTGAGATACTTTATTAAATTCTTCCTCCTCCTGATACAATAATATCAAATATATCATCAGCACTGAATCCAGAGGAAATATTTATAGAACTGTCACTTAGGAAGGATGTTATACATAGCCCCTTACACTCAGCAGTAAACATACAAACAGATTAAAAAAAACCAGATTATATCAACCTTATCCAAAGTTCATTATCACAGACTCTTTCCAGTGCTTCTCCCACTGCATTATGAAATTATCATTAAAAACAGGTCTACGTGCAACACATCTGTAGAACCTTTATGGTATAAACTTTCCACCACTAGGCAGAATCATGACCAGTTTGCAGATCATTACCTTTAACAGACAGCTTTATTAAATAGGTTTTCTTGTCTCCAGAAGGAATTAAAAAAGTAGATACATGTGTTATATATCTGTTTATATGTCTGTGTGTATATATACATGTATATAATGTCTTATATACATTAAACAGAGAACAAAAACAAACGTAACAGGGAATTACCCAGTTTGCTGAACTGCAACTCTTCTGAATAGAAGAGAACTAATGGCTGTAACTTCTTGAGAAATTTGCACAGTCTTTGACCAGATGAATCTATTGATTTGCTGATTATATGTATTCAGGCACTCAAACCATATCAAGCAAGAAGTGGCACGTGATCCATTTAGAGCAGTAGGAAAAACAGTGAGGATCAAAAAAAGAGAACTACCGTGCTGCTACATTTAAGATTTTACATAGAATTAACTCTAGCATTCTAGAAGCAGAATAATAATTAACTAGCTTTAATTTAAAACACACAGCTAGAAGCCACTCATTGGCTGAGCCTATGCTAACCTGCCTAAACCAGAACTAAGGAAACGGAAAGCCCTCTAATCAGGCTCCTCATCCAACTCGGATACACCTGAAGCTCATGACAGAAAATGAGCCCACATACCGCCCTGTTCTGATACCCTTGAGTAGTCGTCCTTCAGATTACTTTCCTAGAAATGCAGAAACAAACCTCAAAATCCTCCTAGGTATTAATTTCTCCCTCATCAGATTCTGCTGTTTCCAGTGGCACTTACCAGAAGTTTCTCCCCACTTTTCCCCAACCCACCTTCACAAGTGGGGAGGAAAAAAGAAAAAAAAAAACACCAAAACATTAAAACAAAGGACAGATTAATAAACATTCACAACCATGACAACAAAACCTCCAATTAAGCATGCAACAGTGTAAGTGTATATTGCAATTCCTTCATATAAAATCCATTCTTATTTCTCATAGAAAAGCTTCACACTATACTTGCAACAAACTCGATTTTATGATGTTGCATAAAGGGAGTCACAATTATATTACCCAAGCAGTTTTTATGCTTTGGCCAAGAAAACTGCCAACATTTGATAACATCTTCTGGTCTTACAAAAAGGCATGTCATATCTCTAATAAAAAACAACAAAATCGTTCTTTGAAAAGATTGGTCAGGGAGGATCAAGGAACAGCTAGAAGAAATCTGTACCTTCATGTGCTAAAATATTGACACATTATATGCAACTATTAATGCTGTAATACTGAGTCACAACACTTTTTTTTTTTTAAACAAGCTAGAAGGTTTCGTTCACTGCACATTCAGGTTTTAGGAGAAGGTGGAGAATATCCTAGTATCTAGTATAACAGACAATTACATACTTCAGCATATGACCATGGCTGGCCAGGTATTGACAGAACCTGCACACATGAACAAGACGACCTCCAGAGGTCACTTCTAACCTCAACCATCATGTGATAGCTACACATTTCACTAGAGTGCTCAAACAAGCCCATAGCTCAGCCTGTTGTGTTCTGTGAAGGAGATAGTGGCTCGTAAATGATATTCTGAGTTATCAGTTACCAGATCAGCTCCAAGATATGCACACTATGAACACAAGAAAGTTTTGTTCTGTATGTCTTGTCTCTCCACACTATGCAATATTTCTTAGGAAAATATTTTGAAGCACACGTAAAAATGTAATAACTGAAAGGTTATTGCTGGTTATCAGTGCTAGTGGGTGCCCGATAAAGTACTAGTGAGAACAGATATTACAGAGTGTAGGCACAGAAGAATTCCACTACACAAAGCTCCAAGTTCAGTCCTTTAATGCAAGATTAAGAAAGCACCACTGTGGTCTCAGCTGTAAATAAAGCAGGCATAGTATTTTTCATGCTTGTGCCCATGAGAAAACAATGCTTCTACTCAAATCACATACTGAATGAGAAAAACCACACTAGCACTATTTCAGAACAGCAATACATGTACGTAAGATCTCCATAAACAGTAAAAAACACTAACACACTGTGGATTTGGAGGGGGTGTAACAAAAGGGGAGAGAAAAGAGAAGGTTTTAGCATTTCAGATCAGAAATGCTCTAACAATTTTTTAATCAAAATGTGGTCTTTTATCTAATCAGTCCAAAGAACACTCAGAGTTATGGTGTTCATTTGCACTGTTAAAGGAAAAGTAACATACACTTGCATCCTGACAATTCTATCTTACACTGATAGGAATTTAGCCAAGAAACAGTTAAATTCTGTTCCTATACAGAAATTTCTATTGCTGTATCATAGTGCACTGAAAAGTACAGATAATCTACTATTTCATCTCCAGTACTAAATCATAACAGTAAGTTATTTGTGCCAATTGTGAATAGCCTCCACATTTATTAGAAGTGGATTAATAATGCGAAAAGACTTGTTAGCCAGTAGAGAGCTGAGATTTTTCACACACAGTTTGAAATACACTGATTCATGGAAAAGATTCTCATTGGTAAAAATGGCTATTTAATTTTACTGAGAATTCTTGATAGTGGTGTATGTCATGCAGCACATTTATTTGTGGTAAACTTATCTATCTTAAAAGACAACATACTTAGGCTATGTTGAATCATATGAGGTATTTATTTCAAGTATCACAACACAGAAGCCCCAAGTAAAGGGCACGGTAAGTTTGTATCTAAGATTCCACAGTTCTTCTTCAGGCAGATTGCTTTCTTTGCAGCCTGCCTGATTTGGCATGTCCCAAGTAGTAATTAACTTCTTTAGCTAATCCCTCCTATTGCCATTGCTCTTGTGAAGAGAAAAGAGGCCAAAGAAGCATCCAAAACTAGAGCATTTAACCGCTCTTTTTCCATCTCTCAAGTCTGACCATTTATGAGTTTGGTACATGCCATATAGTATGGGCTTCTCCCCACACAAATTCCATAGAAAGGGTTCACAACAGTAGCTTTTTCTTGTCTTAGTAACTTACAGTACTGAAGCTGGTTTAAGTAGCTAGTGTTCAAAATGTTAAAGAAAATCAAGAGTCTAGTCCTTTTAAGCTCCAAATTCTTCAAGAAAATATAAAAATTACATTCCACTACACTTAATCAAGAGAACAGCTGCTTACATTTAAAACTGCTTTGTACGCACATATTCTGATACTGAGCATGGTGCTCTCATCATTTAACACACTTACTGAGAACAGAAAATAAGGGAAGCTGCCTGAGAACCATCTTTCACCAACAGAGATACTGACAGAACTCTGTACAGCAATACATCTCTGTTCTCACCAGCTACAGTCGAAGCCACAACAACAGGATCATGCTTTTACCTGGTAGGAGCTTTGTGGTTAGAGGCGTTGCAGCAATCATCACGGACAGTGCAATCCTCCTTCACAAAAGCTAGAGACTTGCATGCACCTTCTGCACTCTTCAGTGCAGCTTCCAGTGTCATTGCCAAGCTGTTCACTGCATCTCACCATAACCATTTCTTGTTTCCACCTCACAAAGGTTAACTTTATAGGCATTGCCATTTTTAAGAAATTCCTTTTTGCAGAAGGAAGCAACCAGTAAACTCTATTGATCCAGCTGTACCATGCCAGCTGCCTCAACAGTGGAAGAGCCGTTACTCGTAGAGATTATACTCCTAAACAGCCCAACTCCATAGCTGCACACAGTTACGATTACGGCTACTCAAGTACAAAACTTGGTAGTACAGAAGGGCTTCAGAGTTAACACTGCTCAAAACATACATGGAGGAAAAGCTTCTGAACATTTGCTTTTGCTTTTCTAATTCAAATATACTTTAGTCAGAGCGTGGATAGAATAAAAGTGACAGATTAAAGAAAGTTATCAAACAGCAGCAGAATTACTAAACATTTTACCCCAGAAGATGTTAATACTTCCCATGATTTTTAAAGACTACGTATCTTTTCTTGGATGAGCAAGCTTTCCACCTTCCCTTCTGCAATGAACTTTGAGATTCTTCCTCCCACCTCACCTGTGACATTTCTAATGATCTGAATAAAAGGTTTAAAAAGCAGTAGATGTATTGTATGCATAGAACAGTCCTGCTGACATAGGTGTTTGTCTCTGATGCGACAGTAACAACTTTTGAAAACAGTTTGTACTGGTACAAATATATTTAAGTGTGATACACAGAATAAGCCAGCTATTAAATGTTGACTGTAGGACACTAAACTGTATCAAACGTATCTGTTCTTTAAACACTGCTTTTGCAGCACACTAATGTTCATAGTCATAATATTCCCAGTTTGTGCCTAAGGGTCTTTGATAAGCTGTTTTTATGTTTTAATGCTTTTATCTAACCAGTGGTGAGAGAAACCAAAAGCACTGAGTTTCCTTTCCCAAATGTTTACACCTCTATGGAATGGTTTTAAGCATATTGTTGTCCAGGGACACAAGTGAGTCCTGTGATTAATACTTCATCAAGAAAAGTCTCAAATTTGGTTGTCTGAGAATACAAAGTATTTCAGTACTTAAATATGCGACGCAAAATAAGTTCTTACCAGTCTTGGACTTCATCTGGTGACACTGACTATTGTTTGTAACCATTTTTTCAACCAACCACTGTTCAAAATGGCTGAGACACTGTTGTTAACTTTGCTCTGTAGACTAACAAAAAAATCACAGCAAGTTTTTATAACAAGTTTGAAAAACACCTCTGCCGGCTCTGACAGTTTCCTAGTTTTTGTGGGTTTTTTTGGTGGTTTTTTTTTTTTTTTTTGCAAATGAAATAAACAGCTCTAAAAAGGTATTTTAAAATAAGTGAGATATTTTAAAATATCTTACTCTACATAACACCCTCTTAAGGGACAGTCAGTACTGGCAGGAACAATCTATTTTATAAGCTTGTAACACTAGCAAAACTGTTGTTGACAAACAGCTATTTTCTTCTCTATACTGATCTGTATCAAAGTGCTAACTCTAAAGCTTTGTTAGATATCCTTATTGCTTTAATTTATGCCAAAATGAATTTACCTAAGCCTCCCTCCCATTAAAACCCCAAAACTATACAGTAAATATCAATATCCATCTGAAAATACCGATCTCTGAGTGAAATAGTTACTTATTAAGAAAGGCAATTTGCTATTTAGACCTATCAAACAATGCAGAACAATTCTGTTAGACCTAGGAACTGGAAATTAACACAACTGAAACTCAATGCCTATGAAAGCAAAGTTAACAAGGAAAAAAAAATATGCTGTCTACATCTCTCACTACCCTTGAAAGGATTCTCTTTCTGGCCTACCCTAAACAGTTTCATAAAGTTATCACTGTGTTAAACAGTAGCACTTGAAGGAGAAAAGATTATAAAACCAGAAAAATTATTCTGTAATGAGCACATCAAGAAAAAAAAAAAAAGTCTGCCATACACCTGAACTTCAAATATTGCATGCGGTTCTGCTTCTTCCTCACCAGTCCTCAGCTGGGATAAGGATTGTGAGAGGGTCATCATGAGTTAGTATGGAAACTTGAGAACTAGTGTGTCAAATTCTCAATTAATGCTCTGTAACAGCCCGCATTCTGATGAAAAAGCAGTGAAATTGCAAATTCTAAAACTAAAGCAGGTCACCGCTTTCTACATCTTAATTACATCACTAACTTACATCTCACCAACAGATATAATAGTCTGAATCTCTGGTACTTCCAACAGGGTGGTAATCCAAGTGAATACAGTTACCTTTCACTTAAAGATGGCTACTCATAAAGAGAGTATCTTCCACAGACACCTGGAACAATTTACAAATTTCTGATAATTGGTTATTTAAAAACAAACTTGCCAAGCTAGCAAAACAGATTCAGGTGTTCAGATTTTTCAGAAGTTAGATGGGAAGCTCCAGTGATTAGTATCGCTACCAGTGGAAAAACCCAGTCAGGTAGCACATGCAAAAGAAAACATGGTAGAAGACAAGTTCAAGACATCTCAGTCTGCCTGAACACATTCTTAGTATTCTCTTTAAAAAGCAAACTCAAAACCCACATGCTTTCAGGGAACACTGCTAGTTATTGTGCAATGGCTAGCTGTTGACAGCAGTACAGAAAGTTCGGCAGTCCTGTTAGGTGCTTTACCACTTGGTTTTAAACCAGGAATGAATTATAGCAAATTTGCTAATAGAATTTATAATTCCCACTCTTTGTTTGAAGCACACATAAAATGCTGCTACTTTCCAGTATCTTCACAGGCTTAAGCTAAAAAAAGCCTCCTAACCCACTAAATGGCACACAGCAGTTACCTAGAGCAACCTGAGATAAATTACCCAGATAAAACATGATCTGTTCTTAAAACTCAGGATTCCCTTGGAATCAAACATGAACAGCTTCAACCATTGGTTACTTGCCTCAATGAAAGGAAATCCTTTTCAAGTTTGCAGCCAAGAGACCAAAACTTAAGTGCTTTGACTATATTACCTTCTCTACAATTACAAATTTAAAATACAGGAGCAAATGCTTTTGGCATCCACTTCCAGAGATTTTAAAAGAGATTGCACTAAAACACAGAGCATTAATGTTATCTTAAGCTGAAATTAAAGTCTGTTGTACTTTGATTAGAGTGGAACAATTTTAAACAGAAGAAATTTATAGTTACAATTAACATGTCAACTGAAGAGTTAGCCAGCTACATGTTTCTGCCATCACCTTGTATTTCAGTGTCTTGCAACTCAATACTGCTTTTAACAGAGAAACATTAAGCGTATGAAAATAGACAGAATCTGGTCCTTGACTGATCTTGATGAACTTGTCATAGCAGTATTCCACAGCCACTAACCTGTGATGTCACTTAAGTAATCCAGGCATTAGAACATTGCATAGTATTCCAAGGGTGATCTCATCCCTTCCTCTACCTGCTTTCTCTACTGCATCAGCAGGATTTTGAGTTTTCACCCCTTTATAGGCAAAAAAAAAAAAGAAAAAAACCACACACAAACATGTTTCAATGCTTTCCTAAGCATCACATCAAAATAAAGGTAGATTACTAATCAGTGCCTCTGGAAACAGCAAGTGCCAACACCATTTGATCTAGTTGTCGTAACATCAGCATAGGAAATTCAAATTCAAATCTCTGTATTCCTATCAGAGAAGGACTAGCCTGATTTACATAAGAAAACTTCCAGAGGAAAGCACTGAAGTCTAGATAGCCATGCAAAGGCTGGCATTTGAAAGCCTGCAACCCGCATGCTGTGACCAGATGGAATCCTTTCAAGTAGTTTTCTCGACATCTGCAGGTATGCAAGAGCAGTAATCCCATCTGAAATATAAATAGTTGGGGTTTTTTCTCCATACCAAAAACATGACTTAAAGAACAAGAGCATTTTGCAGAACCATCAATATAAAGAAAACTCTCTACATCTTCATTCATACATCCCTCCTTAAGCACAGGACACTATGAATACTCCGGGCAAGATGATCAGGACAAGTAGAAACAAATGAGGAAAGACCTCTGTTCAGGAACTATACAGTGAGGATACCCCACCACAGACCCACAATGCTTATGCTCTGCACTCCCAGAAACATTGTAGGCAAAGGCAGGCCTTCCAGTCAAGGAATACTCAGGGTGGTCTGCCACCATAAAAAGAATACAAGCTTCCCTTGCTAGTCCCTCCACTTCTTCTAGTTATCAGGAAATTGCACCGTTAACATCTACTCACAAACAAGTAGGCATGACTTCCTGCACAAATGCAGGGGCAATGAACCCATCCAGCTTAAGAAAAAGAAATACACGTAGTCTACTTCACTCCTCAAGAATAAACATCAGTTCTGGTTTTCATGGACCAGTCCTCTCCTGCCCTCTCCAGAACCAAACTACTAGTTTCCCTACTGCACCAATGTATTTGATCCTTTCCAGAAGAACCATTGTACTGCGAATGATTATCAAAGCAATTATTCATTACTGTGCATTCACCATCATATTCATTTTGATATCCACTGGCATGAAAAGAGAAATCACACTTCTCAGGAAAACAGATCCAGCTTCTGAACATGGGTAGTTTCCACTTGATTATCTGAAAAACATAACCCAGATACATCTCTAACAGTTGGAGACCTTTTAAGCATTTCATACAATTTTCTTGTCATCCAGAATGAAGCACATGCAGCATTTGATTGCTTAAGAGCTGAATTAAATCCTATTGGCAAGCCTCTTGCAT
>CM018101.1:54800766-55002257 GCA_008658365.1 Alca torda | reverse complement strand
GGCTGCTACAAACCACCAGAGGCTGCTATTACCAAATTAAAAAGAAACCACCGAACATTCAGATGCATCATAGGACAAGTAGGTCTTCCTCCTTCCCACATATATTCGTATCTCCCTTTCAGTTTCTTGCCCCAGTCCTCCTCAAGCCAGGCCAATTTGGAAGGAAGAAAAGGAAGACTTTGTTGCTCTCTGATCTTATTCATCATAAAGGTCTAGGTCAGGAGGGGGAAGGGTCCTTACGCACCTGGAGGATTTGGAAGCACAAGTCTCCATCTTCTTACTGTCTCACTGTGTCAAACACACTTACTTGCAGTCCAGTCATGCTTCCCTGACGACTTGTGCTCAATTGCCAGCAGTAAGGGCCAGATTCAGCAATGTCCCCACTAACAGAAGCTAAGTTTGGCCACCAACAGAAACTTGAGAAACCCTTGCAATTACGAATCAGATAGCAAACAAAATGGTGCTTTTCAGAAAGGAGAAAGGGAAAGGACCCAGTGCAATGCATCTAGAGAAGTTACTCCTTTGTCAAAGTGGAATATTACTTATTTGAACTCCTCCTCAGTTCTTGCTGTGGAAAATCTGAAACGTCCCGGTGCCTCTTTTAATACCTCCTCATGGCTTTCTAGTATCAAATGCTGATGCGCTATCATAACTCTACTGGATGTAAAACCTCACTTAATCTACGTGTCATCAATTACTACCAGCTCCTAATAAACTGCTGTAACTCCTCCAGCTTGTTTGCCTTTACCAAACATCTTTTACAATATATTTTTCATTCCGAAGACACATGGTTCTGTACTAGATAAGGGTGACAGCCCACCCTAGTGCAATTAGTCAGAAGTATGCTTGCTCAGATGTTACCCTGAATTATTTTTGCTCTTTAACAACTTGACCACTATTTAAAGTGGGTAGACAATCAGATTACATTCACACATGTCCACTTGCATTTCCTTTGCTCTTTTCTCTTTACAGGACTGTTTCTCTGGTCTTCTCAAGATCTGGATTTGAAGGGCAGAAGGGGTGAAAGGAAGATGGGGAACATCTTCTTTTTAAGGCCTCATCGGTTTTATATACTGCATAAAAAAATACTTATTTTCACAAACAACTCTGGTCCCCAGCATCTAAAAGAGAAAGCACTTCCTCAAAAGAAAACACAAACAGAGAAAACAAATTCCCAAAAGTTTACAGGCAGAAGCAAAGCACCCTGTAGGTATCCAGTGTAAAGAAGAGGAAATAAGTAGAAAAGGCTGACAGGCCTGAACATTTTACATATGTTGTTTTATTGTCTTTGGGAGGCATTTCTGTTAAAAAGAAAAGGAAGAGGCATTCCACAAAGTGGAAAAATGGTAATGGTTTGCAGCGGTAATGGAACACAAAAGTCTTTCTCGCATAACCAGGCTTAAGCGAGCCTGTTCCCATCGTATCTCAGGGAACACTTCCAGCCCTGTGTTGAAAAAAATACAGTCAAGAGGGAGAAAGTCTTCCCTTATAGGTCTCCTATTAGTGCAAGGAAAAGACTATTTTAAAATTCAGAGTTACCCGTGGGCTAAGAAATAGAAGTCTGCTTTAGAGTGATCCACATGTCTAAAAAGACTATATATTCCTAAATATTAAATGTGATCTGAGTGGGGAGTGAACATAACACCAAACCCTAGAAAACTGTACTAGGTAGCAGAGCAGCTGAAGAGAAGTAGTAATCTGGGCAGCTCACAGATGGGACATGGCTCACACCACCTGAGCAGCATTGCCTTGATCTGGGCTTTGTTGCCCTGCAAGACTGGTGACATTATCCCAGAGCTTGATTATCTTCACCTGCAAGTAAGTTCTACTCTAGGAGGGGAGAAAAATCTACCTGGCCTTGCAGGTATCTCCTCTGGAAAAAAAGAGGACTGTAAAATAGCTATTGGTGGTTCAGCCATTAAGTACCAGATATTACTCCAACTTGTTGCTGTGCTTACTTTCCCTTTAAGAAAATATTTTAATAATATTTTGATAATTTCTTCTGGGCTCCTTTATTTTGTTGGTTTTGTTTGTCTGTTTTTTGTTTGTTGGGGTTTTTGTTTGTTTGTTTGTTCATTTGTTTCCACAAATGGACAAAATTACCTTCTTGAACATCTGAAAAATTCCTTCACTATTTCCCAAGAAAGGGGAAGCGCATGCTTGAGGCACTCACTTTGTGAGTGATCCCCTTTGAATTTGAAGTAAGCCCTTATGGTTCCTGATTAAGCCCTGGAAAAAGGCTTGCATACAGAGGGGGAGAGTGTATATCCTTGGTAAGAAAAGGAGAAGATTACTGAGATTCACCTCTGTTTCTTAGAGGAAAAGACTTTTTAATCATTAAAAAGTGCAGATGTCTGTATCCTTCACCCCCCTCAGTTTACCTTACGCAGCCTTGTACAGAGATAAGGCTATCGGCCCTCAGACACAAAACAATGTCTCTTTTAATGTTCTGGCCATGGATTGCACCACAGAGCTTTCCAGCCACACTGCGTCAGGATCAGAATGAACAAATACCACAGGAGGAAGTTTTCAAATGCAGCTATCAGATGTACTCTAACAGTCAACAGACCTACGATCCCAATGTCTTAGGAAACTCTTTTCTCTCAAAACTCCTACCACTTAGGTGCCAGAGAAACTCTCTTCTCCTGGTGGCAGACATTTCTGAAGTAGGTCAGCCATGTGGTGGGGAGAATTTACTGATGTTCTCTCTGCTTACAGGAATAAAAATGAATTGCTTAAGTCTCTCAGTTTATGGAGGTGTTATGTGCTGAGGATTTGGAGAAGAATAAAAACAGGTTTCATGGTTGATAACCTTTATTATGCTTTATTTTGTTTTGATTAATATGAACCATGGAAGCGTTAGTTAAACGCAACCCATTTTCTCTATTTCAGGATGGAGCAACTCTGGTAAGTGCAAGTTTTCTCACACTGGCCAGTCCAGATGACTCACTTCAGTGGTGCAAACCTATTCCAGCCTCTTTCAGTCTTGAGCACAATGCAACTGTCATAATGTTTTTCAAGAGGCACTTCTGACAGCAGCTGACCTCACATGATAAGTCATTTTCACATAACTGGGTAAATCATAATGATTTTAAACTTCTAGTAAAAAGTGGGAAGTGTGTGTATCAGAGCCAAGGAAGGGAACATCTCTAATGATCACCACAGCCTTGGTGGTTCTTGGGTGCCTATTTATATTTTAACATGCCTGGGCTTGAGTGGAAAATAAATGCATTATTTACATACAGAACTGGTATCTCAGAGGCAAGGTGAACCTCCCGGGTATGGGGTGAATGGCAGGCTGCACTGAAGTTCTTGTAGTGGCCACGCTCTGTGTGAGAAGAGGGGCCATTTCCACAGATCTTATGAAGCTGAGGAAGATCAGAAAGTCTCCCCCTTTCTCCTTTACCCCTTGGTGAAGAAATGCTCAGAAGGAAGTGTGGTGAGGCACTCAGAAACTGTGCAATGACATATGCAACCTTACAAGATTTTGATCTTAAAATCATCACAAATTCACTACCCAACATAAAGCTCAGACACAGCTTTTGGTCTCTTTGTATATTCCTTGAAATCTTTACATGATTGCACAAGCCCTTATATTACTAGCAATTATTTTTATAGAGTCAATTTGCAGAATTTTTTTAAAAATCTTCCTGTGATGGTCTGTGTAATTCCACTGTATTCAAAATACAGCTAATAAATCACCATATTTCGCTGTATATGGACATTGTAAACTACTAAATGTGAATGTTAGTTTGTATTACTAGGAAAAAAAGTAGAATATGTGTTCTACAAATACGCAATGGAGATAACGCATACAAGCTTCACTTTTTTTCCCCCTGACGGTATGTACTGCTTCACAATGCATGAAAAGGTGCTGCAGGCATAGATTTAAGAGCACATTTTGGAAGAAAGAAAAGGTATTTGATCAAAATCTCAATCTCTGAAGGTAAAGCCAAACAAAAGCAATGGAATGAAAGCTGGCAAAACCAACAGAACTGAAGCAAATAAAGAGCTGGAAGAGATTAACTCAGCTGCTGGTTCATGCTGATGGCGTGCAGCGTTCAGTCTAGTTTTCAATGATTTCGCAGGTGCTGCCTTTGCTTCCCGCAAGGGCCCAAGATCCCCGTCCCTGCTTGTCACAGGCCAGTTTACTCCGAAGAGCTATTAACTCTGCACATCTGCGGAGGGGAAGCTGCAATTCATGCAGGCCGTGGGAACACTTTTCTCAGCAGAGCACACTGGGCTCTCATGTGTGAGCAGTAGAGTTTGTCTTGATTTGGCCTCTACTTTCAAAGCATTTCAATGGCCTGCTTTGCCATAATCCCCATAAAATAATGCAGGCCAAGGAAGAGCAATTAATTTTAATTGGTAGCTCAGCCTATTGACTTCAAAGGGAATTTAGAGATTGAATTCAAATTTGAAAAATACAAGTGAAAATATCACTGCTTCTTAAGTAAAGGCAGTGCAAAGAACTAAAGAGAAATACTCCTGCCGAGTGACCTCCAAGAAGTCATTTGTGCCTTAGATTCTCAGATCAGCAATGAGGGAATAATACTACCGAATCCCTTACCAGCACTGGAAGATTTGCAAAGAAAGGTTTATCAGTGTAAAACATGAAACTGCTTCCATATAACATTTTTTTCATTTACAATATCAGTCAGCAGAGCAGTGTTCAGCGTTGTGATGAGGGAATGGTTTTAAGTATCTCAGATACATTCCTTTGCAACTTGGCAAACAAATATAAGATGTTAGAATCTTCCAGAACCCTCTTCTAAATCAGATTATGGTTTATTCCCAGCAAGTATAAAGTACTAAATGGCATTGCATTTCTCTTCTTTCCCAAGCAGACTGTATGTATTTGGTAACAGGATTATGTGCAAAAAAGGGAAATCTCTAAGCAGAGAAAACATCATTGGTTTTGGAAATATCAGTATTCAGGATTTTTTGTGAAGAAACTCCTCCAGCTTTTGTTAATCACAGTCAGAGAATAATTTAGGTATGCTTGTACCAAAGTATTTATCTCGGTACGTTTGCTGCATATTAAGGATTTTGTAGGCATGGACTAGAGTAACATTCCAACTTTTCCTAGTTGCCATTTCCCAGATCTTTAGCCTGTGCTTACAGAACAATGTGGCATTTTTGTGTCCAGTCTTGGCTCTATAGAAGAACAGAATCAGGTGATAAACTATTTAGAGTAAATATTTTAATGCTTTTCAATATCAGCTGTAGAACAGGTATTCATACTGCTTCCCACCCTGCTCATCCTTCCCCAATACTGAGATCTGAAGAAAGACATCCATTAAAAACAAACAAAAATACCCCCAAACTGAACCAAAAGGCCTCTAAGAGAACCCCAGCAGTCTGCTTGAATTTCTCCTTTCTTAATATCATGACCTGATTCCTAGAAAAAACTTCCATTGCTGACTAGTATATAGCATGCATGTTAATTAATTGCACATCCAGATTTTAAAAGCATAAATCTTAAATAGAGTTTAAATTCTGCACATCTCCAAGTCCTTTGGCCTTGTCTGGCAACAGATACTTACATACATGCTTCACTGTTTCACTTCAAAGCCTGAACACAGCCTGAACAGGCTACACAGAGGTGACCAAGGGAAAATCAAGTTGGAATTCAGAGAGAAAGAGGTAGGTCTATGGTCATAAGGTATGTCTGTGGTAGGAATAAAATTGCAAGACAAAGCACCTGTGTTCAGATCACTGATCACCACTCCTATGTGCCACTTCAGTTATTAATCTTTCTCGTGGTTGCTAGAATCTGGTCTCAAGATGAAGGTATGTGAGATCACAACTTCTGAGCAATCTGAAGTGAGGAAATGATGCTCCTCCAGGGACTGACCAAGAAATAAACACACAGTGTTGAAACGTAACAATCAGTCAATGAACACCAGCATACCAAATAAGGCATCGGGATGTCTTATTGTGATATAATTAGAGATTTTTCCCCGTGTAAACTTAATGGCAAATTTAATTGCAAAAGATCTATCACTATGAAAAAGAAATGTTAGATTGCCTCTTTTATATGAAAGAGAAATACCTTTCCATTTAAATAGTTGTCTGCCACCCACAACCTCTCCTTTTGCCTTTGTTTCCACACCTGTGAATTGGTGATTTTGCATAATTCCCTTTATTCAAGTACAGAGCCTTACATAACAGTAAATTGTTTTACTAAGGTTAATACTCTGTCTGGTTTATTTGATATGATTTGAGTTTTAAAGTTCTTTATGTTATGGCTTACTTAGCATTTTGTAGTTATCATAAAATAAAGCTTAGAGTTGTGAAATTTAGGGGTCCTAAAATCAAGTTCTGTTGTTTTAGGTTGTCCCCATACTTACTAATTTCTACAAAGCTAAATGTGCTTTTTTCCTCAATCTTTATTCCTGACATGAGGAATTCTCTTGAGTAACATTTAATAAATCTGTGTGAAAATAAACCTGTTAACAAAAGAATCACAAAATCACAGAATCACAGAATGGTTCAGGTTAGAAGGGACCTTAAAGATCGTCTAGTTCCAGCCCCCGTGCCATGGGCAGGGACACCTCCCACTAAACCAGATTGCTCAAAGCTTCATCCAGCCTGGTCTTGAACACTTCCAGGGATGGGGCATCCACAACTTCCCTGGGCAACCTGTTTCAGTACCTCACCACCCTTACTGTGAAGAATTTCTTCCTGATGTCCAATCTAAATCTCCCCTCTTTCAGTTTGAGGCTGTTACCTCACGTCCTGTCGTTACACTCCCTGATAAAGAGTCCCTCCCCATCCTTCCTGTAGGCCCCCTTAGGTACTGGAAGGCCTCTATAAGGTCTCCTCAGAGTCTTCTTTTCTCCAGGCTGAACACCCCAACTCTCTCAGCCTGTCAATATATTCACATGGCTAAGGATTTTTCATATGAGCAATGGTTTGCAGCACTGAGGTTCTAAACATGGGATTCTGGGGTTTGGCCCATGTTTTCTTACACTTTGAGTGAATTCGGTTGGAATACACTGTAAATGAACAGAACTGATATTTCATGTGATATAAATTTCTGATATTGCTGTAGGTGTGGAGGCAGATACCATTCTTGAAGGAATCTTTATGCCAAACAACACATAAGATTTCTTCAGGAGAAAATTTGTAGGTAAACATATGTTTAAGGGTCACATTAAGTTAAAGGTTAGCACTTTTATAATTGCTTTGCACTGCTACTCTACAATTAGTCTCTCGAGAAAAGAATTGTGTAGAGGAGAAAAAAAACCAGCCTGGTGTAATCCCAACCAAAAATTATTTATGATTATTTTGAAAATAAGCCAGCTGATTACCAACTCCTGATACACCTACTCTCTCTCTCCCTACTAAACCCAAGCATATGCAATGAGAGATCATGCAAAGTAAAAGAAAAATATTATCCTGTATCCCTGGCTGCTTACTTTTTCTGTCAACATCAACTGTGAAGCTTAGATGATATCGAAAGGAGCCTGGAGCACTTTAAAAGAAGGATACAGAAGAAAAGGCACAGGCAGATCATTGTTGGCTCTGACATGACCTAGAGTGAGGAGCAGCACGTAATTGCACTGCCCTGAAAAGAAATTATCTCTGTGGCTATTTCCTTCTCTGCAGCTGCTCAGATGAGTTTTGCCAGCAGGCAAGGATGAGAAGGGTGAAGGCTAAAGCTCCCTTCCCTGTCTCCTCTGTCTGCTTTGCTCCTCTGTCAGGCTAAGCCGTGTTACCCATGGAGAGGAAGAAATCTCTGCCACTCACAATGCAGAGTACTCATACTTGATGTAGTGCCTGCTAATTAACTCCAATTAAATTACTTCACTTGCTACTCTTACATGAGTGTTTCAGTTACATAAAGACACTTGTTATATTGTCATGGTTTTCTACTGCTCTGGATCTTTCAGATCACAGGGCTGAAACTCAAATTCCCTTCTTACCCGTTGTTTTTCATTCTTTAAACTTCAGCCTCTGGAGAAAAGTGAATATGTGAGCGTCATGGTTTTTATTTTAAGTAAAAAAAAAAGTTTCTTACTTGCCAGATTATGTAGAAAAGCAAGAACACATAACATGACTGCATCTTGCAGCTTCATAAATCAAAGCAAACACAAAGATTTCAAGACACACTTCAAAACCGTGCTTGTTTCCAGGCATCTCAGGAAACAGCCACCCTGATACGTAATATCTGAATATTTGGTGGGTTGTAATGGAGGTGGCACTTTGTATCAGAATGATTTCAGGACAGAAGAAAGGTGAGGTGTTTAATAAAATGTTTTAGTTGTGGGTTTGTTTTTTTTTTTTGTAGATGAAGATGCAAAATAATGAAATGTTGAATGAAATCTCTGCAAACTCAGAAGAATGCTTATCTGCAATTTATGAACATTAACCAAACACAGCTTACCATTATCTATTTAGACCATACTAGGCAGTGGTGAAAGTCTTCAAATTTCCATGTAGCTTCTGGCATTCACGTGAGGATTGCCACAAGCTCAGAACAGGTCTTTATGAAAGTTGGAGAGGGCGCTTTTCTCTCCAGGAATGTGGTTATAAACAGTTGCCAGGGGAGAGGGAGAGATTCAGCTGTCACGTCACTTTGAGGTTTTGTGTCTTCAAATCCAAAGTTACAAGCACATCGCAGGAGGCTGCTGAGCTCCCCCTGAGCTGGGAACTGAATGGGAATCTCTGCTATGTGTCATCTGTGATCCCGAAATGAACTCAGCTGGGGCCTGAGCTCAGAGCACCAGAAAAAGTCAGCTACCACAACCGATTTCCTTCATTCTTAATTCTTTTTTTTTTTTTTTTTGGACAGCGTCCAGCTCTCTTTTCTGTGTGATCCCATCTTTATTTGGTGATATAGCTGAAATTGTGTCGTGTTAATGTATGTGTTTTTGATTTCTCTTTAAGCAAGATAGAGTTTATTCTGCTTTAAGCATCTTCCTAACATAACTCCATTATGATTCCTATGGCTTTTCAGTGCTCTGAAATCTTTGCTTCTTGCCCCAGAGCATAAGGTAAATGGCTTCAATAAACTCATTGTCACTCATAAACATCATCTTCCTCCTCCAAAGCCACAACTTGCCCAATGGTTTTCACTCAGATCACAAACACACAAATTGTTCAGCAGCAGTCAATTAAATACCATAGTAACCTGCTGCTTTTAATTATCCTTCTCTGTGCCGTAACAGCTGCGAAACACAGAATGACAAGCCAAACGTAATTTAAATACTGTGGCGTGCTCCAGATGTGGCAGTGCTTTGCCAGGTGTTTATTTTTAATGTATAACTTGACATTTTACTGCATTAAACTCATCTTTTGCTCTGGAAAAAACTCACAAAAAATGTAGGTTTCCTGCCACAAATGCTTTAATATAGTCACAATTATGACTACGATTCTTTCAATTTTGGTAATGGGGGACAACTTTTTTACTTCCCCTACAGCGCTAAATATTATGGACATTATTGCTACTGTTTTGAACCAAGACCACACCACACATAACCTGATCCAAAAGCAGCTGAAGTGCAGGGAAGATTTTATGGTGTTGTGGTAGTTGATGCCTGTGGGGTGCAGATCTAGCCTTAAGCTAGCCACACATCACATTATACCTATGTAGCACACTTGCACACACTTTCACCACAATTCACTGATGCTAACAATGTTGGGCTTTGTGGTTTTTTTTTATAACTGTTCCACAGCCACCAAAAAAAATCCACACTTTTGTGTTTTGGTTTGTTTTGGTTTGTTTTTTTTTTAACTGGGATTTCAAGACCCTCTTTCTAAAGACAATAAAAGCAAGTCATCAAGTTTGCTACGTTATAATGTTCTCTCTTACATCTGAACTTGGAACTCCTAATGCATGCTATGATTTGGTGGTCCAGTGTCAAAAAAACCACCGAACCCCCAAAATCTGTCCTTTAAAACATTCTGTAAAAAAAAGGAAACTTGTTGGCTTAGATCTCAGAACAACAACGAATAAGGGGCAGTCATTCTGTTGCATTATGTTGATCTTAGCCTTTCGTGCATGAAATAATAGACTTTTCATGATATTGGCAGAAAATGGCCTTCTCATGAATGCATGGTTCAAATGAGCAGAGTGATCATTCAGAGCAATTATTAATAGGGCCAAACAGCCTATACAAAGATTACTAGGAAGCTCCATTCCAACAACTTTTATTACAGTGCATGAATCCATAAAACAAAGAAACAAAGTGGTGGCTGTCTTTTTTTTTTTTTTTTTTAAACATTTTTATACAAGTGTAAAACTTCTATGCCTTCCTGCCATTTAATCTTCTAAAGAAATGAAATGCTGACCTTAAGTGCCTTCCGAATGCCACAGAGCTGCTGCAGCCACTCATGAGTGCCTGATAATAGCAGAAGGAAACCAAAATGGGTCTTAGAGGATCTGCACCTATGTTTTCTACAGAGCAGGATGGATCCTGAACACTTCTCATAAGGCAGTTCCTGTGAAGCCAGCTATTCCCAAACAAAAGGTATTCCGTGTCCTAGAACAGGGGCCCAGAGCTCATTATTCCACTCAAATGGGAACAAAACACTAAATCCTCCTTGTGGAGCTGACCTTGAGGTGTCTTCACTTCCCTGTCTTTGCTTTTGGTCTTCCGAATGGAATGCATCAGAATTTAAATGTTTTTCTTTCAGGCCTGGAAAACATAACTATTGGGACTTCAGTTTGTGAAGTTTTTGTTTCGTGACTCATCACGGCAACCCTGCACACACGGTGCTGAGAAATGAGAACATTTGGCTCCATAAAATGGCTGAGAGAATGACCCAGAAGAACCTGTGCTCACAGTTGTCACTGAAGAGCAAAGAGGAGGAGGAGTTTGGCAGAAATTGAGACCAAACAAGCTCCAAGATAAGCAAGCTCTGTAATATTACCCAAGAGTCACAAAGCTTCCTAGCATTGCACTCAAGAGACAATTTCCAAAATGGCAAAGCAGATCCTTTCCTCCACTCTTCCACAGAGTAAACAACCACTCTGGATTTTGGGAATGGCAAACAAACTCCAAAGTTGCTGAAGTTTTTCAGCTTGGGGCACGAGAGGATTGGGGATAATGTGTTTCCTCAGAAACGGTCTGCATACCTCAATGTGTCTTCAATACAAAAGTCATTCCCACTTGACAATGAACCTACTTCCCCTCCAAATTTGCTTTGACAGTATTTATTTCCATTTTGAATCTCGTATTGTTTCCATTATTTTTTTATTTTAAGCTGCAGATCTATTTTAGGCAATGTAACTCTTATGTTTTAAAATCAGAAGCACCGTATACTCCAGTTTCCTGCACAGATAAAAACAGATAATTTAGTCTTTTAGGTGGTATGACAAACATCTAGCAGTTCCCACTGTTTTTCATACTGACAGTAAGAAACAATGAGTCTTTTTGAAAAAAAACCTGGTTTGGACCTTCAGTCTATTGCATTAAAGCCTGAAGTTAATTCTAGAGAAAGGAGTAATATGGTTGTCTTCAAAACCTGCTGGATTATTTATGTCCTTTTAAAATCTATTTATTTTGGAAGTAAAAATGAAAAGGAGCATACCAGAAACCTCCTCATTTAACTATCAGCACTCCATGAAAGAGAAAATTCGGAAGCTACTGCTCTACATACAGATACCACAACAAAACTTTATAGATTAATTTTCTGATTTAAAAATAATGGAATCCGCATGAGCTGTGCTCAAGGTGCAAATGGTCTGATCATCTATGTTTTGTGTATTTATAATTGGGGGATTTAATTCATGGGATTCTTCACATCTTTCTGTGGTGTTTCTGTGATTGATACAGGAGAAAAAAGGTTTATTTTCTGAATGGTCATACTATAAGGATAATTCTGGCACATGAGAAAATTGAGAAAAAACTTATTTACCTGGATGATCTGAAGGCATTTCGCTACTGCTCGTTGTTGTACAAGTGAAGTGATTTTAAACATGCTTGCCATCACGCAGTAGAGAGCAATGGTACAGATACTTTGTAAGGGTTTATTAATTGGGGTTAAACCATCAAAATTACTTCTGGACCTGAACTGGGTCATATGCAACCCACACAGACATTTTGTGCTGTAGTCTCCACGACCTTTGGTTCCAGGGTGACTATGGACAAAACTAACCAGAGCATCTCTGAGCCCATTTATGTCAGGTCAATTAGCAGTAAAACTCAGCTCCATCCACTTAATATGAGTTACGTCTGAAAGACACTGCTCAAGAGGCTTGCTGGCCCTTGTCTGCCATATACTTAACCTTGGACTTTCTTTTCACAAGCCTATACAGACAAGTGTGTGGTTAAATATTTGAAGGTATGGCTGATTCAGCATCATCCCAACTAATGACATTCTCTCAGGGGTTAATGCTACAACTCAAAAAGTGAGAAGAGAAGAGAAGAGAAGAGAAGAGAAGAGAAGAGAAGAGAAGAGAAGAGAAGAGAAGAGAAGAGAAGAGAAGAGAAGAGAAGAGAAGAGAAGAGAAGAGAAGAGAAGAGAAGAGAACTATTTCAGTTGGAAGCAACCTGCAATGATCACCTAGTCCAACTGCCTGAACACTTCACAGCTGACCAAGTTAAAGCCCGTTATTAAGGGCATTGTCCAAATGCCTCTGAAACACTGACAGGCCTGGGGCATCGAGCACCTCTCTAGGAGGCCTGTTCCAGTGTTTGACCACGCTCTTGGTAAAGAAATAGTTCCTAATGTCAAGTCTGAACCTCACCTGATGCAACTTTGAACCATTCCCATGCATCCTGTAGCTGGATCCCAAGGAGAAGAGATCAGCCCCTCCCTCTCGACTTCCCCTCCTCAGGAAGCTGCAGAGAGGAATGAGGGTGCCCCTCAGCCTCCTTTTCTCCAAATTAGACAAACCCAAAGTCCTTACCCATTCCTCACAGGACATCCCGTCCAGCCTTTAAATGCCTAGCACTCTAATTACAGCACATTAAGATGCATATAGTTATGAAAAAATACTGCAGACACCATAATGAACTACAGCGTAGAAGAGGTAATGGAAATTACATGTGGTTCATAGCAATGTTCTTACTAACCTTCCAACTTCAAGGAACATTTAATTATTTTAGGATTAAAATTGCTGCATGAAAAAGCACTGAATCATTATATTTTCTTGGTATTTTTTATATATAGTTTACCTGTCATCTCATCACAGAAGAGAATAATGCACACGTACCTCAAAATCTTTGTTTCTGGAACAACACGCAAATTGTCACACACAGTGAAAATACACGGAAAATCAAGAATTTGCAGCAGATGGCTAGTTTTATCTCTGTTGGATTTTAATAACTGCATTCATCCAGATAAACAGATGGCATAACTGACTAATGCCAAAGGCACTAAAGACCCTCAGCATAAGGGTACGCATACAGTGTAGATTCCCTACCTTGCAGGCCTGAGCTGTCCATGTTCCTGTTTTAGCTCACTTGTAAAAACAGTAGTCATGCTAAGCGACAACGTGTGAGTTCATATCTTACCTCTGATACTGGCACCTAGTATGTGCTTGCGTAACTTCCAGGAGGGCACCACAGCACAGCTGCTAGTTGTACTGCTTGGTCAGGACTTTCTGAAGAAGTTGTGGGAGGACTTGGTCCTTCCAGAATATCCGTGGATACAGTGCAACCTGTGGAAAAGCACCACTAAAACGGTCAGTTGACCCATGACCAAAACCATCACAGCTCATGAATAAAGGCCGGCCAGGTTTTGATGGGTGACCCCTCTCATGCCAGAGCTTGCGTTTGTGGCTGAGAGATAGCACTGATTAACTCCAGCTATAAGAAATCCCTGTGGGCAGAAAGTGCACATCAGGCCCATCAGGCCATCCTCTGCCCTAGAGATGGTCCCTAGAGAGTGTGCATGAGCACTCTGATACAAGGAAAGTATGCTCTTCCATTTACCATTTTACAGAATATTTCCAGTCCAAAAGCTTCCTAATTTAGTATTACCACCAAGTCCAGAGTCATGACCCAGTGTGGCTGAAGAATACTTTTAAAAGGGAGAATGCCTTGATATTGCACTTCTTTGGTTTCCAGTTCCTTCTTCAGACACACGAGAGCTAGAAACATTTCCGAAGAATAGTGGACACAGATGTTTCTGTTTCACCCACAGATTCCAGTATGTGGAGATCTCTTGTTGGACATGGAAAGACTCAGCTTAAAATCCTAACCCAACAATACTAATTAAAACTAGCCAAGGAAATAGACAGCCATTTAAAAAAAACTAGCTCAAGAATTATGTCATTATTCTTCTATTTTGCATAGAGAAAGCTTTTGAGTATTTGCAGTTGCCCATACTGGAAAACACAGACATAAGATTACCCTTTTCTGGAATAAGGGCAGTATTCCCTTCCAGCTAAATGAGGGTAAATACAGTACTTTGTTGTATTAAAAAAAATAATAATGGGTTGTGCAGAAAAAGTAATCTTGTAGAAGAGAAAATCTCTAAGAAGATTACACTTAAGATACAACTTAATTTAAAGTTTTGTAAAAATGCAAAAGGAACTCAATTCAGTACCATTTCACAAATGGAGAAAACAGTATGTCGGGTGTTGTCCAGCTGTTCTCACTTATTGCATCTTAGTCATTACTATTTCGTTTGTGAGCAAACATAAAATGTTCAAATCTGGTGGCTGTCAATACTATTACTTGCCCTTGAGCAGCCAAATGCCATCTTTCTTCCTGTTCAAAACCTTACTCAAGGAGAGGAATTACGCAAGCACAGTGTAATAAGAAATGTCTAATTATATTGTTTTTTTTTGGGTAGGGCTTCCCCCATCTTCAGTCAGTGAATTGTTTTACAAGCTATCTGTAATTTTGATGCCAGTAGAGTCACAAGTCCTTTCTTACAGTATTGCTGAGTACAGTTTATTCATAAATTTATACACTTCAAATGATATATTAGTAGGTTTAGGAGTGAGGTGGAAAACTATGAACAGTGTCCAGTAATAGCTATGACTTAATACTAAACAAACACGTACGAAGATTTCTGCAAGTTTTACATGATCCTCCCTTGTAGTAGGCTTTGTTTCATTCCTGCAGCTTCTTTCAGAAATCTTTGCAACCAAGCAGGTGCTTCAGGGGATGCACCTACCAAAGCCGAGCCCAATTTTGTTTAGATGATTATTTGGAAAGAGATCCTGCTAAAGTCACCCACAGGTCCACTTACTGAAACAAGACATGACTTCGTCCAGTTGACTTTCAGTCCTAGTGAAACTTCTACTGAAATCACAGGAGCTGCAGTTTGTCCCCAGTATTCAGAGCAGAGGATTGTTGTGTACATGCTTCCCTGAGACAGAAGATGACCATCAGAACAAGCACGAATCTGAGGAAGGACAGTGAAAGACAGGAGGTTTGCCACAGGTGGTATTTTGTTTGCTACTCTCTTATCATGAGAAAGCACTCACAGACTAAAAAGTATCTTTTAATGGTAGCTGATAGCTGGTGTTTCTGCCTGCTAACAGAACCAAATGGCCAACCCTCAAATTTGCTAGTCAGAGAGGAATATACAGCAGGGCACTGAACTTAATGCTGCCACTATCAGGAGCAGTGCACTGTAGTCATTTCCAAAGGAGGCAACTTCCCAAGACTTAAACAGCTGTTTCTCATTGCACCGTACTGCCAACCACACCAGAGTTTTTCAGGCTGGATTTGGCAGTGGGCTCTGCTCCCATTTGGGCCCCAGAGCCGTATAGTCAGACTTTCAACAGAGCTTAGAGGCTAAGCTGTTTTAGAAATCTGGCCAAAAATGTGTTACAAAGCTCGGGGTGGAACACAGGGCAGAAAAAGAAACCTGTGCCCCTTTCTAGAATCTTAAGTCACACCTGAGCTTGTTAAAGAACAAAGTGGATGCAGAGTGCTCTAAGGTTTGCCCACAGGGATTACTTTAAATAATTTTCAAAAGTAACAAACGCATATGTGGAACTAATGCAGTTGTCCACTTGAGATTTTGACCGAGCCACTGTCATTGAAAACCATCAATATTAGCTGGAGAACAGGAGACCAAGGAAATCTTGGCAAGAAAGGCACAGAAAGAATTTCAGTGTTGCCATCTCAAGGTATTATTTGTTTAATTTTAGATTACAGAATACATTTCAGCTTGGGTTTTCTCTTTGTTTCACAAAAAATTGAATAAACTTGCATGCATCTGACTATCCCAGGAGTGTTTGTGCTTAGATTTACAATGTAGTATGCAGAAAGACCCTAGATGTGATTAAAGAAAAAGAAGAGAAATAAATCTCAAGCTCCACTGAATAGAATTTTTCCTTTTAGCTCTAGCACAAAATTAGCATAGAAATGACTGAAATCCATGCAATGAATGTTTGTTTGGACATGTAAATTAGTAGAGCAGAGTATACTCCATCATTAGAGATTTGTTTTAAAGAAATTCAGAGATTTAGTTTCTATGTTATTAGTAAATATTTATCTACTATTCTGCTAAGTTACAAAGGAAAAAAAAACCCACCTTTTTATTGCAGTAACCATAGTGATGTACAGAATAATGATACAACAAGGGACACAACAGACATATATTCTTTGAACAGCTTCCATATATTTTCCAGATTTGATTGCCATATTAAACTATCAGATGTTTAAGTCACTAGCAGAGGGAAAGAAAAAACCCCCAAAAGCTGTTCCTTATTCAGGCTGTAGTACGCATTCGGTCACCTTACCTGATAAGTTCTTCTTGAGGAAATCTCCAGCTTTCAGAAGAATCTGCCACCAGAATGGCCTTTCCTGTAGTGTATGTTCCTTTTCCTTCTTTACATTCAGGAATTCAGTAATAATGGAGATAATGGAACACGCATCTTTCCTTACCATATGCTTATGTGATAAGGTAGTGCTATCATTACCATTTGACAGGGAAGCAGAAACCCAGAGGTGATTTTGACATATTAGTGCAGAACATATTTCTCCATCTAGTGTCTAACCTTCCAAGATGAAGGCCAGGATCCCTCTGCAGTGTGGATCCTTAGAATGTGATCATCTGCATCGGAAATTTCTTGAGGTGGTTGATAAGAAACAATGAAGACAAGGATGCTTCCTGAATCCTTGTCAGCCACCCTTACTCTAGCTTTACAGAGGAAGCTTTTCCTTTCTGTGTAGAATCTAAAGATTTTCTTGAGGTAAGCACATATTTTGTTTTCCCTTCAGGTCAAGTGCTCACTTTTCTTTTTATTTTTTTATTCTTTATTATTTTATTCCTTTTTTTTTTTTTTTAACCATACTGTGACATGTTGGTCACTTTTAGCTATGACATCCTGTTCCTGGTGGTACTGGATCCCAATGCTTCCACCTCCCAATTGACTGGCCAGCCACCACCATTGCAGCTATGAGACACTCTAGTGCCCTCCACTTTCCATATCCGTTCTTATTGCAATAAATGCTGAAAAAGACAAGCCAGAGATAAAACAGGGATGGGACACCTGATTTCCAGGTCAATGCTGCATCTTTAATCATCAATATAGACTGGCATACAGAGGCAGTCTGTACGTCTAACCAATACATGAACCAATGAGGTTTTGGATGAAAAGGACCATCTTCCTCTGCTCTAGACAGTGCCCTAAGCAGAGGTTGTTTGTGTAGGAATGTGCTGAACACACCTATTGGTCCAGCTCTACAGGTTAGATGGAAAGGGAAACTCCTAACTCAGTGTTTTCAAGTCTGAGGCAGTCCTGGGAACACCAAGCAGACCTTTAGGAGCCAGAAGAACATTTGTGGATATTAATCAACTTCAGCATGAGACAACAGTTGAACCAGGGCTTTAAGAAACTTGGGCTTGGATTTGTGGCACTAAATGGGTTAATTATAGCCCTGAAACATAGATGTTCACCATAAGCACCTAGTCCAGAAAAAGCAAGGTCTTGCTAACACGGACGTGTGTGGACAGAACGGAGTTCCTCTGAGCCATATTGGACAGATGCCATATTGATTTTATTTTCAAGCTAATAAACCCAGCCTGTAAGTACAAGGCTTCTTCAGTCAAGCACAGCACACTGTGAGCATAGCTCTCTAACTACCAAGTAACATCCAGCCTCCTCCAGCCACATCAAAAGGCTTCAGTCACAGTGAATTTTGTTCACAAAAATAATTGCATCAGTTTGTATCTTGTACCTCAGAAGACTTACTGTCATGCCCGTTTGCTCTGTCTTTAACAATATGCAGGCCAAATAAGTCCGTGTAGCACTTTTTCATCTGTATTACATTTCCAAGTACGCATAATCTATTTGTCATGCATTTCTCAGAGGTCAATGATTTATTAAGCATTTACCTCATGGCATTTTCCCAGTTTGACATCAGTACCCCATAATAATGATGTGCAAACACACTTTTACAAGCCTTTCACGGGATACCACATATTATATCATGGAATGAATGAAGCAAGTGATGACAATTAGTTAACTAATGCAAGAATATCTGCTGTAACTTGCACTTCAAGCAAAATCAGAGGTGGAAAAGGCCAGCAGTATTAGGTCATCTCACAGGACAAGAATGTTTGTAATATGCTAATTGTGAAGTGTTTCCTATAGATGCAACACAAATTCATCTGAGCAGCATCCGATTGCGTGGCAAACTTTGCTGCCTTTGGAAGTTCTCACGATTTTGCCTCACATTGAACCATCTCTTCACATGTGATGTAATAGTCTATTCTCAGGAACTAGATACATATTCTTTCCTTGAGGTAGGGAGATGAGTAACTTTCCATGAATCAAGCTGATGAGAACATTCCCCTGAGGGAAAGCATTGTCCATATACCACAGGTTTATTAAAAAAAAACAGGTTACATTTACCCATTGCAATTTAACCGACAGCGCTCCTTCTTGCAAGTTGACAGTGGTCCAAAATGCCAAAACGGACAGGGAAATGCACAGGGAAATGCTCACAAACACTTCTTATCACTGAGGATGTAACTGTCGGTAGCTGCAGAAGTCTCAAAGCAGACAGACATTGTGCATGGACTTCTTATGAAGTCTGGAGGGCAGTACACCTTTCTATAACACTCAGCCCCAGGGATACTTGCTAAACCCAAAAAACATTACCTTTTGCATATTTACCTGTTACCACGCATCTGAGCACCCCAGAGAGAAATCAGAGGCGCAAACCCATATACCTTGTCTCAAAGGAAGACAGACGAGTAGATCCCTTGGCAGTTTACATTCCAAGTCCAGACTCCAGTGCTTTGATGACAACTCCACTCATGTGCTGGGATAATTCAGTGACAAATGCCACTCAGAATCCTATGCATAAAAAACATAGCAGATTTTTTAAAAATTAGTTTATCAGCCCATTACTCTCTGTTTTTAATTCCATTTGAAGAAAAAAACTTCATCAGTGAAACATCAGTTTTTCTGAGACAACAATACTGTCATATTACAGAACAAAATATATTAGGTAAAGTTACATATGCTAGTTAAAATTGATTGCAGTCCTGCCTGCCTTGCCTGTTTGATAAATAGACACTAACATTCAAAGCTCATAATATAAATGCTTGGTACTGAATGTTACTTAAATGTACTTTTATATGTATACCTAAGTAGACTCAGAGTACAAATCAGTGTGTGTATATCTATATAGTATATGGTTTTCTCCCCTTTATGTTGATTTTTCCATTACTGGTTTCCTAACAGGAAAACAAGAAAATGTCAAACTGAAGCTTGTAATCAATATGTACTCCAGAATATGAAAACATGTTATGCTGCAGTTACAATTAAAGACATAGCAGTAGCTCTGACAATACAGAGGGAGAGGGGCCAAACAAAGGTATTTCTTCTCTCAAACAATCACTGAAAAATCACAGCTTCAGGGTAATAATTGCAAATGAAACCTATATGTTTTCAGTGTTCACAAAATAAAATGCAGTGGACAGATGCTGTGTGTATACTAGCCACAATTAACTCAGAAGTGCTAGCAGGCCCTCATTGAATCGTTTTAAAAATACTTCGCTGGTGTTTCTATGGAGGGCTTTTTAAAAAATATTTTAACTTTTTTTCAGTCTAACGAAGCAAATAACCTTGACCCGACTGCTAATAACACCTCCATGTGCGTTACGTACACTTATAAAAAGAATGAGAAACCCTCATTTGTAAGAGAGGCATGAGTGTACTCGGGTTTTGCCTGCAGGTGAGTGACCTCATGAGACACGAAGTCAGTGGTGATTCAGAGGATTTGTCCACGTGGAGAAGACAGTGGGGACCTGGAGGTGCCAGTGCTCCTGCACAAGCATCTCACAGCCAAACTCCCCCACGGGTCTGCTCCGAGTCACTGGCTCCCGAGAGTTAAAACCAGTCATAAATGTGCTCCTCTTACCCCCAGATTTCACAATAAATAAATTGACTTAACGTGATTAAGGTAAGTTAACTTGGTTGGTTAACTTGGGAGAGGGGAGATTTCCAGCACAGACTCCACCCCAGGGTAGAGAGAGCACCTGGCTGTGTGCCATTGGCAGGTTTCCACTGATGTGAAGGTCACAAGTGCTTGCACGCTTGTGGGGACGCCTCCGATCACGCAGGGCAGAGGTCCCATGGCAACGGGGTGCAAACATGGCTCCTCCAGGAAAGCCCGGACAGCAGCGTTTTGGGTGGCTGTTTGCAGGTTGTGGCTGCCAGTTGCCATGGTGCCTGGCAGGCAAGTGAGAAAAGCCCTCCTGAGGGACACTGCCAGCAGCTGGCTGTTTCTCCCCAGCTTGCATGCAAGTTTTTTTTCTTCCCACACCCTGCCCTGGGCGAGAAGAAGTCTGAATGGGCACAGGTGTGTATTTGGCTATACGGCAGCAGCATCCTACAGCGTCAGTTCCTGAATACACCTCTAACGGTGGTGTTTCTGTTGACTTGGATTAGGTTACACTCTGCTGTCATTTGAGCATGCACCCTCTGCCAGAAGAAAAGTAGCAGCACTGTTCCTCTACCGAGTGGAAATCTTTCTGCACAAATAATGCTTTCATTGTATCTCCTGCCAGTGCTTCTGAGAAAGACACAGCATCCCGCTTTACTCAGAAACATCACATGGACACCAGGTCTCTCAAAATTAGATTCACTTGGAATGCTGCTGTTTACATGTGTGTTGTAAACAGCCCCAGATAAAGAGACAGTTTACTTACAAACCTTCGTTTTTGTTCTGTTCTCAGTTTTAAGGACGGATCTGATGCTGAAAGTCATCCTGTCCTAGCCTGCAAACAAACTCCTTCCAAAGCGAACAAACAACATCACTCCAAACACTAAAAGCAAATTCCATGGTGGTGTCCATCACAGAGGTCTGATTAACCCATTTGCCTTATTTTGAAACGACCCCTTTCAACAGCATCTAACAATCACAAATCTACCAAGACGCAGGTTATATTTTCCCTCTGAAGATCCTGTCCCCACCTCTCTTCTTTTGTGTAATTATTCCCAATCTAGACGAGCCTTGAATACGCCTGGGAGAAAGAATCAGCAAAGTCTGGATGCCTCTCTGAATTTTATGAATCAGCCTGGCAAGTTAATGGAAACAGCATTCTACTTCTGATTGAATTAGAAATTACCATGGCAACAGGATGGGCTGAAATGTTTTTGTTTTTCTCAATTAAGAAAGGAGCAAAACACTCCAGATCAACCCAGATAATTTGCTTGACCTGAAAAAAAAGGACTCATTTTAGGTTTGGTTTTGTAAAAATTTTGATCCACTTACTCTTCTCTAAAATTTAGAATATGAAAGCAAAAACTTTGTAGAAAAGGAAGCTTTTCTGCAGAAGAGTGTCTCAAAATGAATTGTATAGATTAAACTGCTTTTAATTTAAAAAAAAAAATTGATTCAACCTTAAAAAGACATTTGGTCTTCTCAGCACTGCTCAGCCTATATAGAAATTAAATTAAACAGTACTTCTACCTCTAAATTCTTTGGATTACTTGAAAAAATGAGCTCAAGAGGCAATGAGAACACTTTTCTGCTATATTTTAGGTCCTAACCTGGAGCAAATTTTTGCTGAGATGCCAGTGTTCTTTTCTCAACAATGCTCTATTTGAATGAACTTATACCGGGTTTATACCACTACACTTTAAAGAGAATAGGACCTTAGAAATCAAAGTCTGTTTTGTGGATTTCTGTGGCAACGGTTTACAGTTGCCAAAACCACAATCCTTTTCTACAATATAAACAAAAAATGGACACTTAGGATTAAAATTAGATGCCATTCCCTTTCCCTTCTGTGCTTGTGAAGAGGAGGTGTTTAGATACTAGGTATGAGGAAAAGAGATCATGTGTCCTTATTGGGGGAAGAAATACAAAACCTGGATTCACAGAACGACAGGCCTCGGAATCAACAGTGTCAAAAACCATTCAATTTCACAAAGGAAAAAGTCATTTGCCAGACAGTCTTTCCAGAACATCACGTTTTTCTGTAAAAACGTGTCCCTCAAATCCAAATGCCCTCATGATCTTCTGTCTAGTATCAGCAGAAACACTGGTGAGGTGCTCTCTCAGTGAGGTCGGACAAGATTTTCAATCATCACATCCACATTTCCACATACTGGCGAGGCCAGAACACCGCTTCCTCAGCAGGTGATGACACTGGGATGACACCGATTTCACTGCGTGATTAACCCAGCAAACAGGTGCACGAATAACCACATGCTCAGCGCACGTCTAATCGGAGTGAGCAATAGGTTCAAGTCAGCAGTATTGGCTTGTCAAGGGGAATAAGGGCCTGTTGACAATAGGTTTGCTTATGACACCCAGTTGTAAGATCTGTGTGTAATTCTTCACATTATGCAACAAGTTTCATCAGAGCAACGAAACCAACCGGTACTGTCTGTCAATTCACTTTTATCATGCTCGTCAAAGGCAGCATGAGTTGTGATCGTTTCCAACGTAGAACAGAGCGGAGAAAAGATTTACTGTTTATCATAAGATGCATGCCTTTGGATAGGCACTAACAAACAGGAAAATACAACTTCCTTTTTTTTTTTTTTTTTGATGGATAGTCACACCACAAAGCACTACAGAAGACTCAAGTTTTCCAATAAGTAAGGTTTTAAGACACAAACCCTACTGATATTGTGGAAAATACAAGACAGGACAAGACAAGACAAAAGACAAGACAACACAAAACAAGACAACACATAATAGGATTTTTGACCTGTGTTTCAAAATAAATTTCAGAATAAAACCTGTCAATTAGCTGTGCCAAGGACATTTAAGCTATTAGAAATTAAAAAAACCCAACACATTAGGTCGTTGTTTTCTGTTGTTCTAAACCTTTGGGATTCCATTCACATTCTTAAAGTCATCATGCCATCAAACTCATAACATATTGTTCGAAACACACTGAACACAACTTTGAAGGGTTTTCCTGCACTGTGAATTTCCTGGCTTTTGTGGGCTTATTTTTTTTTTTAAATTACCTTTATTCTGTTGGATTTTTTTTTATCTTTCCTTTACAATATCATTATGTTAATCTTCAAAACCTTGTGCTGAAACTCCAACAGTTTTTAACAAAACCCCCCAAAAACTAAAAAAAAAAAAAAAGAAAAAGGATTGCACTGGTTCCAGATGACCAGAAGGCAAAAAATGTTGGTGGTTCTTTTCCCTTCAGTCGTACAAGGAAATGAGAAGAGTTTTTATTTCCATTTAAATGCTTAGGAGGGGGTTTTCATCTATCAAATACACTCTCATTATACATTTTTGGGAGGGGTTGTAAGTGAATGATGTTTCTATTAGCATTTGGGGGCTATTTAAAAATCTGGATCATTACAGCAATCTCTAAAATACATGCTTGAGAACTTTTAAATGTTTATTATTGACCCAGAGCACTGACCAGAATATCAAAAAGAGCACTTTTCATCATGCAAATTTGCATACTGTGGACTGTGTAGCATAGCAGAAAAAGATTTAAGAGCAGACTTCCCAGGCTGTTAGCCTTCCTCAGCATTAGATCTATTTCTGTTTGTTGAGGCTTAAATATTTCTGGGAAGGAAGGAAGGAAGGAAGGAAGGAAGGAAGGAAGGAAGGAAGGAAGGAAGGAAGGAAGGAAGGAAGGAAGGAAGGAAGGAAGATGCCAGATGTCCATGGTTACTTGCAATATCACAGAGTTTTATGATGCTGCCCGCTGGGAACAAAGCATGACAAATGGAACTATCTGAAATTCTTCGGAGGCATAACTATGTTCTTATATAAGGCATCTGTATAGATGTGGGCTGGGAAGAATTTCCAAAAGAAACTGTGAATCGATTCAGTGTTGAATACATTTCCCCTAGAGAAGACAAGACTCAATTTATGTACTTCAGACTCAATTTGTTTCAGATTGCGATAAATTTCTCCTCCTCCCCACAGAAGTCTAATTAACTTTTTTATAGCAATTGCGTGAATTCAGGGTGAGGGATCCTGTCATCCAAGTCAAAGGCAAACAGCTTAACTTCACATTTCTGATTACTGTATTTAGATCAGTTTGGAACCCGTTCTTGTAACATTTACTCTCACTTTTACATTGCAACTACTACTTTTAGCTTTAATGTCAGGTTTATTTCTGATCTGTGAATACATTTGTGGATGTTGATGTGTGCTGTGTACACATATATGCTTAAAACAATTTTTTTTTGTAGGCACGCTGGGAACATGAGCGTGAAGATCACTTTGTTCCTGGGTACTGGGGTCAGGTTGTTCCAGAAACAAAAACTCCCACTAGAAGGATTTGGGCTTTTTGGAAGCGGGAATGAGGAAACAGTTGCATTCAGGCAGGCTGACTCACTGTCTGCACTTTTGTTTGTGCTAACAGGATCTAAACTGCAATGAATTCAGAGGAGTTAAGAGGAAAGAGACAACGGCCACACTGGAGAAACTTGAATTGGTCAGATGCTATGGTTGCTGAGGTTTGCCTTCAGCTGATAACACTTTACAAAAGCCTTCAAAACACGGGGAAGTTATTTTATTCTTTGGTGAGAATATATGGCATCTTTTCCATTCTCTGGCTACTGTTCATATAATAGGCTGGACAGTTGATAATAAAAATGAATTGAAGCCAAAAAACCTGTGCTTCTCCAAAAATATATTTGCATAGGGATAAAAACTGCATTCTTGTAGAACATACAGACTTATTTATTAGTAGTATTTCTAAAAATGCCAGTCAAGGTCACAGGAGTCAGTTAGTCCAGGCCATGTCCAAATACATTTGGAATGACACATCTTCGCTTGAACCACTTCCTGCAAAATTAAATATAAGCAACACTGAGGAGAGTACGAGAGACAGAAAGAAATGAAATGACTGTCCCTGGGTCATGAAGTTGCTTTTTTCTCTCCCTAGTGCCATGTCTGCTAGGCAGCAGATAAAAGGATTTTAACCCAACAGCGATGCTAATACATCTCTTGACACAGAGGCATTTCTCTGGAAACAACACATTCTCTGGAGCCATCAGTCCCTCCACCACCTGCAATAGCCATCTTACTTCTCTAAATTACATTTGCAAAGTGTTACCTTCACTGGATTCAGGTAAAGACAATATCTGTTGACTCTCCTTGTCCCCTTCTGGGCCCATTCCCACTAACAGCCAGCATTTGCAGAACATTACCCTTGTAGCTATATCGCACAGCATAAAGAGACTCTGGAGAGATTCTGGTGGCCAAAAGTGGCTCTGTGCTCTGCTCAGGCATGCACACAAGTCTGCTGAAAGCAGCCACTAATGGGTTACACTGAACTCATGTATCTGTTTGTCTCTCCTAATCATGCCCATTTGTGGTTCACTGATATCCTGAGCTGAACGTTGAAGAAAAATTTCCTCTTGGTGTTTCTCATTTATCTCATGGGGTCACATGCACAATTGCAGCTCATTTCTTAATATCTAGCACTAACCACCCTAGAGAGGCCACAAATAACTTTCAAAATCTACTCAATGCTGAAGGCGTCAAATAGGTGCTTTTTATCTTAAACATGGGACATTTTTTTCCAGTGCTACCTAAACCCTCTTCATACTTCCACAGAACAAGACTGCTCTCTGAATTCGTAACTAAAATTCCGTTTTTGCTGTGGCAAGCTTTCTTTTTTCACGTGCCAAAGGAAACACTGTACTAGGCCAAATGACTCAACATTGTTTGGGAATAGATAAAACTACTGAGGGGACTTGTTATGAAAGTTCATCTCATTAAAGGTCGTTAGGAAGCAAATCTCAGGTTGAAAGGAGGATTTTGTGAGTCTTTCTCTGAAAGCTTATTAATCCCTAGTAAGGTAAAGTACAGTACAGAGCATGCCACTGCTTTGACCTGTGGTAACTCCTCTGAAATTATTCAGAGGATGAATTTGTCAAGCTTGATCTGTAATCTTTTATGTATGGGCAGAGTTCAAATTGGGTCTGTTGTGTTCATCCTCACTTTCTCTTTTCCAAAAGCCCATGGGACACAAAGTAAGAAAAATCAGCAAACTAGTATGGTTTTAGTGGAACTTGCAATGAAGAACCAGTATGAGGACTATGATACAGTTTGCAGAAACAGATGTGTTTGTAGGGAGGCTTATTCACTATTGAGAAATCCACCAACCTGCTTTTTAAAGAAAGGATGAATCAAGGTAGCAAGAGACACAGCCTTGCCCAGGAGGGTAGCCATATATTTTTGCCACACATGCATATTTCCACAACACTTCAGTATTCTTATTCGTGGCCAATATTTATAGATTTGTCTGATGAGTTTCCGATACAAATGATGCAAGTATGAACTGTATTTGAACTGGACTTAAGCAAACATCTCACCTCTGGAGAATGAGTTATTGAAAATGAATTCTCACATGTACCCATCCAAGGTGAGACTAGCAGAAGAAAGATTACCTATGGGGGTCCTTAGGGGTCAGGGTGAGGAGGCTTATTGGCTGCTCTGAGGCTTTCCATATGTATTGAATGTGCATAGAAGGATATGCCCCCCCTTTTCTGTGGGCATGAGGTTAATCTCCCAGTGCACTGCCTGTGCAAGAGACCTCAGAGCAGTTTGCAGGGTGTAGGCTTTCCTTCTCCCACAGCATCTGTTTCATCTGTAGCTAAGATCTAACAGCTTCCAGACTGAAGTGATTTCACCTTCTTTCCAAGTCATACCTCAAAGCAAACTATAGTCTGCCAAGGCTTAATCCTTAGCAAACTATTGGCAGTACTGCTATATAAAGAGGAAACACCAATGGTGAAAATTTCTAAGCCCAAACAGAAACTTTCCCCATAATAACGGGAGTAATGGTCAATGAATTCTTTTAGCGATTCACCATGCACAGATGGGTAGATGCCTCATTCCACTTCATGAATGCTTTCCTGACTCTGTGCAAGACACAGAACCATCTACATCGTTTATTTCTCTTTATTTCCTATTTTCTCTGTGCTTCATATACTTATTATACTTATACTGTATTTTTACCTTTACTGGTGGCATAGTTCCAACTATTGGTTTGAACTATATCTCTTCCTCTAGTCAAGACAGATTTTCTCTGGGCATAAATTTGATGAGAAGCTCATATAAGGTATTAACTTCTTTCTCCCATCAGTTCTCTAGCTGACTCAGTCTGAGGTCACCAAGGAGCAAGAACAGGACCAGAATATTGTAGGTTTATATGTGATTTTTATCATAATTTGCAGACATAAAGCTCAAGGTATCACCTTCCAGATATAAATTTGAGACACAGAAGACATTATGGACCCAGCTGGCACTGGAAAAGAAGATGCTTTGAGTTTTCACATATTAGGTAATCTTTCACACGTTCTCTCATTGCCCCTGCCCATGGGCAAAAAGGTGAGAGTAGCTGTAATTGGGTTAATCCTCTGTATTGTGCTAACAGGCATAGGAAAGCACATCCTGCTCCGAGATATCTAAATAAACTCCATTTATAATGTTCTGATTCTGCAGCCAGATTTTTCAAAACTTGACATCTCTTTGGCGATAATACCATCAAAATAGCTCATCCTCCTCCCAAATGGAGAAAATTCCAGCTGGCTTGCCACTGATCAGAGTTTTGCATGTATCTTTGCATGATTTATTTACTACTGGGACATGCCCTTTTTGGGTCATCTTCTCTTTACTTCGTATTTTCATCCTTTTAGCAACATGTCATGTCTTATTGACATTTCCTACACCTCAGAATTAACATACTATGATGGCTTCCATCCCTAAATGTATTGGGACAGCTAAGTTTGATGCAGAGCCTGTAGAGATGAATGCCTGCCTTTGCAGCTGCCTTGTTTTCTTGTTTCCGCCATCACCAAATTCTCTTCACTATGAATTTATTCCAGCTTTGGCTTCTAAGAGAAGGATTGACACTTCCTCACCTATGAATCAGCTTCCTTCATTACACCTATACTTTTCTTCCAAAAACCTATATAAACACATCCTCCACAGGTTATCGAGTTAATGTTAAACCAACCCTTGCTGAACATTACAAGTTTCTTCAATAGACAGGTAAAAAATTCTTGAACTTATTGAAGATTTTATTTTCTAGAAAAAAAATTCAAACTGCTATCTAAAAATTTTGATCATGATGCTTCAGAACTGCAAAATAATTCTATGTGAATGTTGAAAAAAATTGCTTTTCTTCTGATCTTACATGCTGATTATGTTATTACACCTAAAGATCCAATTCTTTATTTTCCACCAGTGAATTGCTAAGTCTTCTGTTCTCTTATTAGGGAAGGAAAAAAAGTCGTGGAGTGAAATATGATGATCATTAAACCTCTATGTAAAGACAGATTGAGGAAGACAAACCTGAAATTACACCAGATGGCTTCTATGAACACAACTGGCTTATTAGACAAATCCAAAGTTCTTTCACTGTAGTTTAAGAATTTATACTAGAGTCTAAATTCCAGCAAAATTCTTTGTATATATGCAAACTTGTATGCAGAACCTGGCTCTAGTGTCCCTAGAGCCTAGTGTTGCATACTTAGGCATTTGAGCTTTTCTTCAGAGGTGACTTGATGGAATATGTGCAGAGGCTTGGATTTTGGACACTTGAATGCAACCTTTCAAGATTTTCTTGTACTTGAGATCTTTTTTAACACTGTATTTTTAGACGTATTTTGTGTACAAAACTTATTGCCTTTCCTGAGCCTGATAAGTAATGTTTGGCTGTAGACCAATTTAGCTTTTGTAGAAGATTTAAAATGAAGGTCTGGGTTCACATTTGAAAGTGCAGGCTTCTCACAGTCTTTCAAGCTTTTGTGAGGACATACATCCCCAGTTTTAGTGCCTTCACAAGTCTGGACACATCCATCTTCTAATTGAACCTAAGCCAGAGTAGTGGTAGCTTGGGTTCAAACAACCTCTGGGCAGCTCTGATAGCTTCCTGCTTGAGGTTCACAAAGAGGCAAATATGAGATTTAAGCTAAGTGGTGCTAATTTCCATGTCTCTATAACAGTCTATTGACCAGAAAAGTAAAAATCTTTCATCCCATAGTAGCTTTGGGGTGTTGTTGTTGAGAATGTTGTTGTTCATTTGGGTTGATTTCCTCTTCCTTTAGGTATTTTGGCTTCCACTGCTGACTTTACTGGATGCAAATTCTAGCTAGCTGGTTCAAAGATGGGATCATTATAGCTTTAAGGGTAGACACTTGTTCCGTTTCTTCTTTCTGAGAAAAATACTCAGTGCAGTCGCTATATTTAAGGATGACGTTTTGGTTGAATTCACAACTCTTGATACTCTAAATTTAAGGCTTTCAGTGAAAACAGTTTAATGTGATGAAAAGCTGATTCTGAAAATCTAACTGTGAAATTCCAGAGATACAATTTTTACCCACTTATTACATGGTTTTTGTTCTGACATTTCCTACATTTTCCCTATGATTTATAAGGTCTCAAGAATGTTCCAACCACCAGAGAAAGCTACAGCTCTAGTCCTACAAGCTGAATCTCTAGTCTGAAAGTCCCAAAATTGTTTTAGTACTGTCAGTCTTGTGATTAATATTCATTCTGACATATTCTTTTGCCCCCCCCCCCCCCTTTTTTTCTCCTATCTTTTTTTTAAAGCAGCTGTATATGTGTGCTTACTTGATGCAATAGTTTCTTGAGCATCTTTCACTATTGCCTACCATGGTGATATGTCTTGCCAAGAGGTAGGGAGGGGAAAGTAACATCTTCCTATTGTGTGACCTGTTTCCTCTTCTGCAATACCCTGCCTTAATTGTACACTGCGTTTGGCCTCTTACATCTTCTGTGATTAACGGGAGTAAGTCCTGGCTTGAGCTTGTGCCTCTAGGGCCCCTTCCAATTATCATCTGGCACCCACTAGTCTTGCCAACTTTACAGAAATGTGCATTTCACAAAAATTCTTAGGCCCAAAGTGAATCAGTTTTTTTCTTTCCTTCTTTTCCCTTTCATTTTTGGTAGCAATTCATATATTATTGTCTATTTCTCCAAAGAAACCTAGTTTTCGTATCCTACTCTGCACCATTCTACAATGTGAACATTCTTACAGCAGAAAGCACTAAAAGTCCTACAGATGACATTGCAGAATGTTTTCCAGTCTTCTTTTCTCAACACTCACTTTCAAATTTTTTTTTTCTAAGCATAGTATTTTCCCAAATGTTTCTAGGTTGTTTTGCTTCTTTAGTCTACTCCAGCAGATAAAACCTTTTTTCCTTAAGATTTCTGGTGCTAGTACATGGAAGCAGAATGTCACTTCAATACTTCGCATTCACTGAAAAGAAGTTATGTAGGAATTGAAGAAATTTAAGGTATCGTGGTGAAATTAGCCATGATGTGAGTCATGGGTCTCTGAAGCTCTTCCTCTGCACAAGTAAATAAAATATAATTTTCTTGCTCAATTTCTCAAGTACTGTGTGTAGTACAAGATTTTTCATATGGATATGAGTAGTAGATGCAGTGGCTTGGTACTACCACTGTATCTGCATACACTGGACAACAAAGTTCTGCTAATGTTTCTGCTAAAAGATTTAATGATTCAAAATTAGGTGCTAAAGTACGTAATCTTTAGTGTGTTATCTTCATGACAGGAATACAGAAGACTGTGTGAGGTGCCCAGTCTTCCTATAAACTGTTTGTGAAGAGGTAATGACTTCAAATGGAGTCCAAGACATGGAGGTACACTAAAGAGGGAGCCACAAAGAGGGACAAAGCTGAGATGAACCATGGGATCTGTCTGAGATTTCACCATTCTCCCCGTCATCAACATCTTACCCAGGGCTGCCTCAGTTTTATTGATCATTTTCTTTGCAGTATCACTGCACCTTTCAAAAAAAATGGGATTAGGCTGCAGTCTTGTCACCCACCACATAGGAGACCCAAATTCAGTATGGTCTCTTCCCTTCTAGCAGACATCCTTCATTCCCCAAGACTGTAGTAACTATCTAATGACATAAGCATAGAACCATAGAATTATTTAGGTTGGAAAATACCCTTAAGATCATCAAGTCCAACCATACACCTAACACTGCCAAGTCTACCACTAAACCATGTCCCTAAGCGGCATATTTACTTGTCTTTTAAATATCTCCAGGGGTGGTGACTTCCCTGGGCAGCCCGTTCCAGTGCTTGACAACCCTTTCAATGAAGAAATTTTTCCTAATATCCAATCTAAACCTCCCCTGGTGCAACTTGTGGCCATTTCCTCTTGCCCTATCACTTGTTACTTGGGAGAAGAGACTGACCCCCCCGCCTCGCTACAGCCTCCTTTTAGGCAGTTGTAAAGAGCGATAAGGTCTCCCCTGGGCCTCCTTTTCTCCAAGCTAAACAACCCTACGTCCCTCAGCTGCGCCTCATAAGACTTGTGCTCTAGACTCTTCACCAATTTTGTTGTTCTTCTTTGGATCTGCTGCAGCACCTCAATGTCTGTCTTGTAGTGAGGGGCCCAAAACTGAACACAGTACTTGAGGTGCAGCCTCACCAGTGCCAAGTACAGGGGGACGATCTCTTCCCTACTCCTGCTGGCCACACTATTTCTGATACCGGCCAGGATGCTGCTGGCCTTCTTTGCCACCTGGGCACAGTGCTGGCTCACAGTCAGCTGGCTGTTGACCAACTGCCCCAAGCCCGTTTCTGCAAGGCAACTTTCCAGATGCTCTTCCCCAAGCCTGTAGTGTTGCATGGGATTTTTGTGACCCAAGTGCAGGACCCAGCACTTAGCCTGACGGACCATACCGCCTCTTCTCCATCTTCCTGATTGGAATTGTACCTCTGTCCACCAAAGAACTGAAGATTTTCCAGGGCTAGGGAGCTGTGAAGGGAGGAAAGGGGGAGAGAGAGAGAATTTGCAAGTATACACAAGAGAGGTTATAATTTTATAGACTGTGGTTAGAGCAATCTTCAGCAACATGGAGAGGGAGGGAGGATCATGTTGGGCCCTCGTCCCAGCAGTTACCTCTTTTTCCTAGTAACTGTTTCAACAGATATTGTCCTAAAATGGTGATTCAGGTACTTCTGTGATTGGTTTCAAGGATTTAATGACACAGTTTCTTAGCTTATTCAAAACCAGAACAGCAAAACCAGAACCACATTGACACAGAAGGACGATGTATATTTCAAAATCGCAGCATTAAAGCAGGAGTTTGCCTAGAGTTTAGGTTTACTGATTTTGGGGATTTCTTACATTGCAGGTTCAGACTGCAATACCACATGTCTATGTCAGATCTAGTCCTGAGCTAATGAAGTCTACCTGACCATGAAAAAATAAATTGCTGAACATGAATGCATGGGCTGATATGCTTTGCTTATATATTTTCCTGGCAAAATACTACACAGATCTTATTTAATGCCTCTGTTCAGGCAGTAAGCATTGCTGCACTAAATTCTTTTCCATAAGGAGGAGCAGAACTAAAGCCTGCTGCTCATTTACCATCACCATCCTCTTCACCTTGACGCTAGGAGACAGATGAAACCCTGGAACATTCCTCCTGTTTTGACAAAACAACAGCCTGAAGTCTAATTGGTGCAAAGCATTCATTTTTTGACATGCACATACTTCCTAGATGACCTTAAAGAGGAGTTACTGACTTGATGCCCCTCATGATGCTCTTGACAGATATTTCCCAGTAATTTCAAGGGTAATCAGAACAAGCCCAGCATGTTGAGCGTAAAATAAGGGGAAAGCACTAGCTATACTCCAATCCATAGCAAAATGGTCTTCCCACTGAAACAGAGTGGTAGTTAAAGTAAACTAAGTATATTTTAAAAATCTCTGTTGCTCTGGCCATCATTCATCACATCAGTATTTCACAGTATTGTTTCTATATAATTATCCTTATTCAAATAATCAAAATGTACCATTAACTGAAAATTCTTGGAAAATCTCTGCTAGGCAGTTAGAACATTATCCCTGACTGCACAGGGTGTTGTATGACTGTACCCTGGAACATAAAAGCTGTCCTGAGGAATTCTGTGAGTCCGCTGGCACAGGATTTAATCCGCTCTAATCTAATTACACCCAGAACTAAAGGACGTTAGATAATGGTAGAAGTAAATGGACCAAACTGCGTTATATACGTCCTGTGCAATTCTGTTGAATTCACCTGGTTGCAGAATCTATTCTGACAGTCCTCAAACACAGCCTTCAAAGTAAGTTTCAGAATCTGATTCCCAGGTCAAGTTTTTTACATTTTAGTATTCATCATTCTCTGTTCACTTCTTGGACAAACAGTTTTGGAGAAAGATGTTCACATATGGTTGAAAGGACCTCAACATTGAGTATACCAAAAGAAAAAAATATTAATAAATCAGTACAAAACGTTAATATTTATTGTAGTTGTGTAGTTTGAAAGAGGTAGATCTTCTAGTCCTGTCATTCTGCCAGTGCAACTTGTCAAACCAGGTTACATTTGAAAAGTGCTTGAAGCCAAGAATGTGAGAGTTCAGCGTGACGATGTGCAGAGGCTTGTTTGATTTGGTGTGATTTTCACTTTTCATCAAAGAAACTACCTGATCCTCTTTCATGGGTAATATTTCCAAGGCTCATTATTATTCTTTTGTTTGCTTTGGTTACTGGGGCTTATTGGAGGAAACATCTCATTTAATTTAGAGTTTCTTCATTATGAGACACTTCTTGTAAAGATGCGATGTTCTGCTTTGTTCTTTTGACTTCTAATCCATAAAACCCTCCCTACCTTTGCCATGTTTATTGACAGCCAAGAGAGTCTGCATTGCATAACATGTCAGACTTGATTTGTTTGTTTTCCCTTCCCAATTGTCTCTGTTTTTTCTAGGGAAAAATTATCCAAAATTCATCTTTTTTCAGAGACAAATGACAAGAGCTTATGTTTGAAATATTACCATTTTCACAGTATGAGGAAATTAATTTCATATGGCAACACCAATACAGGAGATAAATCATGAAGTTACTCTGTCTCAGCTTAGAGGTGGTAACATACAGATCAAGGATTGCAATGTCTTTAAACATGTTAACTCAACTGGCTGTGAGTGTCCAAGCACACTTCTAATTAGCTTTTAAATAGAAGGAACTCTCATTGTTTTTCTATTTGAATAAGCACCTGGTTTCCCAGTCAAAGTAGTCATAGCAACTTATGTCTGATTTTAGTGATCCCTGTTGATTTTAACGCAGTATACAGTTTTTTGCTTATGTTCATTCATGGCTATGAAGAGATAAAGGTGACAAATAGACAAAAGAAATCCAGAGGTCCACATCATCACAGCTTGTTGGAGTTTCTGTACATGAAACTACAATCTGTCTAGATTGTTTTATGCTTTTGTTTCAGTCCTCGCTTTCCAGTTAATGGTAAGTTGTTATGACTTGTCAGGTGAGAGAGTCATGAATAAATATTGAATGTTAATTAAATAAATATTATGGTTTTGTAATATGTCCCTTCTGTCTCTTCTCGATTCTTCTTTCTTCCTCCATTATCCAAATACATTTTACCTTCCCTGTCATGCACTACTTTTATTTCTCTCAGTTTCAGTTTTCAGTGCCCATTCACACACGATTTATCTTTTCAGCTGAAAATATAGAATCATAGAAAGATAGAATAGTTTGGGTTGTAAGGGACCTTTAAAGGTCATCCAGTACAACCCCCCTGCAATGAGCAGGGACATCTTCAACTAGATCAGGTTGCTCAGAGCCCTGTCCAACCTGACCTTGAATGTTTCCAGGGATGGGACAGCTAACACCTCTCCGGGCAACCTGGGACAGTGTTTCACCACCCTCATTGTAAAAACTTTCTTCCTTACATGTAGTCTGAAACTTCCCTCTTTGAGTTCAAAACCATTAAACCTTGTCCTGTCACAACAGGTCCTGCTAAAAAAATTGTTCCCATCTTTTTTATAAGCCCCCTTTAAGTACTAAAAGGCTGCAATAAAGTCTCCCTGGAGCCTTCCATTCTCCAGGCTGAACAACCCCTTTCAGCCTTGATTATTAGGAGAGGTGCTCCAGCCCTCTGATCTTTTTTGCGACCCTCCTCTGGACCCGCCCCAACAGGTTCATGTGTTTCCTGTGCTGAGGGCTCCAGAGCTGGATGCAGTACTCCAAGTTGGGTCTCACCAGAGCGGAGATCACTGTATCTCCAGTCCTGACCTGCTTTTCAAAGACTGTGACCAAAACCTCTTTAATTTTTGCTCTGGAGGTTAGAATCCTGTCTCATTTGCAGATTAAAACTTTCCTTTACATAGCCTTCCTTACTCAGTGTCTTGCAGACACTCCTGTTGAAATGACCCTTATGCATCTTCTATTTCCCCCCCCGTTTTGTTAATGGAATCAAAATGCAAGTTATTTCCCTTTCTTCACATATCATCAAACCAAGTTTCTTCTGCCTAGAATATGTTGCTTGTGGTACTCTCAGTGTCAGTTTTGCATACAGCCTATCTTCCTAACAGTTTCTTTTTTTTCCGCTTAGGTGGGGGTACTCATCTTTTTAAAAGAATTTCTGCAAGGTTTACCACTGCCAGTAGTTATTGCTTCTCCTTTTATAAACATTCCTTGTTGTAACACCATCACAATTACTTAACAGCACCCCTGTGATGAATTTGCCCTGCAACTTGCAACACCACTGTGGAGAGATAGCTAAACTGACAGATGCCAGAGTTATTTATTTTGTAGAATACCTGTGTTTTGTAAAACATGAAAAGCCTGGGATCCTTTAGAAGCACCAGAGGTTACTAAAGGGAAAAAAAACCAACCATTTTTGAGTGAGAGAAAGTAGTGAGAACAACTTCTTGACAACAGCAAAGTGGGGGAGAGACTTTGCAAAACAAGTTGGAGCTGGTTGTTGTTTTGCACCCAGCAACAGCTGATCATGCTGCGCCGATTGGCTGCAACTCTGACAGCGGGTGAAGCAAATTTCTGTCAGACTCCTTGACTCTGAGTGGTTTCCAAACAACACAGATAGTGTGGTGATGGACCAAAGAGAGAGAGAGAGATAGAATCTGCTCCATTATTCTGCTTGGAGCTGTTTAGACCTAATTTTTTAATTAACAAAACTTCCAACTAGACTCCAGGTATGCCTGGCTGTTTGCTACGCAGGGAGCTTATTCAAATTGTCAGCCACTTTTACTCATGTTGAATGAAATCACTGAAATTGTGTGTGTTGTCCCAAGTCAATGCAAATAAAGAAGGGACACTACCAGCAAGAGAAGTTAAATCAGGAAGCACTTTCTGTGGGGGAAGATGAGGGAAACAGTATACAAGGAGAGGAAAATCCTACTGAAGACATCTTAGGATCACCAAGCTACTTTCAAGAAGAGGATTGACCTCTTCAAGAAGAGCATTTATTTTGAAGTGAATATCTCCTATGATCAATCTAGATTTGGTCTCATCTGAGAACACAGAGAAAGTGCTAGAAAAAAAAAGCACACCTTTCAGCCACGGGCAGATTGGCTTTCAGAAGGCACCAAGGCATAGACCACTTTTTACAATGGTGTCCTGGCCCACACTGCAGATTGAGTGGAAACCCTTTCCAATGAAAAACTCCAGTCTCAACCCAAGTCCCACCCGTTATCCTCTGTCAAGTGAGTCAGGTCTTCCCAAATATCCATGATGTTATGTCAACATTTTCTTCTATGATAGGTAAAGTGTCCTCTACCCTGGAGTCTTGTAATACACATATCTAAATAATTTGAAATATGTGTTGAGCTGCAGTTTCTAAAACAAAAATATCCAAGGAAAAAGGCATAGTTGGGATGCAGGTTACTGGAGCCATCAGGGAGAAGGTAGAGGAACAGAGCTAGTAAAAACCTTTTACTGGAATGACATTCCTGGCTTCTTGGCTCTACAGAATTTCTCCTCCCTCCTTCCTCATCCCTCCAGCAGCACTGAGCAATGTGTTCCAATATTATTTCAATATATGACTAACATAATTAATTTAATGTTACACTCCTTCCACACATAAACCTGACAGTAAATTATAATTCCACTCTAAGTAAAGAAACAATGGTATGCGTGGCCTCTCTTGAAGAATGCTTATGTGAAAGAAAATGCAGAATATTGTGGAGGTAAGAAAAGCAGTAACGACTGTTAAGCTTAACACGTTTCTTCTCCTTGCCTTCAGTTCCAGCAAACATATTCAATTCCTCTGAAGAGATGTGAAATTTTCTAAGTCAAAGTGTGTATCTAGTTCTGAAATTCAGAGTAGTCAGTTGCTTTAGTACACTCATGCTAGCCTTTCAGCCTTTCCGTGAGCAGGTGAGGCAGTGGATTTGAGAAAAGCTAGATTATAGCAGCATAAATGCACCCAAAGATTAACTGTGTAGACAGCTAGTGACATATTCAGGAACAGATATTTAGTAAGGGTGCAGGCAGGGAGACAGGGAGAGAGTTTACCAGAGACAAGCAACTTCCTGGAGACATTAGCTAAGGTACGGTGCCAGTGGAAATGTTCAAGGTCACTGAATTTTGTAATAAACATTAAGACAAAACTTGAATAGCATTAAAGAGATGTGCTGTCTGGAAAAAGATGAAATCGTAGAACCATAGCTTGGTTTGGGACAGAAGAGGCCTTTAAAGATTACCTAGTCCAAACACACTGCCATGGCAGGGATATCTTTCACTAGATTGGGTTGTTCAACACCCCATCCAACCTGACCTTAAACACTTCCAATAATGGGACATCCACAACTTTTCTGGGCAACTTGTTCCACTGTCTCGCTACCCTCACTGTAAAGAATTTCTTCCTAATATCTAATCTAAATCTCCCCTCTTTCAGTTTAAAAACATTACCCCTCATCCTATTGCTACACTCCCTGACAAAGAGTCCCTCCCCATCTCTTCTGTAGGCCCTCTTTAGGTACTGGAAGGCTGCTATAACGTCTCCCCAGAACCTTCTCTTCTCCAGGCTGAATAACCCCAACTCTCTCAGCCTGTCTTCACAGAAGAGGTGTTCCATCCCTCTGACGATTTCTGTGGCCCTCCTCTGGACCCGATCTAACAGGTCCATGTCTTTCTTGTGCTGGGGACCCCAGAGCTGGATGCAGTGCTCCAGGTGGGGTCTCACGAGAGCAGAGTAGAGGGCAGAATCACCTCCTTCACCATGCTGGCCACACTTCTTTTTATGCAGCCAAGGATATGATTGGTTTTTCTGGACTGTAAGTGCACACTGCTGTTGCATGTCCATTTTTTCATCCATGAGTATCACCAAATCCTTCTCATCGGGGCTGGTTTCAATCCATTTGTCCTCCAGTCTGTACTAATATTGGGAATTGCCTTGACCCATGTGCAGGACTTACACTTAGCCTTGTTGGACTTCGCAACATGCACATGGGCCCACCCCTCAAGCCTGTCAAAGTCCCTCTGACTGGCATCCCTTCCCTGAAGAGAATGAACTACACGGCTCGGCTTGGTATCATCTGCAGACTTACTGAGGATGCACTCAATACCATTCTACAACACTGATGAAGCTATTAAATAGTATTGGTCACAGTATGGATCCTTGAGGGTCACCACTTATTACTGGTTTCCACTTGGATGTTGAGACTTTAACTGCAACACTTTGGGTATGGCATTGCTGCCAATTATCCATCTAACCATCCATCCATCAAATCCATATCTCTCCAATCTAGAGGTAAAAGTGTTGTGTCAAAGGCCTTACAGAAGTTCAAACAGGTGACATCAGTTACTTTTCCCTTGTCCACTGATACAGTCACTTTATCGTAGAAAGCCAAGATTAGTCAGACACGATTTGCCCTTGGTGAAGCCATACTGGCTGTCTCTAAACACTTCCCTCTCTTCGGTGTTTTGACATATTTTCCAGGAGGATTTGCTCCGTGATCTTCCTAGGCACAGAGGCGAGACTGCCTGGTTCGTAGTTCCCAGGGTCCTTCTTTTTATCCTTTTTTAAAAATAGGTATGATATTCCCTTTACTCCAGTGACTGGAAACTGCCTGACTGACATGACTTTTCAAATATGATGAAGAGGGGGTTGACATCAGCCACTTCTTTTCAGGATGTTAGTGTGCATCTTGTTGGGTCTATGGTCTTGTGTATGTTTGAGTTCCTCAAGTCGTCTCAAACCTGATTATCTCAGGGTTCTCCCTTCTCTGATTAAATACTCTTTTTCAAGAAAGAATGGTCTGAATTAAGCCACTGTGTTCTAAGTTTTCCCTAGAAGCCTTTTTTAATATCTCAAAGGAAATAAGTATCTTTTCTGACGCTAAGTGCTACCTCACATGCTCTTTGATAAAGATAAAAAGAGCGGGACTAAGGACATTCCTGGAATTACATTTATAAATCCATGCAGCTCTAATTTTAAAGTTTGTATTGACATATCCCTATGTATTTAATTGAATAATTTACTTCTTGTAATACCATAAAGGTGGGCAAAGTACAGTTGCGTCTAATAATCTATATTCAATGAACTGATTCATTCATCACACCTATATCAAGCTCTCTGTATCAGATGTTACGGTGTTTCATAATTTTACAATTGCTATTACAGAGATTCATTCAGTCAAAAAAATATATCACTTGTGTATATTGATATACCTTTGTGTATCATAGAACCATAGAATCATTTAGGCTGGAAAAGACCCTTAAGATCATTGAGCCCAGCTGTAAACTTAGTACTGCCAAGTCCATTACTAAACCATGTCCCTAAGCACCATGTCTACACATCTTTTAAATACCTCCAGGGATGGCGCCTCAACCACTTCTCTGGGCAGCCTGTTCCAGTGCTTGACAACTCTTCCTGTGAAGAAATTTTTCCTGATATCCAATCTAATCCTCTGTGGCACAGCTTGAGGTCTTTTCCTCTTGTTCTATCACTTGTTACTTGGGAAAAGAGTATATAAATTTACTACATTTCTCCAAATTTAAACAGCATACATTTTACACCTCATCTTTTATAAGATACAAAATTTGCAATAATAATTGCAAGTTTTAGAACTGAAGAATACTTACGCATTTTCTTCCTCATATGCTGAAAGCAGTTTACTGTCAGAATTTCCACAAAACAGACTCCAGTCAGTCTAATGATACATATCCTGTAGGTTTCCCTCCATGCCTGTTTTATACAACTAGACCAGCATTTTCTAGCCCATCCTGAAAAGATGAGTTCGGTCTTCTTCAGAAACACTGAACACGTGTGCTTCTCCTAACTTCAGTGTAATCTGGAGCTGTGCAACTTTCTCTGAAATCACACCACTTCTGCTAAGACGGCTCTACTTTCAGTAGCCACACTTGACAAACATTGGCTAAAGTTATCAAAGAGGATGCACTCCCAGTGAGCTGAACCTATGAAAAATGTCACTGAGATTACATGAGTCAGGGTACTTCATCCTAAAGTACATGGAATACAGTGAGATCATCTAGCACCTACCTACGTAAAAACATCAAAAGTATGTGTTGAACAGGTGTGGTAAGATAAATCCATTGCATAATGATAATACTTGCTGGAGCTGAAAAAGGCAGAATTGAATGAAAGTTTGGGGTGCAGATGGATTCAAAACATGACAGCTGGTTTTCCATCCTTTCTTCAAGAACTGTGCGAGGCATGGTGAAAGCTGGAGCATATAAATGATGCTTACAATTAACTTCAGCTGAGGCCACTAGCAGAGTTCAGACTGTGGCATCAAATTTCCAATAGCCTCAGATTTTGCTGGATATTTCCAGTTTACCATTACTGCCTGGATCCCAGCATACAATTTGATGAATTATTTGAAATCTCTTCAAAGCCGTTATAATTAACTCAGTTTCTTTTGTCTCTGTAAATCTTGGCAAGTTATGTCTTGTAAATCAATCCCTTCATCTCCCCCAGCAAAACATAAGGCAAGAACTGCAGAACATACAAATATTAGGTGAGAACAAAGCACTCCCCTTTCAACGTATGACATGGAAAGTGACTATTGCTATTCATTTTATTCACGTATGCTCAAATGCAGTAGTCACTCTAAATTCCAGTAACCATAGAAGTTAGTAGCAGTTATTCTCACTGAAACTAACTTTTATTTGTACAACTGCCAACAAGATTGCTTGCAGTGGTCAGTGTGTTTTTTCCTTATGACAATGTTTTTTCATCTCTCCCTCAAATTTTTATCTCCTGCATTTGGCAAGTGAGTGTTGAATGACAGGAAGAGCTTTATTGTGGTCCATGATTCATTTCGCTTATTCCCCAGCCACTCCCTGGGTGTGTTTTTATAGGAGAGGACTCTTTTGCAATCTGAAGTAGTACAGCTCTATAACAATGCGGCATCACCTGTCTGCCAAGGGAAGGGACCATTGTGATTAACAGCTTCAAGAGGAAAATGCAACATCCATTCACAAGCTTTCCACAGCTTGAGCCCTGGTGCAACATTTTTGTCCAAGTAAAATGCTTCCAAAACATCCATCCAGAGGCTCTGAAAAGTGCCACTTGTACAAACTCAAGATTCCTGTACTCTGCCTAACTCCTGTGTTTGATCATTGTTTATTGTTGGAAAACATTTCCATAAAAATAAAATACTCAGAGGAGATGTTCTTCAAAGATTGTCATGTACACAAGCGTTACTAAGACTGAAGTTTTTGCAGAGTCAGCTCAATTTGGTATAAAAACAGCCATGAGCTACAGCATATCACTCCACATTTTTTGCGGAGTGTTTCTGTTCCTGAGCTCAGCACATGTGGACTCAGTTCTTGGTTGGTACCTCTAGGCTTTCTCAATGAGAACAACCTAAGAAATAATTATATGACGCTGCATTCTTATGATCCTCAGGCTGAGTATTTCTTATTCATTGTACCTGATGTTTGACTCCTGGCTGGAGGAGATGGTTCATAAAGTCCATGGGTGTTTTAAGTAGCAGCTGTGGTCCAAAATGGAACTGTGATCTATTTCCACAGGGCTGAAAAGTCCATGCACACTTCTGGGGAACCACCTACTTTCCAAAAAAGGAACACCGTGAGGTGAATAAAGGATAGAAATAAAGGTGAATAAAGGATAGAAAAGAGGGAAATGCCCATCTCCAGAGCAGCCTGACATAAGGTATTGCATTCAATATGAAATCACAGACTTGTCTTCTCTACACAAATGTTCTCTTCCTGAGAGCTAAAGGAAAACAACGTAGATAACCTGCAAATCACCAACGGAAATGTTGTATTATGGTAAGACACTGAAAAAACTGCATGTGAGCACAGAAGAGGCAATAAACTCAGAATGCATTTGCTATGAGATTACATTTGACTTCCTACCTGGAGGAAAAAAAGTGTTCAGTGCGGTGATGTCTAGCGGGTTCAGAAAGCAGCTTTGGTACATGAAAGGCAGTAAATGACCATTCATTTAACCAACAAATACAAAGGAAATTAAAAAAACCCCTCAGGTCAAAATAAATTTTGTCTCAAACTGAGAGTTCAGACACTTCTTTGCCAACGCATTAATCTTCAAAGCCTTCTCAACCAGTTGAAAAGGGAACCATAAGACAGAAAGAAGACTTTCTTTGTAAAAGTCTACATAAATTGCAAACTAAGTTTTATATCACCCATAATAATGGTCATCAATAAAAATCACCTAAGTTTCATTTTCATATGAATGCCCAATAAATAATCAGTGTTTATTTCTGGTGGAAGCATTGCAATGTACTCATAATGACTTTCCATGTTTTGATGCTAACAAGCAAAATTCAGCTGAACGGCCCAAACACAAGCACTAGTAGAACATTCTTTGAGGTCACCAGTCAGGCATGGGCACAAGTTTACCTATCATATCTGTTAACAGATCATGTCTTAGTCTTAAGTGATATTTACAGAGCAACAGTCTTATGCCAACAACTAGAAGACCAGCTTGGAAGATGAAAAGATTTTTAATGGATTATTTGTGTATTATTCAACAGCATCTTCAGCATCTTAACACAAAGCAATCATGATGTCTCAATCTTAAACATACGTCTTTCTTGATACGTCAATTACCTTGCAGGGTAATTTACTCTTCGCCATATAACCTTGACTCAGAGAGGTAGGTAGGCACATGTATAATCTTGAGCAAGTGCGTTGTACCACTGAGTTCAATAGGTGATTCATAGATCTATCAAATGACAACCTTAGTCTTACTCTGTTAATTTGCCTATGAATAATTCCTTACAGTTTAAATTCCATTACATTCTCTAAGAGTTTGCTTTGAGCATTTTATGCTCTTTAAATACCTAAGAATGAAGCCTCTGGGGACCACACGCTTACAGCTATAGGTCCTTGGGCAAGGGGGAGAATATACTAAAAGTCAGCCACTTCATGCTAATCACCGGGCACTTTACCAGCAGTCTTTATTTGGGTTAGTGCATCCAACGTTGCCCCCTTCCTAATCCAACCACTCATTTTTAATTGCTATTTGTTTTTTTCAAGTAAAGATAATAATTCATTGTTATTATTAGTTTTCTGTCTGAAAACAGAATTGGACGGTTGCCTTTGCAAGGTAAGCTCCGTCTCTTTGAAAGTTCCTTTCTAAGCCTACATGTTTGCAGGATCCTTGTCTGCTCTAAAGTCTCTTCCCATGGGCTTTGGCAGATGAACTAAGCAGAGTCTGCTCATGCATTCAGGTAGGCATTCGGCAGGATCACAACAGCGTCAACTATTTCTGCCTAGGATTGATAGACTACTGCCACTGGCACTTTGCTGCCACTTCCCCTGAAGCTGTATCAGAAAGGACCACGAGATGGCAGTACTGCACGAGCAATGGAACCAAAAGTCTACTTTGAGAATTCATTTTCTTTTGGCAGCTTCAGGGCTTTTTTTATAAATTCAGTCCACCCCCAGCCTGCTTTGCAACAGCGAGGAGATAACGCGAGGGAAATCTATACCCTCCCCATTCTGAAGTGCGGTGGTTAATGGGTCACATTCTTCTGCTAATACAGTATGTATTGACATGAAAGATGACATGATATTTTAGGCACCCAGAAAGCCTGTGACTATAAGATAAGTTTTCCACTATATAGAAACTTGCCTTCTGTCTGAGAATGGAATTGTTCAGCAAATCGACACTGAAATACTGAATTTTAAGTCAGAGCAGAAAGGAATGAGTTCTTTAGAAACATTTTTACAGAAGTGTTGACTTCCTTTGCAAATCAGTGATCTTCAGTGTCAGCATGGCAGAGTTAATTACAGAGGGAAAGTCAGATGCTAATGTAGCTAAATTGTTCTCAGTTTCCAGAGGCTGAAGTACCTGGTCATTTTTTCATAATGGTCAATTCTGCATAACAATATACCTGTTCAGTAAGGCTGACCCAGATGCAAATAGGAACAGATGAACAATAAATCCTGATCTTTTAAAGGTCTGAAGAAGTGTATCTTTCCTCTGCCCCTTCATTTTGTAGTGGCACAAAGGCAAAAAGCCTTTTGTGAGTGAAGTAGTCCCAATGAGTTGCAAAACATCGTATCAGTGTAAGAATTATTTGTCTTGCCAAACCTTGGGCCTCCAAAACTATTTCCTTCAAGGTTGTGAAGATTGGAGATGGGTTCAGGCCCTGCTTTAGGACTGCTGGCTTGGTTTCTATACAGTGGGCTGCACAGATTCCAGGGAGAGGACTTTTGTTTGGGTAATGCTGGTGCACTGAATGTTTCGGGAGCAGGTGTTAGGCCACCCTATGGCTCCCCCAACACAGAAAGGGACCTCTTACTACAGTGGTGACAACTGTCACTGCCCATTCATAACTCTTCACATGAAACTAGCCTTCTTGTTGTGCCCATGGGAAGGAATGAACCATTTGGGTTTCATGGAATGTTGCCTCGGGCCTCCTGAGACAACCATAAAAACAGTGTGAGTAGGTTCTCTGGTCCTTGTTGATGACCAACTGCTGGCACTCGCTTAAGCCAAAACTGGAGACTACAGTTTCTAGGTTGTGTCCATGTGAGACAAAACAGCTCTCAACTTTGTTGCTCTGAATTATGACAGTGTTGCGTGTTGACGTGGCACTTCAAGCAAGCAGGATGGCTCCAGCCAGACTTTTTAATTTCTGGTACTCAACAGCTTTCTGTCTCTGAAAGAAGAGTCAAAAATAGCTCTTTCCTTCAGATACAAAGAAACAGATGTGCCATACAGTGCAGGAAAAAATGTGAAAAGGAAATAAATGAGGAATTATCCAAATGGGCAGAAGCCACTACCTATCCCTGAAGGAAACCCTGCCATTAAAGCCCTGAGATTAATGCAGTGTGACTCAATGCAATATGACCTAGCGAATGAAAGAGTGAAGCACTCAATGAAGGCGGGTCTCCTTTCCCCAATAAGAGAAGAGATGGGAGGAGGAAAAAGAAAGAAATAGTGGTTTCCAGCTGCTTGATATTTAACAAGTAACAGGCACCTTTCCTCCAGTCTTTTCCTTAGGAGGATGCAAAGCAATCATTTAACTGGCAATGTTTACTCTGGAAATATTCCAAAACAAGAGGAACAGTCAGCACAAAAGCATGCACAACAGACTCCTGTCAGATCCAGCACTTCATCCACAGCATGGTTAAAGGCTAATTGAGAGAAGTGAGTTCCTACACAGTGGCTAATATGAACAGATTTATGCATGTGTGTATTTGTTTACAGAAATACATATACATTCATTTTGTTATTATGTTTTGCCTGGAGAAACAAGCCGAAGTAATGAAGCTTGTGCTGGGAACAGTAACGTTAGCTGCTGAAGGACCCAGAAGTTTATACCCTGTCACATAAGTGTTCTACAATCTTAGTGCAGTTTAAGGAATGTCTTGAGGGGGAAACCAAGAAAGACTGAGGACAAGTTTTACCTTTGTAGATTCCACTCCACTTGCACTGGGAATCTCTAACATTTGAAGATCTGTTTGAGCCCATCTGGATGGTGTTTTCGCATCTTGTGCTGACAACATCAATAGTCAGCCATTTTTCCTGCAAGGTGGTTGGTACACAAAGACGTATCAAACTGATCTAATTCTTACAGCAATAGCCACAGAAATGTGTTACCCTAAGTGTTAGGACTGTAACCCTCTTAACACCACATGGAGGAGAGGGAGATTCAATAGCATTCCCAAATTGCTCATTTTCTGTTGATTGCTGGATCCTTTAGCTTGTTCCTTTTCCCTTTTCGGTGTCTGGCAAAGGTGCTTGCTGTCTTTGCCCTGGTCATGTGTTGGACTAACATCTCAGAAGATGCGTCCTCTATCAAAGCCAAGGTCCATTTCCAGGAGCACAATAAAGAATTACGCTGGGGCTCAGAAAGCCATAATGCAAACTGCAGGGGACAACATTACCTTGCAGGAGATTATATATTCAGCAATTATACAGTCCTCCTCTGTCGCCACATAGCACTATTTCTCCAGGGCATTAAAATTGGACTTCTGTAAATGCTGCGATTTCCTTCATCTGGAAAACCTTACATTTTTGGAAAAGGTTGCCTTTGCATTGTTTTCTGATTCTGCATTTTCACATGCCAAATTCTTTAATCTGAGAATGCATGGCTAGGTATAATTCCTATTCCTAAATCCTGCTAAAGTAGCATGCGGCTGATGTTTAACTGGGCTTCCTCACTGTGGAGAAAAGGCCATCAGCAGGTGATGATAGGCTGAACATAATAAAGTCCTTCTTTGCATGTTGTCTAGGTCATTTCAATGCTACTACCACCACAAATAATCAAAGAAACAACCCCCTGCCCCCCAACAAAGTACAAGGAAACACTTGGATATTAGTGTTGTGTGTTCACATAATAAGATTCAAGAACTGACAACCGCAGTCATCCGCTATTTTTATTATTGCTTTTATACACAGAATGAAAGTCAATAGAGAAAAAAAGCACCATTTGCAAGCCATTTTTAAAATAAATATATTTGGGACCGGAAATTAATATCTGCCAAATATTGCTTACTAATCCACCATGAAAGTTTTCTTTTCAGCATTTCCCCTTCCTTCTGCCAATATGTATCCCCCAACTAAAACTCCTGCATGGGGTTATGCCTTGATTTTCATCATCAGCCACGTCAAAAGATGACACAATAGATGTATAAATCTTTGCAATGAGTTTTGCTTCTAGGAAAAGCTTTCAGGAAAGCACACATGCTCACTCCATGCATATTCAAAACTCAGCAGATGTATCATGATGAGTTGCCCTGATTTGGCTCCAGAATTACAAATTATAGCCATCAGCACACACCCTGCCAAAAACAGAGGATGAAACTCTGTTTAGTCCAATCATCCTGCTTTAGTTGCAGTTATGATTTTGTGTCCATTGCAGAAATATTTCCTTCTAAATGTATCTCACTAACATTTGTTAGTGTAACTATTTTGAAAATACAAAGCAGTTCTTTTGTTCCCTTGCAGGGCTTCTATCTCTCCCCAGATATGCTCATGCTGGTTATTACGGCTGATTGGAACTGAACTGATGAAACAACATTTCACTGCAAAAGGCTGAGCCCAAAGGGTTTCACTGGAAATATTTGGACTGGAGCAGCCTCTACTGAATCCAAGAGATGGCTCCAATGTCACTGAGCAGGGTTTCCTGGCAAGCCTAATTCCAAAACTGGGAATGCAAGGAATGCAGTTGTTCATAGTCCAGGGTGATCATCCTGCTTTTTTTGTTTGCTTGTTTATTTATTTATTTTTTTAATTCTGAAGTAACTTATTTTCAATCCAATTTGTGTTTAAATCAAAGTTTTCTTAAAAGCACAGAATAAGGGAACCCTGATCAGCTGTAAATGTTGATTTTTTTGTGGGTTCCAGTACTAGTTCAATGTTACTGTAGAGAAAGTTTCCTATTAGAATCCTCTTGAGTACAAAAGATTCTGAAAGTCATCTCCAAGTTACACTCTTTCATTTTCTTCTTTTGTTTTGTCCCTGGAATATAGCTGGGTCAGTTTTGGAGAGATGTCACATTGCAGGAATATATTCTTGTCCCAATGTGGCAAACATTTCTGAAAAACGCTGGTTTTGTAAGATACTTCTCCATCTGGACTAAAATCTGAAAAAAAAAAACATTTACAGGGTAATTTCAAAATAAAACTTGACAGACTTTGATGTACCAAGTATCAATGACAATACCAAGACATTGCTCTATATTGGATCATTGCTCCCTAGTTTTGCTGTCTCAGAGCAGATAAAGTCTTTCAAACATTTACTTTGGTACATGTATCCCAAAATATTCTGTCAGTTTGGGATTTCCCCATTCATATGACCACAGTGTGACAGGGACAAATCAGCATGGTTTCCCTTGGAGGAATTTCACTCCCTTTCAGTCCTTTAATGCTTTCCTGCAGCTGAAAGAAGGACTCAGCAGCATCATAATTAAGCCAGCTCTCAGCACAGTTCAAGAGACTAATGATGAAACTGAATAGTGGAAAGTTGAAACATAAGACAATGCCATAGTCCAAAAACTGTCTGAGAAACAGAAAATAGGGCAGGAAGATGTAATTGGTGTCAAATAATAGACAAAAGCAGTGAGTGTCTGTAAAACTGCACTTTGTCTCATGGAACTGTGAAAAAGCTCATGTCACAGTCACACCTTGCAACAAAATGAACTTCAGACAATAAAGGCAAAGGAAAATCTGAAGCTCTCCAAACCATGTTTCTTGGTGTCAGGCCTCTCTGAACACACAACAGTGCACACCAGCCTCAGCAGAACTTCCAGATGTTTTAGGATTTGGTGGCATCGCATAACAACTGCTGAATCTTACTTTTTTCTGTCAGATGCCCAGCATCCCATGCTACCAAGATTTCAGAAAGGCACTTGCCAAGGCATCTGGACACAACAGACTTATTGCACAGACACTGTTAACAATGTGTGATCAGGCATGGCTCCAAAATTCTTGGCAAGGTCCTGGCTCCTATTGAACTCAGCTATTTTAGCCATCTAGCATTTTATGTGCTTTCTGACTGATGGACATTTTCAGTGTATGTTGTTACCATTTATTTCTTACTGGGAAGTGCCTGTTCACAGGCAGGTATTAATACACTGTTGTGGCAGATAATAAAAAAAAGCACAATGACTTCAATGAATAAATTGCATTCCCTGGAAAGGATATTTTGCACTTTTTCAGTAGGCTTTTCAAGAGAAATTATTATATACCAGCAAAGAAGATTCTGCCTATCTTTCACTGGACAATGGGGGAGTGAGAGGCAGTCAAAGGAAATAGTTTCCTTACATGCTTTGTCTGTTTTATTATTAGATAAGCCAATAGATTTAACTCACTCTAATATTTTGGAATTTTCATGGTCTGGTTGAATGCAAGAAACAGTAGGACAGGCAGATACTTGTTTAAGGTGGAAATCAGGCTCCCACCACATATCCGATTAGAAATACAATGCTATATGTTTACTACAGCTACGATGTATTTTTCAATGAATTGTCTGGCCAACATCCTACCATTGAGCAAACGACTGCAGTTTCATTTTGTGTGGCAATCGAAACCATTCAGTTTCAAAGAGCGATTGAAGTTTAATAAAGCGTTCCATTGCTAACCACCAAACAGTGTCAGATTTCCACTGGCAGGTTTAGGCAAAGAAACCTCTTGCTTTTTCAAGACCAACTGAATCAGGGATGCGTCATCAAGAATCAGCCTTTTTGTTTTAGCTTTGTAGTCACTCTACAACTGCCTTGGAGTGGCAGGTTGCATGTTAATAAAGCAAATGGATATCCAAATTCTCTATGCCCTGGAAGTATCAGGTCAGCACGTCGAGAAACTGAACCTTTGTTTTTGTCAGAGAATGTTGGGACTTAGTTGTGCACCATGCCAAAAAAAAGGAAAAGCTACGGAAGATAGCTCTGCAGAGCTCAGTATATGCAGAGCCAAATGACAGCCAAATGCTACATGGTGGATTCAATTCACTCTAGAGCAGATCATAGGTACAGCTCTGACTGACACAGTCAAATCTGCTATACCTGACACCGAGACACATGCAGATGGAAAGCATCGGCCATGTACTGTTCACAGCCAGACAGTCTTGAGGATGGTTTCAGACACTGAAGACAGGGCAAACTTGGAGCCTAATCTACATCATAAACCCACTCTTTCCTATGCCATGTGTAACTGGCAATGGAGCATGTGCCACAGTTCCTCCACTTGTGCTTGGTCCATACTGAGCATGGGAGTTTATCGCAGCTCACAGACAGAAGTCTTCTCTCATTAACTCACTTCAGCATCACCAATTCATGCTTTCAGAACTGGGGAGGACAGATCCTCAAACTCAGTTCCAAATGGGCTGAGTTACATTACACAATAAGAGCTTTATTTCACTTAAGGATATGTGCCTCAAGTTCCTAACAGAGGAACAAAGCCGTGTTTGGTGGATGGAGCTGTTTACATACAATTCAAACAAAGCTTAAGTAGCTGGTGACTAACTTACAAAGCACAAAGATTCCAGTTCTGTATTGCTGAAAAACGTAATAAGAAAACCACTGTTGCCCCCACCAAAATATGTCACTGCCAGGAGCTAATTCAGAGGTCATGAAAACTAGGGTCCACTTCAAAGTTAATTCTGGGGTCGCCCAGTGTAAAACTTACAAAATATACTGGAAAAAATCAAGATATGAGTCATTCACACCAATCCATCAAGACATTGTGGGAATCTACTGCTATTACCCTTTGGGCTAAATGACTTTCTGGAGGATTTCCATTGAAAGCAAGCCACAAGAGACTACTTTGGCCCTCTATGGGTAGTTCTTCTTTCCTTTTGTTTCTTTCCTTCTTTCTTTTTTGCATTTTATTTCTTTCTTGCCTTCTTGATTTTCCTTTCTTTCTTGCTGTCTTGGTTTTTTGCTTGCTCTTTCTCTCTCTTTCATTCATTCTTTATCTCTCTGCCTCTGTTTGTTTCTCTATTCTTTCCTTCCTTCTGTCCTTGATCCTCAGTGTAATAGGAACAAAGGACCAAATCAAGGTCGGGGCACTGATCTGAGGATCTAATGTGCCTTAAAGGGGGAGCTGTGGCAAATACAATCAATGCAGAAACACACATTGAATGGCAGTGATGGACCCAGAGAGCTTATAACATGCTGTGCATGAGGCTGAGTCTGAAAGAGATGGAAAGCAGTGTCACAGGGTTGTGAAGTGACAATTTCAGCATTATTCTTCTACCTTACAAAAGGGTGATCAGACATTCTGATATATATATATAATACATATAATATAATATATATTATATATTTTTCACATATATATAAATATAAACTCTCTCTATATATATATTACTTGAGCCAATTCACACTGCGAGTTTCTTGTCACAGAATCAAGCTGTAAATGCAATCGGTCATCTTCCCAATCTGCTATCTCTGCTACCAGTTCTATGCCACATACTCCCATTTTCTACCCCTCCAATCTTTCCATGGTTTTTCAGCCTGAAGCAATGCATTTTAAGGACATCACAGCAATGAAATCTGATAAAAGTGCACTATGATGTGTCTTCAACATCTATTAGGACTGACAGAAAAATATTGATGGAAAGTGTCTGAGGGGAAAATTTGGCTTTCAAATTTTACTTTCCATAGAAAATGTAGTATTTTCTTCCAGACAATCTAATGCTTTTAGAACAAAAGACAATTCCCATGACAGTTACATAGTAGACATATTATGTTACTTTCACTCTACCAAAAAGCATGAAAGCAGTGTTTTCTGCATGTTGTGGCCTAAGAATGGGATCTACACTCTGCTGAAAAATGGAAATATCAGGAACTCGAGTTCTCATGAAGGTTCCTGTAGACACATTGCCGAACAAGACTTTTTGTTTATTGATTTTTACAGGAAAAAAAAAATCCAAAAAAAGCAAACAAGTTTTTGATTAAGGTTTCTCCGATAACATTGATTTTATGTTATTGCGAATTTTCTGTTGCAAAATGAAACATAGACCATCAGTCATTTCCAGTTTCCCAGTAATCGTCATCTGAGATAAAAGAAAAAAACTGATATGTTTACATACATATTATATCTAATATCTGATTTGCGGAGAAGTGGAGGCTGAAATCTCAATAATTGTTCTCTGTACTCTGAAACTCAACAGGATGAAAGCTGCAATTAGTTTCCTACTCTTGTAAACAAACAACTCTTGCATCATCAGCTTTGTATACTCATTTACATTTGTGCTGTATACAGCTGAAGATTACTAAACAGTAGATGTAAATTAATTACTAACTGTAATTAATTTATCCAGGAGTTAAGGCCCCAGTTTAAAGGGAACCCCACTGCCAGTTGGTCTGCACATACAAAAACAGGTTTTGTGGTAATGGTTTCAGTCACTTACAATGTCTCTGCCTCTTCAAAGTATGTAGGTACTATACTACCAGAATTATTACCAGACTTGCACTACCAGACTTGTATACATTGATATAGATATATAGGTATGCAAAGTATCATCAGTCTTCAGTTAATACCAGTGCTCTCGAACTGCTGTCAATTCTTTGCCACTGCTGAAGGTAATAACAATTTGTATTAGGACTAGAATATAAGGTCTTGGGTGGCCAAACAGCTTCTAAGTTATTCAGTTCAAAAGTCACCTACAAAATTAGCAGACCTTCCATTTCTTGAAATGACAATTTTCAGAAATTAAATTATGCATTCCAATAGATGGTAGGTTTGAAAATGTAGACTGAATGATAGCATCGTGCTCCTCTTCAGAAACTAAACCACATGAGAGCTCAGCTGCAGATCCACTTGCAAAAGAAAATCATTGTCCTGGGGGAACCCTAAAGCTTGGAGATTAATTTTTCATGGTTGTAGATCTTATTAGTGGTCAGATCTTGAACTGAGTCTGGTTCCCTAAAAAAGTACAATGCTCTCTGAACTACATTCTCTCTTAACCAGACAGTAAAGAATTAATAAAGATGTTATCACTTAATATTGTTATCAGAGATTTTTGTCACTTCATTATTGTTATGAAAGTTTCTTCACCACTAGAAATCTGCTGTCTTTTAGTAATTTGAATTCTTATCCATCTGCTAGAGAGACAATATGCCTAATGCTTTTTTAATGTTCCATTAAGTAAGTGTACCCAAATTTAGGACTTTTTTTGCTAACATCAGCTTTCTCTTCTAACCGCTGTCTTGGACCAGGTGTGTTGGGGTGAGCTCATGAAGTCAAAACACACTTTCGCCCTCCAAGGCCCATATGTGCAACACAGAACCAAGGCTACTTCTTGTGTCAGCTCACACTTCAGCTTTGGTTTTCCTTAAACTCTCTTTAGAGCCAAAAGCTTGTTTGATTTCTAATTGTCTGAAAAAGATATGTGTGAAACTACCCCAAATGAGAGTTACAGACAATGTCTGCTCGATTACTTCTCATTTTTATCACAGTTCATTAAGGACGCATTCTTGTCATGCTCTTCTGTGATCACTTAAAAAAGGATTAATATTTGGAGTGTATCTTTGCTGTTATACTCTGCTTTGCCACAAAGAGTTTAACAGCCCTTCATTTGAGATTCGCTCTCAAATTCATGATTACCATTGCCTGGTGGGAAACACTGGCATGGGATGAGAGAAATTTCAGGAAGGGACTAGAGAAACTCACAGAAGATAGTTATTAAATATGGTCCCAGGGATGTGGTGTTCAGCTTAGGAAGCCCTTAGTCCACTGACCATAGGAAACTGGAAGAGCAGAGTGGCTGTAGGATTTTGTAGTGCTTGTCCTGGTTTTGATATCCTTTGCTCACACATTTGCAGGTAGGATTTTATCTAGCCCCTTTCAGCTTGTAAGCCGCTTACTGAAGCCATTTTTCCTTGGGAACTGTATTTGCACTTCTGATTCTGAAGAAGTTAAAGTTATGACTTTGCCATAAAAAACCCAACAACATAGTTGCTTCTTCCTTCTAATTTTCTTTATCTGAGGGCAATTCAACAGAAATTGTGTACTGTGAGTGAGATTCTTCTCTGAGTCATACCCACTGAATCTATTTTGAGGTACGTGTGTTACATGAGTATTTGTAAGTGACTGAGAACAGAACGTAACCCGATGAGAACAGTAAGCCAGGTCTTGTCAGTTTCTACGGAAAGCAGAAGGAAAACATTGACTATAGATATCATATCACGTTATCTTAAGCCAACATAAGATTGTGGTTCATTGTTTTAAGTTATTAATTCCACGATATCACAAAGTAGAAGTTTAATGATTCCCATGAACACAGAATTTAGTAACAATTTAAAAAACTGGAGGCATGACAGGTGACACACCGTCCTTTGCTGCACTAGATGTGGAAATACTACTTGCCATGCTGAGGACAAAACAGAAATTGTGCAAGAGCAATTAACTAAATCTTCCCTGCAGAAGAATATGTAGACACACCTTGCTTTCTGTAATAAGATCAAAGAGCTCTAGAAACACATTTGCCAAGGCCTTTAAAGAACATTATCCCCGAATCACCTGGTATGTGACTGACATGGTGAATGCTGTTGTCCTTGCTGGCATTTCTAGCGTCATATCTGGGATGGCACGCAACTCACATTTGTATCTTTAGAGAAATGAATTAAGTAGCATTAGAAAGAAACAAGAACAACCTGTTGTTACTCAATGGATTCAGGACTAAGCAGAACTACAATGCTTTACATTAGCTGAGCAGTTCTGCCTGTTATTCATTTACACTCTTTACTGTCTCAAATTTAGTTTACGTTCCTTTATCTGCATTTTTGTTTTGAATCACAAAAGGCCTTACAAAAACCTTGGCTAGGCAGACATTCTTTGTGTCCCAAGACAGAGCTGCCTTTTTAAAGATTCCTAGCAATTAGCCAAAATGATAGATCTGTATTGTGTAGTCTACATGCGCCCGGCGTGTAAAGGAATCAGCTTCCAATGTGTAAGAGTTACAAAATAAACCATCAACAACAGTACCTTTAGTAGAACAATATGAGTAAAATGGTCATAAAATTATGAACGTTTAACTTAAGTATTTTTTTGGTCTGCAGATTTTAATACCAACGTTACACTTTGAAAATACTAAACATGTTACAAAATACTATGAAGATATTAGTTGGGTTTTCTAATTATTCCAAAGAAAAATAATTGTAATTGTAATTTTAGACTGTAGGTGTCTATAATCAGCCTTATATGCTACACCTGAACAGTGATGACTCAGTTGTATTGTACCATTTGATTACATTTCACAGAAAACTCATGGAGGCATAGGTACGTAGGCAAAACAATGCTACAGGTTCAGTGTTTAATTGCGGGCCAATTGTATGCCCCCAAATAAGAAGAAATTAAAAATTAAAAATAAATTAAGCCCAATGTTATTAGCACTGGAAGCCAATGAAGTTCCATGTGATGAGTTTGACTAAGAAGCCTTTAAACTCAGTTGCAGATTTCTCCTCCTTTACACTGCCAGCCACAACTCACTCTCAACCCAGTAGCAGACCCGGAGCACTCAGTTCCCCATGCATGGGTTGGAACTTCCCCTTCTCATCAGGGACACACAGCTCTGTTTTCCCTTTCACTAACACAAATGTAAGCATTTACAGAAAAGCTCATTTCTGACAAAAAAAATGAGGTTTTAATGAAGCAAAAATGAAACTCATCCTACACCCCCCAATCTCATTTCCAAAAGAAATCATGCACAGAGGAGCCATCTTTTCAAAGCTCCCTTCATTTGCAACCAGGAGTGGTCTGCAGCATCCTCTTACCTGTCACTTTTATTGTCTTACTCTTCCTTGCACCTTGCCCACAGATGAATTCAGACTGTCCCAGTCCTAGTCTTTTCCCTCCTGATGTAGAACAGTGTCATCCTGCTACCTGCTAATTCGCTTTCAAAACGGAAATCGATGACACTGCTGGAAACTCCAGTGGAGGGAAAAAAGTTTGACTGTTAAGGTGTTTGTCTGAGCTCCCCTTGCTTTGACAAAACTTTATGTGGAATATCCTGTCAGGTTTCCTCTTTTCTTCTGTCTGTGCTTCTCTCTGGCAGGGAGATCTTTACTGTCTTAAAATATTCTTGCACAGTGTCAGCAAATCAGACATTTATCTACAATTAATCTGCAACTTCACGTTTAATACAAAGCAGCTCACTTGCCCACGACATTCAGAGAATTAGTTATTTAAGGAGTCAAGCATAGGTATTAATATAGATAATTGTCTACTTAAAATGTAAACTGACCAAAGTCACATTACAATAGTCATTATTACCAAAGCAGATCATGCTGCCTTAACATTAGAAAGCCTGCCAGGGATAGCGTCATTGACAGAAACATGTGCTCTCAAAACAATTCAAGAGACTTCTGATTGTGTTCTGAAAAGAAATAGGACTCCAGATTCTTTAGGCCAGACTTCTAAAGAGAAAAGGACATGTAAAGATACCAAACCACTGCAACTTTTCCACAGAAGAGGCACTTCTGTGATTTCAATACAGATTTTTATAATTGTTTCACAGCCATTTATGAAAAACCCAACCGATGAATCAGTCTGGCAAACCCCAGAAATCTATGGGCTCCCTAAATATCTCCTTTTCCACTAATTTGGACTACAGTCCAAAGTTTAAGCCTGCAAACCACTGATCTAATGATTAGGTACCCACAGGACAGGGATGAGTCTCTGGTTGCAATTATCTGTATAATGAGTGTTGGCACATTTTCTATGAAACGCTTCTTGAACACATCATCAGTCTTTAGAGCGGGAATGGTATAGCAAAATTTTGCACTCTTCTAAATGAAAGCCTTCATGCATATTATTCTGTCATGAAGTTAAGGCTTTGCCATGAGGAATTAAAGCACTCATGATTTAAACTTAACGTACATGTCATAAAAGAGGGGGGTTGTTGTAAGATGTGGGAGATACAGAACTGAAGGCAACAGTGCAGCGATCAGTTAAACAGAGTTTGCAAAAATGTTTGTTAACATAGCTTTGAGTAAAGTTAGGAAGAGAGCTATGATCAAACAGTTATTCTGCCACTCATTTTTTCCATTCATATTGTTTCCTTGATGGTATTCCATCCTTTGATGTGCACACAAATATTCCAGCAGATTAGGTAAGACCTGTCTTAAAATCAATGCAGTTTAACCGGGGCAGCAAACTGAATTAAGGTGAATCAACACGAGAAGTCTTTGATGCAGTTTAAATATTAAGTAAGTAGCTCAAACACTGATTAGTCAAACCTGTTTTGGGAGAAAAATAATTTAAAAAACCCACGCAAAACATAGGCTGCTCATGAAGAACAACAAAAGCACAGTGGAAAAGATAAAGAAGCATCCCTGAGACCAAAGCAAATTTGGGTTCATGGGGTCAAATTTTACAGTCCTTATGCATGAAAGATACATGTGCCTAAATTGTGCAAAGTACTTCCTACAGGTGCTTCCTGCCCTACAGTTACTTTAATCTTCACCTTAATTAGTCCAGGTTACTAGCTAAAGGTATAAATTGCTATTTGCTTTTCAAAAGAATCTCATAGAAATGTTGAAGAATCAGGCTTTTTGTAAGTAAAGAAGGGAGATTTCTGCCTTATTTCTTTCCTCTCATTTTCTTCTCAATGCATTAGGCTTTTTCATTTCTACCAAAGTCAAGGAACTCATACAGAGTGGTCAGATAGTTATAGTGCAGCAAAGGACACACACCTGTTAGTAAGCAGCAAATTGGTCATCTGAAAAGAGCCCCAGACAGGTGAGATATGCCCATTCATACATATTCTGTAACTGAGGACGTAGGCAGGGAAGATGCTCAAAACTCAGTAATTTGCCTTAAATTTTCTGCTGTCACTAACAGCAGGATTTCCAAGCATTCTCATGGCATTTGCAGGAACTCAATTGATCTAACGGACACCCAGTTTTAGGCAGGCAAGAGCTTTGTTTACAGCCATGGAGTTATGATGCAGGATCATGTCCTTCCCTGTGGAGTCACATGAGGTTGGAACATCGCCTAGTCCATGAGAAATTCAATGGAACAGAAGGAGAGATCCATTTACTCCTCAGAATTTACCTGTGACCTGTTAATGAGTTCTTAATTTTGCTCTAATTTCTCCACATGTTTGGCAGTCTGGTGCAGCAGGGAAGGCTGAAAGCAGAATGGAAACTGAGGCGTAACTTCCCCTCCTTCCTCAGAAACATTCTGGCAGGTTTTGTGTTTCTTTTGGAAAGGTGGATAAATTGTAGTCTTTCCCCACCTGATTTTTGTTTCAACAATTACAGCTCTGACATGTTCCTGTCAGTTTGACATATTTGTATTTCTCTTATGTACTTGCTGATTGATTAATATCCAAGAGATAATATTTTAACTCAGACAGAATAAGGCTGTAATTTTTTCATGGTCTTTGAATCTTGCCCCCAAAAAGAATCAATGTTTGCACCACAGAAACGAGAGAGAGAAAGAAACAAAAATACACCAGAGGGAAAAATTTGTTGCTAGGTTATTTCTTAAGAGAGTCCATATATTCAGTGATACTATTTAAGCTACCTCTAGCAGCTTTGGCGTGGTTTGGGCCAGACTAGCCACTGAAACAAACGACAGATGCTGTCTGACCTCTCTCCCTTCAAAGATGAGAGACCATCTCCCTTCAGGGAGAGGAGGAAGAGAGAGAAAAAAGACTTAAGAATTTAAAAGAAACTTAACTACTTTAATGAAATATTAATAATAAAATAATAAAAAGAAAAGATAATTATATCAAAAAAAGAAAATAATGCAATATATATAATATATGCAAAACCAGTATCAAGCTCCCAGGCTGACAATCACATCACCAGCAGGCACTGGGAAAGTCCCAGACTGGACTCAGTGATGGACAGGAGCTGAGCTCAGGAACTTGATTCAGGAACGTACAGATCAGGATCTAAGGCAGATGAACAGGCAGAGTCCTCCTTGGAGGCCAGCCATTGAAGAAAGAGAGCTGACCCTTTGAGCCCTCAGCTTTTATACTGAGTGTGGGGCAGATGGGATGGGATACCCTGTTGATCAGTTTTGGGTCACCTGTCCTGTCCCATCCTCCCAACAGGTGCGACCCCTCTATGCTCTTCTGCTTCTGACCCTCCAACTTGGTTCATACCAAAGTTAGCTGACCTTGGTTGTTATAGCAGTAAGTGTAAGTAGGACCCACTCTACATACCATTCCTTGGCATAAATTATAAACAATCAGGTCTTACCACTCTGGAAAAGGACAGTGTGTCACAAATATGTTGTTAATTTCAGAGAATTCAGTTAGTTAGAAGGTGGTTATCTGCAAAGTAAAATTACTGAACAGAAAATATTGGTTCTGTTTTACCTCAAACCAGGACAAGCTTTAATAGAATTTGTTGCATTTAGCAATTCCAAGTGCTAAGGAAAGCACAAGTGACAGTACAGTAGCATGGAAATAAAGTATGAATCTTCTTCTGTAGCTTACTCCCCAAGTACTCAGAGATCTTCTACCTCAAATATCTACCATACGGACAATCTTCAAATGCCTACTAGATATCATGATGCTTCATCTCACTCATGGAACTTCCTCATGAAAGGGCTACTTTTCTTTAATTTGACACATTTTTTATATATGTTTCCATTAATATTTATCTAAGACTAAAATTTGAAACATAAAAATCCTTGAAGATTTTTCCACCTATAGAAGGTGGCCTATATTCCAGAACATCTACAGTAAAAATTACTATGCTAAAAGTCATAATTTCTGAAAGTCATATATACATGACACTTCAGTAGGTAACACCACACATGTTCATTTGGACAGGGAAAAATTACGCTCATTATTAGTTTTAACATCAAAATACCAGCTCACCTCTGCTCCGCTACACTGTTCTAGTAAGACCTAAGAATATAGCTCAGAGATATGTTTTTTCCAGGTACATGGGAAGCATTAATGGGTGATAGTTACATCAAAGAATTTAATCTTTTTGCTCCTGTCTCAAGTCTAACAATTTTCATCCTGTGTTTTGGAAAGTGATCCATTCTTGACCTAACAATTACAAGTGATGGAGATTACAGCTGGTTGGGAAAAAAGAAAAACAAACAAACAAACAAACAAATTTTTTCCTTAGAAGAAATCTCAAATGGAATACCTGAGTTCAGATTTTTTCAACTAAAATTGCGAATTGAAAGTCTGAAATTACTATTTAAGAAGAAAGCTGTTTTAAACCAGTCTTAAATACAATAGCATGGGGGTTCGTTGTTAAGCACTGAATCTTTATCTGATAGTATATTTTATGTCAAAATAAGATATTAGACCTATGCTTGAGGAAAGTTCATATTTGGGGAAAAAGAGTGAACATGTTTAAAAAAAAATTTCCATAAAATTGTTGATATCTGTATAAAAGAAAGATTTCTCTGAATACATATGTTCTACATTCAAAAAAATCCCTTGTTAAAATGCTTCAGTAGCTAATTATTCTCTTTTATAATTTGCATTGTAGTTGAATTTGGCTATCACCAAATGCCAGGTAATCCTTAGTCTCTTTGCTTCAGAGTCAGGGAACCTCTTCTGTCAGATCCTGCATGTGCTTTTTCAGATTCAAATCAAGTCATATTTAAGCTTCTTTTGTTTTAGAAACCACAGTTCTAAATCCAGCCTTTTACCACCACCACCAAAAAAAAAAAAGTTAAAATACTTTTTAAAAGAGATTAATTGTGTTTTTTAATATTTTATTCAAGGAATTATCAAACAATTCACTGGTGTATTTTTGGCACCATATCCCTAGTACCTGTAGATAATCATCTTGCACTTTGAAAACCAGCACTTCTCTATATGTCTATATGTAATAATGCAATTCATAATCTGCACTTAAAATATCTGTTTATGTAGTCTCCATAATGACGATACTGTGTGCTTAGAAGATGAATCAAAACTTTCATTATCCTTAAGAAAATAAGAATCAGTTTAAAGAAGATCTATCATGGTGTCTTACTACCCTTTAGAAGAAAACAAAACAAAACAATTATTATAATTTTTTGAAATAAGTTCAACAGGGAAACAGCTCTTCTCTTCTTTAAAGAGCTCAAATTCTTAACATATTGCTACTAGTATTTGTAGATTTCTTTTTCTGATGTTTCTCCTTGTCCTCTAAATATCAAAGGTGTCTCCTTTAAGTGCTATTTTAAACTGGGTATCAGAAAAGCTTTGCTTCTTGTGACTCATGGGTTAGGAAAAAAAATTATTATAGCATTTAATCCAAACACTTCTAGTTTGTTTTTAACTCCTGTTTCAAACTGGAGCTACAGAGGAGATAAAAAGCAGAATCCCTCCTAATTTCCATCTTCCCCTTTTTCCACAGTAACAGGATCATGGTTTCTGTTTCAGTTGTTGTCAGATGGAAGTGAATCTAATGATTATGAAGGAAGTGTGGTCTTGAAAGCCCTAGAGAATTCCATAGTCCACAACCAGAAGTTGTATGGCATGGTTTTGGGAAACAACACTTTACACATATTCTAAATATGACTTTTTAGGTTTGTGGGAATCACTGAAAGCCATCCTGCTGCAGCATCATTTCTATACCGGCAGTACCTTACTGAACAGTTTGAGTGCCTGGAGTAACAGAAAATTTTTGTTTTGCTGGTGTGTGCAGCTTTGCCTCACTTATTAAACTACCTTTATTTTGATCCACAAGTTTTCTCGCTTTTGCTCTTCTGATTCTCTCCTCCGTTTCACTGCGGAGGGTGGTGGTGTGGGTGTGGGCGATCAGGGTTGGAGTAAGGGAACAGCTAGTGAATGCTTGGTTATGGATGGACGCCAACCCACCACAGTATTGAATGCACATGATGACAGAGTTCATCGCTACAGCTTAACCATCCTCTGACACTGCAAGAGGCCTTACCATGGTCTAACCCCACACAAGTGAAGTTCACTAATAACTCGGTTTTAACAGCGTAAGCTCTATCCCTATGGAATGCTGAGATCTGGCCATGCCAGGTTCCCGGCATTCACCGCTCAGCCGTGTAGACATAGCAAATAGCCCTGCACCAAGCAGGGTCATCTCTGGATCATGCTATTTGCATAAAGCTAGCCAAATATGCATAACCAAACAATTTGGACTGGTTTAATTCATGACAGGGCAATCACAAATGTAATTTGCCTGAAATCAGAATGCGAACCTCTGTGGAGGACACTATGGCAGGGAAGAGAGTTTGGTCTGCAACATTGACAAGGAAATTTGTATTGCCAAATGTGCACAGGAAAGCTGGGGCACGTGTAAGAGGAATCAGTCAGTGCAGAGCATAAGAAAGCCCAATGGCAATGCCAGGAGAACCCCAGTGCCATAGGAATAAGAGCACACCATGCACACTGCTTTTCTAAGATATTTGCTACTCCCTTATGCTACCTTGCCATCTAGTTGAAATTCGGTGTGCCCCTTGAGGCTTAGAAAGCACTTGCCAATGGTAAGGCAGTCCAAGTGCTGAGAGCATGGCCTTTCATTGTAACAGTCCCCAGAGAAACACTAAGGACCAAAATCCTGTTTCCTTCCCTTTGGCCACCTCTGTTAAATGCCTTTCCCCCTCACTCCCTCTCTGGTTGCTGGGAAAGATGATATTGCATATCAACCTACAGTGGCTTTGCTGAGTTTGCAGATTCCTGGGTTTGGTTTTTTTTTTTTTTCCCCTTCCTTTTTCTTTTCCCTGTTGCATTTGATTTATAGCTTTAGAACATTATTTGAAGGCTTGCAGTCTGTTTCTGGAGGACTCCATTTGAAGACATCTCTGCAGTCCCTCCCCCACTTCTCTTAAGGACAGTTCATGATAAGACTGCTTGCAGCGCCTTCTGCCTCTGATAGTCTCTCCAGTCCAGGAAATTCACTTGTCCTTTCCCAATAAATTACTCACTATGGGTAATAGATCAGATTCTGTCCTTTCTTTGCTTTATGCCTAAAAGACTTGCTCAGCTGCTGAGTATTGTATAAAAAGTGTTGGTCTATAAATTTTTTGCTAGGAGTTAAACCATTCTGATATATACAAGATGTGGTGTGAGGGATGTCCAAGCAGATGCGCCATCAACATTGCCTCAGCATTTGAGTGTTTTCTTTTCATATTCTTCAGGCCTACAACAAACAGCACATAGACAGAAGCTCTGTTACCCCTAATAGGTAAGGGGAAATATAACTTACCTGAGTGAAGAAACTCTCACTGTCCTTGCCACACCAAAATATGACCAAGTCAGACTGCAGCTGTTTAATATTTCATCTTTGAGTGAGATGTTAAGGAAAAAAAAAAAGGCCTCCTACCCATACGAGGCTGTATCAGCTTTGCAATGCTGGACATGGACGTGGCAGAGAGGTGGCCAGTTTCTGAGACAAAAGCCCTTTTAGTTTCCTCACAACATTTCTTCAGGAATAAGCTCTGGAACAGACTCTTCTTGTGGTTGCAGCACAATAACACAGCATACTGTCCCATAGATAATCTAAGCCATGCTGCTGGCTTGTGAGCCACAGATCTTAATAAGACCAATGAAAATGCTGTGGTAAATTCCTTGCAAAGCATTTCTTAACCATCTTCTACATAAACACACTTTGAACCTTTTGTGGATACTTCCATGTGAGATGTCTAATTTGACGCTTTATGAGTCACCTGTTCCCTGGAAGACATAGAACAGTGAATAATCATTGGTCAGTGGAAACTCCTAACAGAGAAGAAAATAATTAGTGCCTTATATATTCGTAGTGGAGCAAAGAAGAAAAGTGAGCCAGAGCATATGACCAAATGACTGGAAGTTGATGGGAATGGTGCAATTTGTCAAGTCACTTTAGTTTTCGTTTGTTCCTTCTTTCTAGCCTTATGTTTTATTATTATTATTATTATTATTTATTATTTTTATTAGGTCTACAGGAATTTACTCATTAGATTTGCCTATTCATCTTTCTGAATCAAGTTGGCCAAAGATCTCTCTCCTCTTGAATGTGAGACAGAAAGGCAAACAAGAGAAACTATCTCATGAGAAGAAACACCCATATACATATGCAACCAAAAAATTCAGTTACTGACACAGTTCTCAAGCAGATCTTAAAAAATGCATTCTGTTCCTGCTCAAATGGTATTTATCTATCTCTGCTCTTTCTACAGAAAAAGAAACACAGTAAATATCACCAATTCCTTCCTCTCCCCAAAGGTGGTGGTGACTGCTTAAAATAAAACTCTGAGGGTATAAGCCAGGCACAAATTGGTGAAGTTAGGGTCATGAAAATTAAACACTGTTACCCACACAGCCATTTTGAGCCAATTTTACTATGTGTATTTATAAATCATGAATGGAAAACACCCTCATTTTTATAGAGGAGAAACATGTTGCATTGACATTAAGCTGATGGAGAGGGAAAAGGAGGGAGGGTTAAGCTGACTGAACTTGTTTTGGGATTCCACTCAGTGGTTCTTCATGCAACCGTTTGTAGGTAAAGTTGCTCTGTGAAATCAGCATGTGACAGCATTATCAAATACTATTGCTGGCTGCTGAACAGAAACAGGACCTGCCCTTTTCATTTGTTGTGGTTGTGATGGTGGGGGGAAATCAGTTTTAGTTTGTTTTGGGTTTTGTTTTTTTTTTTCCTCCCCATAGCTTGGAATGTTTTCTAACTCAAGCATAGATTTCACATGAAGGCCACATACACTCTTATAGCCCCTTTGCCTTTGGAAACCTATGCACTTTGTGCTTCTAAGTCACAACAAACACCCATATATTTCTGTTGGCATGGAATGGCCTAGCATTTGAAAAACAACTGTGCAGAATGCTAATTTCACTGTTTCTACTCCAGTTCTTTATTTCTGCACATCTGTGAGTGAGAAAAACATAAGGTGTATTTAGAAATTAGGCTTTTCAGAACAACAATGCCTTGAAGGTAGACCACATTGTCCTCAGCACTAATGCCACGTAAAACTCTCATGCCTGAAAAGAAGAAAAGAAACTAATTCCTGTGGTAGAGCAGCAGCTCAAGGGACCATTTCAGAAATGCAAAGATAAACAAAATATGCTGTTCCATTGACATTCACATCTTCCATCCTTGTGTTTCAACTTTTTGTTCAACATTTGGGAAGAGCCTTTCACCTCCAGGTTCTCAGCCAACAACACAGGTTCTACAGACTACTGGCAAGCAAATCAACGTTTTAATGTGGCTCTGAGGATTTGTGACACGTTGCTAAAATATGAATAGCTCTTCTGTTTCTGACTGTGTTTTGGTCCTGGAGGAGGGAGGCAGCACACCGAATGCTTGTGCCAAAGATCGATCCTCTGGCTGAATGCTGCATGTCTTGCCCCAACCCAGATCAATTCACAGCACAGTTTCTACCATCCCTAACATTCCCCTTGGACACTCTCTAGGGTCCACGTGGGCCCTAGTTCCTCACTAAGAAGTGTAATTTATTAAAGAGGTGCACCATCCTGCAGTGTGACTCAGCCTCTAACACCACTTTGCAAACAGCAAAGATAAAATACATTGAGCAAGGGCTGAAACTGGGCCAGCAACAAGTGGTACTGATGTGGCAAATGGAGGAAAGTGATTTGCATTTTGTTAACAATTCGGTGATAGTGCTCTTGTTCAGCGGAGGTGACAACAGAAGAGTAAGACTAATATAGTAGGGAATGCCTGTGAGTCTTCAGAAAAGTGGAAACAAATACTGCTCAGCTTTACAGAGGTTGCAACACCATGAAAGTAAATACAGGAATGAAATACCTATGTTTTAATACTTACACATCATTATAAAAGAAATACCTCTCTCACATGTATTTCAATGTGAAAGGAAACAAACACCTGATCTATATTTTCATATCTAACTCTACTGAGTTTTATAGACCTTACAAGAATGTGAAAGATTGTCAATAATCTCTCTTTATCCACACAGACTAAATGATAGCAAAGATCAACATCAAAGTACCTGATTAATGAAATTTACACAGTTGAGAAACACAGCCAATGAAAATGCAGCATGTTCAAACAACGCTCATGCTTTTTCCAAGGTGTTAGTGACAAGCATGGTGATTTTTGCAATCTTTCTTCAGGAAACGCTCTTTCCTTCCTCCCATCCCTACCTCAAGTTCAGATATAAAAAGAATTGCCATGATGGAAGAAAATAACTATTTGCTTACAGAACTCCTTCACAATCTCCAGATTAAACATGCCTCCAGAGGCTGGTTGAAAGTACCTGCATCTCCAATGAGGGGTCCTGCGGATTGCAAGGAAGATTATTTTTAATTCAGCTAACAAAAAAAAGATATTCAGGCAAACAGATGCTGATGGATCTTCTTCCACCCTAAGTATTTCCAATCTGACCTTGATGGAATGCATACACTGTTTTTATTTTATATATTTACATACTGACAGCTAAAATTGCATGTCCTTCTGGCGGTTCATAGATGGTCAGAATATCTTCACAACTGCAGCAAAAAACTTCCTTTTCTTTTTTCTTATTATTTTCTTTATCTTTCTCTTTTTAATTCTTCACTTTTTCTTTTTCTTTGTTTTGTTGGCAATAGACTTTCAGAAAGTCCACCTTATGTTACAGTGCCTGGTATAAGGTGCATATTCCATGTCTGAAACTGAAAAAAGTTAATTAGTATAGAGAAAACCGTTGAGAAATTAGTATTGAGAAAAATCAGTAGAGAAAACTACAAGCTATTGGTGCTGAGTTTTCCTGTGTTTACTTGCTGTAACAGATATTTAACTCCAAGCAAAAACTAATGGAATAGAGTAAGAATAAGCATGAAGTAAGACACTACTTCTTCCAATTGCAAACAGACTATTTGTTGACATATTTGAATTCTGTCCATGGTTGTGCTTCTGAAAGCAGACGCGGATTTATTTTTTCTTTAAAAGTCATAGGGATATGGCCCAGGGCAAATCATGAATGACAATGGCTCTACAGAAATGGGTTCAAAGCAAGTGGGAAAACTTAAAGGATGTGAAGAAGCAAGGGGTTTAGAGCAGTGAAATCTGTGGAATGCAAGAGCCTTCCAGGAAAAAAGCAACTGTACTGTGGCTTGAGCTTTGATGGACTGCATGGGCATTTTCAGTATCACATTTGTTCTTCCACCGCCATTTCACTCCTGCTTCCAGGCCATTACAACTGTGATAGGCTTTAAACCTGAGAGAAGAAAACTCAGGAAACAGTGCAATATGTAAAAATACTCCACAGATCGGCATGCTTTAACATACTTTCTGACTGGAACTGCTATCAGAGAATGGTGATCTAACTGGTATTTTTGCAGAATGAAAGTGTGCACACTGAGCAAAATGATATGTGATCCTGGAGGAACTCAACTCATAAATAGACATAGAAGTAGAACAGAAAATTTACAGCAAATCTCAGCTGCAGGATAGAAAAGGACTTTGCTCCACTTGTAGCTGAGGGTTTTACAACCTGTAGTCTAAAACATACTTTAAACTTCATAGATCCTGTGAGGATGCTCAAAAGCTGAAGATCCTCATGAGACTTTAACACATCCCACCCCCAAACATTAGGTTAAAAGATTGGCTTATGACTGACAGAAATGAAACACTAAGCACTTGACTGAAATTGCCTGCTGTAACAGTGACAGAGTTAAGTAGAAAACATAGTTCACCGAATTCCAACTGCCAAGAAGGAGAAATGTTTCCCAGTGAGACACAATACATAGGACAGGCCTGCACTGAAATTGGTGTTCCCCCAAACTAGCTCTGTGATAATGATGTCTGAAAAAAAATCTTAGGCTATGTATATGAAGTATGTTGAAGACTGAAAAATCTTCATGAGAAGTCAGATAAATTATTTCACAGAGCACTTCATATTCCCTAAACCAGACTGCTGGCAAGATTCTTGCTTAAAGTTATGAGGATTCCTGAACTACTCTTGACCTGTTCAATAGGTAGGTTTCATTTTAGATGAAGAGAGAAACAAAAATCCTCAACCACCCTCAAGAATCTTCTTGGAGCTTCTAAGCCTTCTGCATACCTTTTTTCACTGCATTAAAAAAAAAAAAAAAAAAAAAAAAGTTCATGCAAAAACTGGCCAAGAGATACAGCTCAGTTGATGGACATTTTTAAGCTCCTATGAGGAGCAGCACTGGCAAAATTCCTAAGCCTGCAAGGGAACATGTTACTGTGTGTCAGCCTCTGGATCGTGGTAAACTGGTTTTGCTGTGGAGTGCTGGAGAAGCCTCATGTGCCAGCTTAGCCTAAGGGCTGTGATGCTTGAAAGAGGGCAAGAAAAAACATCAGCTACATAAAGAGGCCTGCTACAGGTTTGGAGCATTTAGAACCGTAGTTTTGTTTATAACTAACTATATTGAAAGATTTTCTCCATCTGAAAAAAAATTTTTTAGGAGTTTGTGTTCTGCAGAAGCCGGTTTCAGACGTGGAGAACTTGATTAGCTGGGAAAAAAAAGTGATTCTGGCTTAAAGACATTTTCTATCTTCAGAAGACTAGGTATATACAGCTTGAAAATGATGCATGAGTTCACATTAACCTAGGTAAATTAGAGTTCACCATGAAAAAAAGGCATGCTCTAAATTCTGCATTCTCTTTCAATGCTACTAATTTATTCTGAGTACAAAGGTTTGGTTAAAGCTATGAGAACGTTTATAAATAGGCATTACAATTCTCTTAAGGGTTAAATTAAAAAAAGAAAGAGTGTATATTTATGATATATATTTAGTAATAGATATATCTGTACTTACATTCCTGAGTCTTCTCTGTTCTTGTCCCCTTGTTTGTTCTTCATCCTTCAAACTATCCTCTGGGAAGCTGCAAAGAGATTTTTTGAATGAAAATCATAAAGATCTTAAACGACAAATTTGTACCCTCAAAAAATTCCATACTTTCCAAGGTTTCACAGACTAACATTGAAAATTTACATGTTGTGCTTTAGAATTGCAGTTATCTTGACTCAGTTTTTCACACTGTGTAGACAGAAAGCATATACATTTTTTATTTAATAAATTTGATTTTAAAAGTGTCCCAAAAGATATTGTTGTCATACCACAATATACTTTGGGAGGGTAATAAAAGATCCTGCCTTTTTTTTTTTTTTTTTTTATTTATCAAGATCTAACAGCATTGCAAAAGCTGTGTATTACAGTTATTTCTATATGGAAGAAAATAAGTGTGCCAACTTGAGGTAAGCCAAAGCCAGTTATTTTAATTATATACATTCCAATGTTACTTCTGTTTTTACAGATATATATATATGTAAAAAAAAAATGAATAAAGAAAATACAGTCCCAAATGATTATTTATTTATAACTAATTAGATATCCATTTCTATATGGCTTCACCTGCATGCTGTGATTCTTGTTGGTGAGAATTTAACAGAGTTTATCTCCAGCTGTATTGTTGAAAACCTCCTAGATTTGAAATTTCACAAAAAAACAAACAAACAACAAAAAAAAAGGCTCCCTTAGAGCACTGCATCACTTTCATCTTGGTTATAGCTGAAAAAATCCAAGAGCAGCCAGCTATGGTCCTGGCAAGAAAATGGCTGCCCAGATCCCCTTATGAAGCGGGTAACTCAGCACTCACTGTCCCTTGAATAGGAAAGTAAGACTGACTTTTCCTTCCTTCACGTTGACTATCCCTTGCCCATTCTTGCCACAGGCACAGCAAGACTCCACTGAACTTGGCTTTTGTTCTGCACTGTTGCACTTACCCAACAAAGGCATCACAGCCATTATATTAGCTGAATCATTGCCTGGTTTGATATTAGCATGGACATGTCTGCTTAAGCAGGTGCTGACAGACCTGAACTCATTCTGCCTGCTTTCGGCACTGCCTGGGTGAAAGCCAGGTCCAGTCCAGAAAATATTTTCTATCACTATTTTTTTCTCTAAATAATAGACACTACCTGCAGGTTTTGGCAGTAAAAGTTGTTGTAAGGTCAAAATATTCTCCAAATGGTGGACAAAAACAACTGCCACAGAAATGGGTCTTCTGAACTAACACGGGACAGAGGTGCTTTCAATACCAGGAATTCCTGACAACCAGTCTGATGCTCCACAGCTCCTGCAGTTTCTCTCAGCTTGTCTAATAGGTAAACTATAGTGAAAAATCTCATTAGGTTAAGCTTTCTTCAAAGCTGTGTGATTTAAACATGTACTAAATCTGATAGGGTTTTGTGGTTTTGAACTCCTGATAAATAGTTTCTCTTTCTTGTCACCTCCCACCCACCCAAAATAAAGTAGGCGTCCTCGCAGGGCAGTCTAGTATTCTTTTAAGAAGCCAAAATAAGCCCAATGCAAAACAATGACACTAACACTAGCAATAACAACAACAACAACAATAGTAATAATAATGCTAACAACAACAACAACAATAATAATAATAATATATGGAGAAAACTCTTTGTCTCACATATTTTGTGTTCCTTCTTCCCACTAAAAACATTTTCCCCTTCTCGTTTTTTTTTAGTTGGTTTCCCTGCCTTTGTGCCTGTTGCTTCTTTGGTTTGTTCCCTTAGTTCCCACCACACGGTCACAACCAGCCACGTTTCGTAGCTCTGCCCAGTGAGGAGCATATTTTGTTTTGCAGATGGCATGTACGCTGTTATAAAAACAAACCCAAATGTTTGTGGTTTATAGGTGTAAAGAGGACCCATTAGATGGGGTGGAAATGGATCATAAGAGAGTCCTTTACTGAAGCGCTGGCTGTCTCCTGAGCCAGTGCAAGAGGCGGTGAGGGGAAGGGGTGCAAGCGCATGTAGTTGCTAAACCCGAGCCCCAGTGACAGTCCTGTCTTTTAGTTTATTTAGTTGTTTTCTCTCTCTGTCCCACTGGAAAGTGTTATAAAATTCAAACCAGAAGGAAAATAGTGCGTTCCCTTATTTGAGTAGCCACAGCATACATTCAATTTTGAATTAAATGAGTTCTTTTTGTTATGTCCAAAAGTAAGTGGACAAGCCAATAGTTTTTAACTAGCTTGAGTAAAGGTGACAGTTATCTCTGACTCCAGGAGTTCCACTTTTTGAAAATATTTAAAAATGTTATCTACTTATACTGCAGTATCTCTAAGATGTCTTGTATTATGCCCCTTCTGTGCTTGTACATTGAGTTGTTCCATACATGACAGCTATGCAGTAGGAATTATGCATCTCCAAGTTTATTTAAACCTACTGGGCTGGTGCTATCACACAATGCCTACTCATACTACACAGGAAAAAAATCCAAAAAAATGCACATCTGTGTAAAATTCAAGCATTATGGTGAGGTGCACACTGTGAAAAGCAATGCAGCTTGATTCACATAAGCATGAGATGAAATACAGATCTCTTTTGTCAACTTTTCATTACTTGAGCTAAGGAAGGAGTGTTACAGACACCAAGCTTTTTCCTAACTCAAAATAAGGCAGGTATTTCGCTATACAGTACAGGATAAAAATCTTCCTCTCTGCCTTGACTTTGTTTTGATCCAGTCAAGTTTATCAGCAGCAGTTCAGGTGGAGATGATTCTGCAATACGTATTTCCCAGAGGAGATTTGTGACCTCAAGTGTGGTGCATTATTACAGACGGGCCCATGCAAACACTCTGCCCTATACCAAACAAGCGTCATAAGAAATTCACAGGGCCTTGAGGCCAAGAACGCACATTGAGTCACTTAAGTTCTGTGCTGGAGCTAATAAGCTCAGCTGGACCTGAGTTGCAGAGTTACCTCAGAGTTCTCAAACCACGTGCATGCAAATTTGCTGCCTGCCTTTTTTGTCGGCACTCAGGCTGGTGCCTTCCCTGTGTGGGAGGCAGGGGCTCCTGGACAGTGCTGGTTTTCAAAACAGACTCCATTTTCACTCCACAAACCCCTGCTTTGAGGTCTCCCAAGATCTGACCCTGGCTGTCCTGTCCTTGTGTTCTGCATTCTGGTCTGTGTGCTGCTGAGCTGCCTACACGAGGTGGTTTTGCAAGGCTCTCTGTACCACTCCTAGTTCTGCATGGAGCTAATGTGGTTCCAACAAGGTTTATTAGCTCTGGCTCCATTCCACTGGAAAGCACCCACAGAATTTCCAAAAATGCAGATAACACCAAAGAGAAGACAGCAGCACTAGTGTGGTGCTAAACCTTTAGTAACTGTCCCTCCTGGACACAGCCTTCCTCGATTTCTCTGACACAAATGCACAGATTGACAAGGAATCACTGCTAGTGAAGGGCTGACCAAAATATTCATGGTATCCTTCTACATATAGCTGTTTACAGTGTTTCAGAGGAAAGGAAATTAAATCGCAGAATGTCCATCCAGAATACAGCTATCCAATCGAGTACAATTGTGCCACTTGAGTATCTCAAGTGACCAGACAAAGCTCTTAAGCATCTGATATTTCACTGCACTTGTATCTTTCAGAAGAGTGGTGTGAGTTAAGCTGTTTTGGACTTTTGTCAAAAACCAGGAGGAGGGAAGCAAAATCTATAAGTCAGGTGGATCAAGAACATACTAGAAGGTAAGCCTAGGTCTCCTGCAATGTGTAAGTGCCCTCTCTATCCCTCCAAATAAAAAATTACCTTGCTTTCTCATTCCTGGCTCGCTCATTATGCATTTATAGAAATAAAGTATCAATAGGAGAGGTGGCTGAAGTTGCATCTCAGGCAAACCCATAATGCTAGCAACCATGATTTTTCGCTTGAGCTGCATTAATAACAGGTATTCAAACATATTTGAATGTAGGCTCTTTCAGATTCACACTCTATATGTAGTTAACTGTCTTCTGTTGGCCACTGTGACTGGGAAAGTGACTTTCTCATCTGTGTCCCACGTTTAAACATGGACAGTTTTGGTTTGAATACACTGCAAAACATAAAAATATGGTTAAATCTGAAATATTTTTAGAAAGAAGTACCATTTCTATCTCAGCTGTAATTACAGTTTTTAATTCTTTCTATGCCTACAATGCAAAGTATAGAAAGAGACAGGATTGTTTTGTCTTTAATTTTAAATCTGGAAGGGACCACCACAAGTTCCCAGTATGACCTACAGCACAGTTTCTCCTGCACAAGCTGTCTCCAACCTTCCATAAAATAAAAGATTCTAGGTGCTGGTGAGTTTCACTTCTCGGGAAAGCTATCCCAGTGTTTGTTTAATTAATGTTTAATTGGTTTGTTTCCTTAAATGGTGTTTTCAGTGTCTATTTATTTATTACTTCCATGTTTTTAATGATCTCACATAAAGATAAATTTCTCATGAATAAGTGATTGTCAGAGATTTAAAAGGCTAGCTACATTTTTATGCTGAAGGCGCACAATAAATCATCCAGGTTTTCTAAGATGTCAGTCAGGAACATCATCCTGTTTTCACTGTAACAGCCTACTTTCATGAAAGGGCTTAGGAAGAGTTCTCTGGTGCCAGGCACTTTGTTTGATGTTGCTTGCACAACGCCCTATGGTTTGTACGCTTTGAACGCTTTGATTATGAGTCCCTGGGCATGGTGCCAGTGCCACAAGTGATGCTTGGATGGGTCTGGTCCATTTCCAGTGCTCTTACATTCACCCCACATTACCGGGGCCATGCAGCGTCACAAAAATAAAAGCACAAGTCACCAAAATGACACTTCCAAGGTGAAGGTAGAGAGAAAGCTCTCTAAATGTGTAAACATTTTTTTTGTGTGTGTGTATGTGTAACCGTCTTTCTGCTAATATATTCTTTAGGTTTGGAGTTGTTGCAGCTCATTGAGTTTTTTTTGTCATTGGATAGCTTCTTCAAAGCTCAGCGCAAGGCAGTACCATGCTTGTAGAGTGCACTGATGTAAACAAGTAGACACTTTATCCTCTATTTTCACCTATATTTAGAAAAGACCTTGCCTTTCACAGGAACAGCAAGACACATGCAATAAGTGAAGTTCCAGCAGTGATTTACAGTGTTATCACTGGACACTTCATATTATAATAAAACAGTTTGTGTAAACATAGTTACACGTTGCCATGTTATATGCTGTCACTGACTAACACAGTGAATTGATTATTGTAAAATTTTTACTTTTTTTTTTTACCAAATTAATATATTTTAACCTATAAGGATAACAACACAACTGTGCTTCCTTTCCAGTTATTTCAGGATTCTACCTTATTATCTCATTTTAATAAAAGCCTTGTGGCTCATCTTTCAGATACTGCTCACCAATAATTGCATATTGTATGTTGTGTCTCAGGACCAGCTTTGAAGAAATATCCCCAGAAATAATCCTCCCTTAAAGTTTAAAGTGAGTATCTCTCACGTCACAATAGACCAGATTTTTTTAAAAAACAGTACATGACAAAACAGGGCAGAATCCAGCCCTCTCAAAGGAGCTCTCTTGCTGTTGGGAAAGCCACACTCAGCAGCAGCTGATAAGAGTGGCAGCCCATCAAGGAGGCAAAGTGCTCTTTTGGGAAAGCACTGGGACCTGGGGAGGAAGAATTACTGCCTCTCAAGCCCCTGCTTCCCTGCACATGGCATCCTTGGTTTTGCTGATCCCTGGGATCCTTTCTTACAGAAGCAAAGCACTATCACCTGGCTGGTCTGCATTTCTGGTGCCAATGCAGGAATGTCCACGGCCATGGGGCTGAAGGAAGCCACTCGTTTTCCTGATGAAGCAGACACAAGGATGCACAGCTTACCTGTTCAGCCAACACCACCTTCAGAGGGACAACCCCTGAAAGGACCCTGACTGGAGGAAGGCAGGTGATGCATGACAGTTCCTTGTGGGGTTCAGCACAGCTTGCCCTCTCCAAGGAGGTGATGGGTAATGTTGATGAAAAATTACTTCCTCCAGACCTCGCCCTTCCAGCGCTCAGCTGGGATGCTTGTTCCCAGGCTGGTGCCTGCTCCATGCTGCCACAATACTCCTTCTCTGAATGCAGCCCCGCTCTGCTCTGACACTGGGTGCCATGGTCCCTGTTTGCACAGGTTATTCCTCTTCAGATCAAGAATGTGTCAGAGAACTGACTTTCCCACCAATGGGTGAATCTGTTAGTCACCAACCCAAACAAAAGGAAAGGAAGCAAACTGACACTTTAAGAGAAAACAGCAGGGTTAATCTTCAGATCAGAGAGATGCCCTTTTACCGAGATGTTAATTTTGTTTAGGTTCTGTACTTTGGTTTGCTGTTGTTGCCTCATCCTCTTTCTTTCCCACTCTTAAGAAGAGATGGTGTGCGCTATTATGTTTGGCTTGATAAATTAAAACAACACGAGGACTAGCACTTGGCTACGTCCACAGTATTAGCCTTAGGAAAGAATGACTAAAGTCTGGCTTTTTTCCAAAAGCTTAAAGTGCTTTTACTGCCTCAGAGATACTGGCTCATACCTGTTACATGCCTACAGCACAGACTCTCTAACTCTGCTGCTTTCTGTGTTGTAAAATGCCACACAGTGGGCATTTAACCCATTGTGGATTAAATAAAGGCTTTGCAGGATCTGCCAGAATGGCCAATTTTCACGTAATAAAAAAAAAAAAAAATCAATCAATAAATAAACCCACCTCAAAACCAGAGTGATTAGGATGTCAAAAATATTTCTAGTGCCTCAGTTATCTGTGTGGAGGAGCTAGTCATCAGACAGGGCTGGTGGCATGTCAGGGTGACCTGGGTCACACTTTGTATCTAAAGTCATTAATTTCTTCTGAGACCTCTCCAGATCAAAGGATGCCATGTGCCCACTTACTGCGATAACATAAACATACCTGATAAGGATTCAGATCAGGTATTGAACAGTACAGTTCAAGAGTTCAAGTGAAGACCATATCCTGGCCTGTATCAAAAGAAGTGTGGCCAGCAGGTCGAGGGAGGTGATTCTGCTCCTCTACTCTGCTCTTGTGAGACCCCATGAGTCTGGAGTACTGCATCCAGCTTTGTAGTCCTCGGGAGGATGTGGACCTGTTGGAGCAAGTCCAGAGGAGGGCCAGAAAGACGATCAGAGGGCTGGAGCACCTCTCATATGAAGACAGGCTGAGGGAGTTGGGGTTATTCTGTCTGGAGAAGAGAAGGCTCCAGGGACACCTTATAGCGCCCTTCCAGTGTCTGAAGGGGGCCTACGAGAAAGCTGGAGAGGGACCTTTTACAAAAGCATGTAGTGATACGACAGGGGGTAATGGCTTCAAATTGGAAGAGGGGAGACTTAGATTAGGTATTAGGAAGAAATTCTTTACTGTGAGGGTGGTGAGACCCTGGAACAGGTTGCCCAGAGAAGCTGTGGATGGCCCAACCCTGGAAGTGTTCAAGGCCGAGCTGGGTGGGACTTTAAGCAACCTGGTCTAGTGGGAGGTGTCCCTGCCCATGGCAGGGGGGTTGGAACTACATGATCTTTAAGGTTCCTTCCAACGTAAACCATTCTATGATTCTATGATTCCATGATCCTTTAAGGATCTTTTCTTGTAAACCCAGTTGTAGCTGTGCCTTTCTCTCCAAGATTTCCCTAGCCCAAAGAGTCACACCTATGACTTCTACTTAATTTCTTCTTCCCTTCTCCTTGGAATATCCCCCTCCACATGGGCTGCTGGGTTTGGAGCATGCTTCAGTTCCTTTCCATTTGAAGTTAAAAAATCTTTTTCAACTGTGATCAAAGGCTGTCATCAAAATGCTTCCTCCTCCTTTCATGTTGATTTGCAGGTTATGTTTATGTGCACTCAATTCAGGCACAGACAATGATGTATCAGAGAAGGCTTTGCAAAATAAGAAATCCAGCCCACGTGGTTAGGGCTCCCTACCTACAGAGCAGCAGCAATGTTCATTTAGATTGTGGAAAAACTGTCCCTCCAAGTTTTTCTCTATGGTGGTAGTCTGGAGACAGGAAAAATCCTTAAGCCAAAGAACAGATAAACCAGGTGTTCACAGAAAGGCTTAAAAACAATCTGAGGTCCTCAGGGGATAGTGCAGGGAGGCTTCAGAGGAATGTAAGATGTAAACATGAGCACAAAAAGGAACAGAGAAAAAACTTCCATAATCGAGGGCCCCATATTATGAAAAAAAAAGGAAAAGGTGTCTCCACACAGGAGAGATGGACACAGATATCTGCTACAGAACCCATCTTAAGCTATCCTCATCTCAGGAGGTCATACTCCGAATCCCAAAAGAGAACATGAATAGGAAACAGGTACAGCAAAAAGCATGTAAATGTTATCTTGGTTTACATAACCCCTTATTTCTTCTTTTAAAGCCATGGATCTTGACAAATTTGTTCCGTACTACACAGTAAACTCACAAAGCCGAAGCTCTAGAGAAAGGGTAGGCTTATGTTCCTTATGAGGGCACCACTGCCAGCCTGGAGCAAGAAGACTGTGTATCTCATGAAGAAGTGGTGTGAAGGTGGCATTTCCTAGAACAAGCACGGTAGAGTGGCAGGAAGGCGAGACAACAACGTGACTTACTGGTTTTTTGTTTACTTGTTTGTTTTTTATGGCTTTTTTTTTTTTTAATTAGAAGGTAAAATTACACATCTGTGCCTTCACATATGCTATTTGATCCAGGGGAAGTTTCTTGCACAGAGCTGGACTCTCGGCTGTCAGCCTCATATGTCCTATGTCCAAGTTGAGGCTGTGACCCTCAGCCCTGATCTGGGGAGTTCATCTGCATTTCTGAGGACCTCAGCAGGGACAAGGACTGCTTGTTCCGAGGGGGCCCAGCAATCACAAGCTGGACTGCAGGGTCCAATGGCAGGAGTGGGGCTGGGGCTTCTCTCCCTAAGAAGAAAATGTCCTGGAATGCATGATACCTGTTCACAGCACCTTGCAAGAGTTTGCTCCCTTTCCCTGCACCATTCTGAAAGGGTGTCTGGCAAAAGAAAGATTGTAAGCACTGCTTTTAAGCCCCTCCTTTCTCCACTGTCCTGTACATCCTATCTTACAGCATCTGCTGTTACATACCTGTGCTTTCCGTGAAAACAGCGTCACCAGTTATTCCTGATCTTAGAAGTCACAACTCAAGAACAGATTTAATCCATCAGAAAAATAACACACACTTAGATAACAGACAATGTAAGACAGCCACTGATCCTGTCCCAGGAATTTTTCCTACGCTGATGACTGCCTGGTCAGCACAGCAAGAATAGGATCATCTCACTGCCTGTACCTCAAGAGCATTAGCGAAGTCCAAGACAGGCTGTTGGTCAATCCTTATGCCCTTCCCCATCCAGTAAAGGGGAAATCCACCCATGAAGAGCTGTACTGGGCAAAACCAGGCCAAAACAGATCAATTAAGGGTAACAAGTGGGTATAGGCGTCTAGGAGGCTGGTTATGTGAATGTGGCAGGACACAAAGCCCCTGTCAGGGAAGACTTTGTGCAGCCTCTCTCCTGAAGTATCTGCTAGGTTACAGAAGGCTCTACCAGGCTGGGCTACCAGCCCAGGGGGAGGGTACAGTCCCCTTTCGCTCAGTAAATCCTCCTCGCGCTGGCTCCAGTGTTGCGCACCTACCAGTTATTAAACAGCTCTCAGGCCAGAGATGGCTCACATCTGGTCAGCTCAGCCCTCACAGCTGACAACATCTGTCTGGGCAGGCAATCTCCAGGACAGTTACAGCCCAGCCCAAGCAGCAGAGGGTGGTAAGTCTGCCGACCTCACCGCCCTGCTGTGAGCAGAGGGAGTGCATGCTGCAGCCTAAGGTCAGCCATCTGCTCCAGAACACAAGGAAGCTCAGGAATTTGGTCAAGACTCTTGGCTGCAGCCCCCAAAGGAATGATTCCTCATGATTTTCAGCATGGTGTGGAGCTTTAATAGCGTTCAGGGGATGTCAACAGGTGTAAAAGAAGACTGTGGTTGTCATGGGTACCATGGAACCCAAGACAGGTGAGTATCCTAATCCTGTTTTGGAGAAAATGGTAATAACACTGAAAAACACTGAGTGAGGTTTGAGCAGGTAGCTCACATAGGGTTCCCATGGAAACCTGGGCTGAAGCCTAATCAGTTCACACAAAGGTGTATTTGATGAGCTACCACATTGCTTGAGGTCTGTGTCCCTTTAAGCTGTTGTGACTCTAAACCCACAGCCCTGGAGGAATCAAGTCTGTTCCTCACCTCTCAACCCACAATTTCCAATCAGGCTGGTGTATAGAAAAAACTGTAGGAGTCAATTAATCGATTTCATGATGAGCCATGAAAAATAAGCTTTTGGCTACAAGCTCACTGCCCATCCTCAAGTCCCTTACATTTCATAATTGCCTAAATTTTTTAAAAGTCCACCTGCTTTTAAGCAGAGCATGTATCAGCTAATTAAGTGGAAGAGCTCTTCTGCTTGCTTTCAATGAGATGCTCTGTAGTGACAAACCTGTCCTTTGGACAGTTAAGACAGCTGCGTGCCAGGAGTGTCTCATGGAAAAAAGGTATTAAGAGAGGTAGTAAGTTGTGCCCATGTGTCGGAAGGCGAAGTCACGTAAGTGCTCCAGGAAGGGGAATGTCCTTATGCATTTGTATTTCGCCTGAGTAAGCATGCTTACACTCTCCAGTCCCCTCCTTAACTGAACTTGGGCACCTTACAGTCTGACTTTGTCTCATTGTCAAAGGTGTTGAAAACGCATTAAATTTGGGTTGAAATCCTGACCTTACCTCGGATATTTTTTTTTCTGTTATGACCTTAGGCATGTCCCATATTTTCTCTTTGCCTATTATGGTTGTAAGCTTTTCAGGACAGATCACACAAGGATAACGCACAGCTTCTTCATACCTTGGCCCTGATTTTAGCAGGGGCATTACGCTCCACTGTCACAGGAATGTTAACCCTTTTCTGCTTTGTTTCCTGACTTATAATTTTCTAGCTTTCTTTCCTGATTTAGTCTTTTTCTAGCTTTCTTTCTTGAGAGACATACAGTGTGAAAATTTGGCAAAAGACAACTATCTATGAAACCACAGGAATAGATTAAGCCACTCAACAATCTGACCTGGTTCACCAGACAACAACTAAAAAAAAAAATTAAAAAAAGTTTGCTGTTAAACGTGAGTTTTGCTTAAAACAAACTCTTATACTAACCACTTTAACACTAAGAAAATCAGTTTATGGCCAGTAGAGGGCATTTGATCTCAAGACTTGGGTTCCTGGCTGTGATCGCATAATCTTGAATTAAAAAAAAGTAAAACCATTCCACATATTACTAAAAATTCATACCATTAGTGGTTACTTCCGTGCTGTTTCAAATGTTTAAACTTTTCAGTCGAAGTTCCCCCTGAAGCCAGTGAAGGCTGAGAACACGTTAATGAAACAAAGAGTTACTGATTCATCCTTTCCTGAACTATCCACTTCCTACTTTCTAACATCAAGATAAGCAGGAGCTCTACTCAACCAACATTCAAGAAAAAGGACCACCTACAAAGGGACTTGTCTGTCCCTTGTTACAGGGAGTTACACGCTGGTCTGAGCTGGTGTAGTTATTTTTTATTTTCATTGTTTTTTGTTAAAACCTTTAGAGTGGTGAGCATACAAGGTTTTATTGGAATCTCAAAGCTTAAAGTGGGGGAAATTCACACCCTTGTAGAGGGCTGTTTTCATTTTACATCATTACGGCAATTAATAACAAGCACAATACCCCAACTGTGTTAATGTTGCTTTCCACATTGTTGACAGTGAGCAGAGGAAAAATACACTCTCTGAAAAGTGTATGATTTTGAGATCTTAATTTAAAGCAACAAGAGGTACTGAATAGGGGAAATGGTGTCCTGTAGCTGAAGGATGAAAAGTGTGGGCAAATGGCAGAGCTGGGTAAAAAATCTAATAAAAAGAAACACTGGAGGTGCCAACTGCATGTTTCATGATTTCACATTGACTATCCTGAATGTTTTATTTCTTATTTAAAACCACCGAAATTCTCAGTTTTGATATTTTTAAGGAAAAAAAACCCCTACCTTGTTTTTAAATGCCAGTAAGTCTATCGATATTCCAAGAAGTCTGAAACTTGGTTTGGGTCCTATTGAAGGTTAACACAAAATATTTCTGATCCCCTCCAAAGTATTAACATGCTCTTTCCCCACCATGTATGAACTGGAATTGTCCCAGATAAAATTGCTAACAGTAAAACCAAAGAAATCTGCTTCCACTTCCCTTAGTTACATATTTTCAATTTAAAGTTTTTACAAATACTTACAGCTCAATTGACACTGACTTCATCAAAGCCTCCAATTTGATGCCATTCTAAGAAGAAATTCTGGCCCTGAATACAGCTAGGAGAAAAGAGCCACTATCCTGCATACCTAGAACAGAATCAGGGCATCAGCAACTCAGGCAGTGACAGCAAAAAGTAGCTTAAGCCAAAAGCAGACCCAGGAGACCAAAAGAGGGAATGGGACGGTGTTTGTAACATGAAAGTTTAGAATCAGGTTTCTTGCCAAAATTTGTTTTCCAAATAGATTTAAGACAAGCTGTGTTAGCTTGATAGGTGATATCTGAAACAAAGCAGAGAAGTTATGATTCCAGCATTTTATAACAGATTGATTCTTTTCTCTTGAGGTTGTTACAGATACACACATGTGCCTGTGAATGACAATAGAAATTAACATATAGACTTATATTAACATTGAAAACTGGAATAACAGTGAATACACTAGCATATTAAGGAAATCAACACTTTGGTTTCAGCATGACACAGAGAAGTCCCTAAAACTACAAAGCAAGTTTGCAAAGTGCAGCTGAGTAGGTGGAACTGGCAACTGACACAGTTCAACCTAAAGCAAGACATGCAGTTTTGCAAATAAGGAAACCGAATCATAGGATGTGATGATGGCAGGATACATTAAGCTCTCCATCACGTGACATTTTCAACTGAAGCTGGCATGCCATCCTCAGAAGAAAGCACTTGCTCAGTCACCAAGGGCCAGAGAATGGGGTGGAGTCACTTGGAGAAACATCTGTGATTTGCCTTCTGCAAGAAGCCAAAGTCCATTACTATAATGGCCTGCTCCTGGCCTAGATTCTACTATAGCAACACTTCCTTTAAAGAACTGTGTAGTATGAAAACATATGGTCTGGAAACTTTTGGTGTATCTTTGAATAACAGGGAAGTCTACTCATTAGCAGATAAAGTAACGTGCTGGCTAGTAAAGATAAACGCTGTTTGTGAAGTACCTATTAAATAATTATATAGTACTACTAATTTTCATGGATGCTGTGTAAACAGATTCCCCTTACGTACCGCAGCACTGCTTCAGCCTTTGGCCATCACTTTCATCATCAACTATTTCACTTCTTTTAATGCACGGGTGTGCTACGGGAAGTCTACCACAAAGTACTACCAGAGATATCAGCTACATCTTCACATTCCTTAGTGGTTTTAATATCACAATAGGGCATCAGTGCTACACTGCCATGCACCTGTGTTATGGGAAGTGCCTGAAAGCCAAAGTCGAAGATTCATCGCACTACCTAAAACAATTTTATAAAGGAGCCCCTGCTCTAAAGTGGCCACCATCTACTATGCAGATGATCCACACCATGTAAAAAGTAGAAAGAAGACAAAAGTAGAGAAAAGGTTGGTGAAAAATCTGGAATAGCTTTCATAAAAGCAGCAATATAAGACTTCCTGAATCGGCTTCTCGAAAAAAGTGACAAAGGAGAATGGATATGACAGAGACGTGTAAAATCACGAGTGCTATAAAGAAAGATCTCATCATACAGGGGTAGTATTTTTTCACACGTATCATAAAGGTACCCAGAAGTTAGACAAATTCACTGAGAAAGGAGTAATTTAGTGTTGATTTTAATTTCTGAACTTTTGTACTTTATACGTACTAGCAGAATTTTGCGTCAAAAACATCCCCAATATATGTCATCTCTGGTTAGACCTAGAGGTCTCACAATCGTTGAATATGACAATAGATGAAGTCTCTGTAAAAAATAATAGATTGTCTTTGTGTGACAATCCCGTGCCCATCTTCATCAAATTTCCCTCCCCTTTCTGGAGGAGACTTTTCCTCTCAACAAGGAGCTGAAGTACCACAGGTGTGCTCAACCAATATATCAGCAGGTGGTGTAAATGCTGATGATTTAAAAGACACTGACCGTAACAACTAATGGAAGAAAACCACCATGTGTGAGGGGATGATGGGAAGGCTGTCTTAACAAGACAATTATTTGACAGCTGTACTTGGTAAACTGAAGGAGGCTGACCAGGCAGTAGGAATGGCAGACTTTTCATTTTCCTTTCCTCAGCTGTCTACATTGTGAAGAAGACAGAGGGAGAAAGCTCATCTTTCTGAAATACAGGAAGGTAGTCTAGCAGAACTGAGAGAAAGGTGAAAATGGACTAGGAGGTGCTAGGGAAAGTTGGGGGTTTGGGTTGGATTTTTCTTTAATCTTCCCTAAACTATGGCCCTTTCTCATGAATAAAAAATGAGTGGAAAAAAAATGTGTACTCTTTGCAAAGCCTTCAAGAGTTTCTATATGTTCACACACTTCAAACAAGTAGCCTATAGATTATTTAATCTGGGGTGTTTCCCTCTCCCAGGTCCATAAGTGAAAATGTCCACTGACATGACTGAAGAGATGAGATTGTGCTCCCTGTACCTGACTGCTATGGAGACTTGAACTTCAATGCTAAGGAGAGATTCTCTGTATCCTCAGAGTGAGTTTAGCAACCGAAAAAAACAAGGGAGATATTACAGAAATATATTCTGTTTTGTAAGCTTTGTTCTTCCTGCTGTTTTCTAGGCGTTATCTTCCCAAGGTCACCTCCCTCTTCTCACCACAGTGGTGTGTCCTGTTTATTTTGCATGTAACAGGCTTGCTATTTTACAGAACAAGGCAACAAGGCACGCCAAATCAATTTGTTCTCAGTGTTTATAACTGATAGAAAGAGCCATTAATGGCCTCTCAAAAGCCCCAAGCGATTCAGAGCAACCTCTTCAGCCATAAAGCCTCTCACCTCTCACTCTGTGGGTTATTTTTATGAATCAGTACTCTTCAGCTGAAGTTATCTGTCAAGCTGCCAACAATGCAGTACTGAAGTATCTAGGTGGAGCTAGAGTCAAAATCCAAGTTGCAGTGAAGTTCAAGAGCGCTCAGAGCATGTTAGTAGTTTTGCTCCATCTTTTTCTCCCTGGAAAACTACATTGCTGGGACCGGACAGGTGACTGTAAAGATAGTGGAAGTTACACATAAAGTGTGGATGGAAATGCTACACTCTCTGTTTCCAATGAGGCACATAATGTTCCCCTCAGCAGATGAGATGTGAAATGTGTGACTGACTCTAGTGCATAGACCTAACCCAGACTGCTCCTTCAAGGACGAAGGAGCAAGAAGAAAACAAAGTAAAATTGCACAAGTATATTGAGTGGTAGGTGTATCTACCTCAAAACGCATCCCATTATGGTTATTCAATGCAGATAAAACACTTTAAAGAAAAAAGCAAACAACAACATATATCCAGGCCTATTTTACATGCTTTGATTACAGTCACGGCACTTTTAGAGCTTGGCCATGTCTGTACGCGGTGGGGATAAACATGCATTTAAGTACTCTTGCAAGTAATTCAACTGAAATCAAGAGCTTTGTAAATGTGAAAGGTCAGAGAATGTTTTCAAGCTGCAGTTTATTATTTCTAGAACAAACTGAAATTTCAGCTTTGCTTAGTGTATTTAATTCCATTGATGGCTCCTTTTTATTCCCTCCATAAACATTCAACCAGACTTTACACAGACAATGTTTGTGTGTGTGTATGTATGTATATTAATTCTTAATATTTAACATAAATGCTCATGAGCTGTTACTCAATGGAGGCAGTGTATAATCCATTTAGCATAGAATGGATACACATTTCTTTTAAAAAGATGAATAAATGATTACTCTGGTGTTCTCCACTTTCTGCTATTACTCCAAGACTTCTAAAATATAAGGATTCATGAACGACACAGTTGAAAGTTTTGCCTGGGCTAAAATTTTGCCTGGGCTAAAACTGTAAGACTAATGGGTAAAAACTCTTGCTGTTGTACAGCCAGATTGCACAGTCATGAGCACGCTCAATACCAAATAAGATAAATGCCAAATACACAATATTACCCATTAGTTAGCACCCAAAGACTATTTTAGATACTGATAAGGGGAAAGATTTTAGTAGAGTTTTCTCAGAATCCTTTATGAGGAGAAGAGGCATGGTAGGAACCTCCAACACCCTATAAACAAAGACTGTTATTGTTTATACATAAGCTATAAGATTTGGTGAGTTGACTCACCATTCAGTTACTGTGTCTACAAATCTAGCTGCACAAGTTAGTGAAAACCGAAGGGATTGACAAGAGTCTTGTCTTGCAAAAAGTCTTTTGTTTTGCCTCTTGGCTGCAGCTACAAAATTTGTCCAACTTTGCCATCAGCTGTCCTTCTGGTACACCCATTTATTAGCTAGAAATTTTGTAGCAAAACCTGCTTCCATCACAAACCAAACTAACCGAACTGAATCACTTGCTGAAAGTGTGTTTCCTAGAGCATTTCCAGAGGCCATCCATTACTTTTGCTCCTCAAACTTGACAAAGCCAGTAGTCTAAGCTTCTCAGAAAAGACTGATATGCAGTCTGGCAAGACATTTTTCTACCACAAGCTTAGCAAATTCAAACCTTCTTTGTATCTGCAGTTATAAAATGAAGTAATCTCCACTTATAAAATGAAGTAATAAAAGCGTGTGTTGACTTTTGTAATCTAAATACTCTCCTGCCTTCCTCCCTGTCCTCTAGCCTTCCGCAAAAATATATTTTAAAAAAAGTTAAAATGGAATATCTCCCCAGATGTGTCTCTAGCACCCGGTGCACTATGGTGTAGTAGTATCTGTTTTAATGAGAATCTCTTGAGCTTTACAACCCCAAGCAAGATAGTCATGCTGCTGCTGCTGCAGGAAAGCAGGGCTGGGCAGCTGAAGTTGCTAACCAGGGACTAACATCACCCTGCTGCAGGGTACAGTGGTGACATTCCTTTAGCCAGATCCAGCTTCCAGTGTTACACTCTTCCACCAGGAGGCTGAAGATAGCCGTTTCAGGAGTCACATGTCAATTACTAATTTCTACACGACAAATATCAAAAGCAAAGCATTTATTAGAGACGTAGCACTTAGCAGTCTCGATAAAGGATTCTGAATTTTGGATAGCAAATGCTAAAAGTGCTTAGAAAAGAAAATGGCTTACCCACTCTCTGCCCCCCTCCCCCCCCCCCCGCCTTCCCCCACCACTGTGATCTTACTGCGCTCTTCTCTAAAAAAAGCCTTTAATTTTCAGACTGTCTGTGATTTTGTATTATACACTTTTTTAGATTTTCAGTTTTAGAAACAAATTGAAAGCTTTCACATCCTGTCAGAGTTTACTCTTAACAAAAACAACAGAAGTTTCTATCAAATAAGATTCTGGGCCTTGTTTCACTATCTTTTTGGCATTAGAACTATAAGATCCAGCCCACAGAAACTTAAGACAATGCTGATTTACCCCAGCTGAAGTTCTGGCTCACTATCTCTTTCTTTGGTTCCAAACCATTTGTTAACTTTGCACACATTTAAAAGAACAGTTCAAACCCTGGCACATCGAGAATTCTGTGGATAATGCAAAGCCTATTTTATTTGACACTGCTGGTATTTCAGAAAAACCAACTAACCACTTTTCTCCTTGCAGTCTCTCCAGGAAATAACACGTGCAAGGCACTTTAGAAATTCTAATGCATTTTTAGGTAATGCAATTGTACAATTTGGCTTAGTATCAGAAGTATTTTTAATCTCACAGAATTTCCCTTGGGCATTTGGAGTCAAAGAAATGGAGTGTTGGTGTTTTTTCTTTTTTTTTTTTAATCTTTCTTTCTTTTTTTTTTTTTTTTTCAGCTACTGGACTTTTGTCCTTGTCCTTTTACAAGCCATAGAGTGACACTCCTTTAACACCTTCTGTAGTCAGAAGGGAGGACTGAAAGAAGCAGCATATTTGAAGGAATTTTATAGAATATTTTTTGGCCATGTCAGCGACATTAAGTTCTTCTCATATCCAATATGATTGTGTCACACGAATAAAGGATAAAAAAACAGCCCACCAACCAAAAAAAACCAGAAGGGCAAAAATGTGTTACAATCAGTAATAATTCATTTAGCGTGAATTTACATTCTTACCTAAAAACTTAATCAATTTTCAAACCCCATTGTGTCAGGGCCGTTTGGACACAGGATGCGAGAAACAGGCTTTGACCCGTAGAATATCCTTCAGGGATGACACAGAACTACTGGACAAAGAGGCGGGGTGGATCTTCAGGGGTGGAAATGAAACACACTGACCATAGCCAAAAATGAAGAATCAGTCTCGGCTCACTTCTTGCCCAAGCGATGTCAGAGAGGGGAAGAGCCATGCTCACATGGCATAGCTGATGCAAACTGTGGTGCTCTTATGGGCACTGTCACTGCAGCATCTGAAAACCTTTCAGACTTTTGTGTCTGTCTTCAAAAGTGGGGAAGCGCTGTTTTCTGGGTTTAGTTGTTGAGGTAGAGCAGCGACACAAATTGCCTAGGGGGCACTAATCTTCCTTTATTTTCTTTTCTATTAGTTGACTTTTCCCCAGTGTTTTTCTGTACTTTGTTATGTTCCTGCCTCACTTTTCCAAGAGAGAATATCTGCATAGGAAGGTGTGCTCCTACCAGCTCAATTAGTATAAACAGATTTATCTGAGTTGCCTGTTCTCCTACTTTAAGGCATAAAACTCCAACCTAGTCTCATCTCTTCTTTTCTGTGCCTGGCAGAAGACAGCATACTAAGAAAAACATACTTTGGCTCTTTTTACACCCTACCATTTTATTCTGCAGAAGGTCATATTCGGTCTTCACATTTTTCTATTCTAAATCTGGTCTAGATCTCAGTAAGAACAGCACAGGTACTTGCTAAAATTAAGTGCGTGCTTAAAAGTTTGGTACCACTATCATGCATTTTTCATGTCATGATTTTACTCTGTGAAAGAATGTTTATTTCTTGAGACAGAGATAGAAGTGGCAGGCAGTGAAGGGAAGGGGGAATGAATACACGGTCTATAAAGGATTGAGGTGAAACAGGGGAAATAAACACGGCAAGAACTTCTGTAGCAGAGGAGAAATGAGAAGCGTTACTGCTGCTAGTATACACATCTCCTGATGCTGGTGATCGCTGCAAGTTATATATGAGAATCCAGTTTTCAACCACTAATAATTTTGTAATGAATAAAATATTGTTACATTAAATGACAAAGAAACAAAAGCTGAATTCCCATTAAGTAATGCTAAGCAACAGACCAGATTTTGGCAGTGTTATTCAAAGTGTTTTGTTTGAACAAATCCTTGAGGCTACTGCATGTAAAGTGAAAATGAAAAACTTCAGTGGAGTTGCAATCAGAGTATTAAGACCTGATCGCTGCCAAAAAAGTTAACCTGTATCTTATATTAGCTGGTCCAGAGGTTTTCAACCCACCTTTCAGCAGTGAATATCAAGATACAGAAAACCTGGTGCCTTGCACACCATGTTACCTGAGTTTTAATTGCTCAGTTCCCTGCAGTCACAATCAGTGATATACCTATTTCCTGAAAGATGGCAAGATGAGGATCACTGCTCCTTCTAGTTTTATAACTGTATAGCATATGAAAATACAGTTTGGCACAAAAAATTAGATGTACAACAAGAAAGCTGTGATCGCACATGGGTGTGTGTTCAGGGCACGTATGGAATGTACAGGGTGTGTGTTTGTGCTCTGACAGCCATGTCTATTTTTAATGAAAGAAAAATGTAAATTATGAAGCCAGTAAGGAGATTGTGAAACCAAAATACATTTAATTATTAATTTGTCCTTTCCTTAACCTGTTATTTAGGTAGATCTGATGAGACCACACTGATTGTTTTCCTTACTTTCTCCCATCCTAATGCAGTTGTCGAGCAGGGAGCCATATTCGTGGCTCAGTTAATTATGTTGGACATTATATTTACTTGTTCAGTTAAAAGCACAGGAGCTCCTATATTCAAAAAGAAGGAACATCAGTGGAGGAATTAAAGCTGACAGCCAGATGACAGGGTGAAAAAGAAAGAGCAATGGAGGTTGATTAGGGTCCAGAACTTTAGTGGAAATTCTGATTTATTTTTTTTTTAACATGAGGGCTTTGAAAAATAAATGTTACAATTCTGGAGCTTCTTTGAGAAACAATGAAGGCAACATTTCACTTCCACTTCTTGGAAAGGAAACTGGTGCAATGCCCTGAGCTGTCCATGAGCACTGCCCCCAGCCTCCATGCGGAAGGAGCACGCAGTAGCCCTGCCAACACCCTGGGAACAAAATGCCTCGACTCTCTAGGGCAGAGGACTCCTTCAAGCAGAAGCTGGAGACGTAAAAAGAGCTGAAGGCGAGTTTCTGCACTCTGCCGACAGGCCGTGCAGTCCCGGGGCTGCCTGAGGGGCGAGTGACTTGGAGTCACTTGTCCTTACCTGACTTTCCCTGCCACAACTGCTGGTGTGACGCCAAGAGCGTGCACTGCAGCCCACGCTGAGTGCTGGGAGAGAGTGTCACGGCACATTCCAGAGCCCACAGCCTGCCTCACTGGTGCTTTCACCCCACGCCAGGGAGGACAGGCAGGTGCCGAGCCCCCAGCCTTGTCTGCAAGCCCCATGGGGACAATCCCGTCCTCGCCCCACAGCACAGCAACTGCCCCCCAGGTGCCGAGGCTGTGAGTTTGAAGCCTGTGTTTACAGCAGACTTCCAAACCCATGTCGCAGGGGAACACAGTGTCTGTCTTTTGCCCTGGGGCTGCCTGAGGAATTTCTGAGCAGCTACCTCCTAATCTAACTTTGTAATGGGACGCTGTGATGCAAGAACCAAGCACAAGTTTTCACGTAGCAAAGAAATTACAGGGTTAGTAACATGTTTTGGAGCTATGGTGGCTTACACCAGCTAGAATTAGCGGTATTTTCCATACATAAGTTGTAGTTCAAATGTAAATTGCCAAAACACACTGTGAGATAAATAACTTATCTCCATTCAACAGATGCAAACACCCAGATCGAAAGAGACTACATAATTTTATAAAATCTCCCCAGCAAGACAATGCCACAGAAGTGGAATATCACAAAACCTTTCTCTACTTACACAACCATTTTTACAATAACTGACTGCTCTTGAATTGAAGGGATCAGAACTAGAGTTGATCAAACAAGAAAAACAAATTAATTCAATTTTTCTTTTTATTATTTTGGCCAAAAGAACCAGTTTGAAATAAAGTGGCGTTTTCATTGAATTTAAAATTCTTCCTTGGGAAAAATAAATATGGCCGGAGCTGAGTTGTTATTGTGAAACGCTTGGATTTCAGCTAATATATTCCAGCTGATTAAGAGAGTGAGCCAAAAAGAAGACTGACTGTAAAACCAGGAGTTTGGAATCAATGATTTCAAAAATTTTCCCAGTTAAAATGGTAAGAAAAATGAAAATAAAGAAGCACAAGAAAGCTTTGGGTTGGTATCATTTTGACTTCTCCCATATTTTGGCCCTCAATTATTTTCATGAGTATGAAAAAATAAACAAATTTGGTATCCATAGGAGGCTTGGTCTTGTGTTTTGCCTTTTTTTTTTTTTTGTCTCAGTTTGTCTTCTACTTGTTTCCTGAACTTACCATGTGGTTTACTTTTTTTTTACATTTCTGGTGGTGAAATTTCTCTCAAAACTAAAAAAAATCTCCCTATCACTCTCAAGAGAAAACCAAAAAAGAGTAGAGATAGCTTTATACAGGTGAAATGTAGAAATTAATGCCTTTGAATACTGAATTCCTTGAAATTGTTAACATAGTAATAGAAAATACACTTCTCATTTCTAATGGTCTGGTAGACTGAGTTACTGTAGGAGCTGTTACACTGATTGCAGTGAAAATTTCATTGTGGGAAATCGAATGCTGGCTTCTCAAACTTATTTTGGAAGAAGTAAGCCACTTGGAAACCCATTGAATTATTGAATTTGAGTTTTCTCTTGACTTTAATCAAAGACTCTAATGCTCCAGAGTTCCTGTCCTCAGATATTGCAGCTCTCCTACTGCAGCAAATGCTTCACCGTGGCTAACAGTGTGTGTAAATCCTTTTACAAACCAGAAAGGGTGCACGGTACATTAACAGTCCTGGGAAGGAACAGAAACTAAAAAGGTGGTAAGACCTCGTAGAAAAACTGTATTCCAGAGACCTCTCAATCCTATTTATCTTTGTAAAAATACATTTTTTTGCTGAATCTAAGGCCTTCTTTCAAGACTATAAGTCTTCCACAGGGACAAATACCTGTTTAAAAATAATGAAGATGGGAATTTGTATGGCCTGCAGAACTAAATAAACCCATCATCTGGGTGGTCTCTGCACATGTATTTAAAGAAAACAGAAAAAAAAAAAAAAAAGATTAGGTCAAAAAGATCAATAACCCCAAAAGAACTATGACAAAATCAGCTGACCCAGTTTTTACAGGTTAAATTTGAAGTCCAACAGGGACATAAGAACTGAAATCTCATGAAAAGAGATTTCCAATTAAGCTTCTAGGTCACTTCCAGATTTAAAACCTGCCTTACATTTGAATAAGGATTTTCCCATCTTTGTGAAAAAAGATTAATTCACTGTTTAACATTACAAACAGCAAGTGTACTTTAGTACAAGTCTTATGAGTCTAATTTATAATCCAGTACTTCACTCCCACCAGGTCCCACATCACCTTTGCCTATGACAAATTATTGCTTATGTTCTGACTCCAGTGGCATTCAGATATGTTACTACTTTTGCTGCAGTGAAGAAGCTGCCTGTTTTCTGAATCATTTATTTCATTTCACAGTTAATGATTGTTACTGCCTCGGAAGGGTTGCCTTAATTTTACTATGCAAATTCAAATTATCTGTAGATTAACTAATTTGCCATAATATCTAATTGCAACACCATTTTCAGCATCAACCAGTGCTTAATTTCCCATGGGTACAAGACACGACAGATCACTAGATGGTGCTGTTTCTGGGTCGGAATTAAATTGCTAGATATTGGCTAAAGCAGCAGCAAAATTGTTCCAAACATTTAATTGCAATCTCAGGATAAAAAAAATAAAAACAAAAACAAAACAAAAAACCTCAAAAAACTTAAAGCCTCTATAACCATATTAATTTTTGCGTATTTGTTTCTTATATAGCTGCCCTCTGGTTAATAAGTAATGATAATATACGGCATCTGCAAATTCCCCACCTATAGCCAGGGTCACTGAGATTTGCATTCTTGACTAATCATTAGTGCATTGTTTCTAAACCTGGTTCCATTACTTTTTCATTTCAGGTAGGTGTGAACACTAGAAGGTGTTCATATTTAGACAGGTGAATGCATGCAGATGCTTGTAGGTAAGGCAATAGTAATCTAGCAGAATGAAAATAACAAGAATAAGATATTTATGCACAAAGACAGGGGGAAGTCTCACATTCAGGCTCTTCCATCCCTTCTCCCTTGGGAGAGCAGCGTTTGATGAAATTTCCCTTTTCTGTCCATATCTAACCTAAAGCTTTATATACACATACATCAAGGACTGTTCCTAAGGGATTCTGTTCTGTAACCCTGTATATTTATGACTAGGAAGGGGCATGGCTGTTATCTGATTGGGTTCATGCCACCTTGAGCACACTGCATGGCGTGGGAACACAGAAACCTGCAGCTGGAATTAGGGGAGAAGATAATTTAGCATCCCATCACAAGCAGATCCACCTTGGCCACGTAGTGACTTGAAATTGACAGTTAACTTGGGCACATGAGTTTAAAAAACAGAGAAGTGAGGCAAGGACTGGAGAGACCAGTATCTACACATCTATACAGAAGGGAGCAACCCTTCATTGAGAGTAAGCTTTTATAATAATTTCCATGATTTCAATTTATATGTTCTAGACTCCCACATGCTCTCTGTAGAACTGGAGCCTTATTTGTCAATGTTTCTTTTTCCTAACAACCCCCTTCCATCCCCCACAGTATAAAACCCCCATACTTTGTAATTTGAAAAAAGTTCCAGCTTCCAGGCCACAAAGCTGCAGCTGCTTATCCCCAGTGTAATTTTAAAGCCGTTTACTGAAAGTCGTGTGAGTCACTCAGATTGAACTCCCATTTCCACCATTCTGGCTGAGTTTGGCGAGGAAGTGAAGCTTTAGCTTTAAGCTGAAACTGCTGTTTTGGGCTTTGGTCTGTCTTCATCTTAATAAAGCATGATGGTACATGGGCCTGGTTTGGTAAATCCCAGTGGCACCAATGTTACTAGTAGGGCCACAGTGTTGTGTAGGAGCTGTGATCCTTTTAGATCCCAGCTAGGTCAGGACACGGTGCTTTAAAAACACAGTGTGTTATACGGTGTCATTACCATGCATGCCATCAGCTCAAATCTCTGCATGCTGCTAAAGAGAAATGTCCTTTAAGCTGCTCAGTTAGACTCTGCTGTCATCAATCCCCTTTGGAAAAACTTTGTCTTTCCATATCTTTGTGCTTTCTAGTAACTTGTGGCCTCAAGAAATGTCACAGCACCTCATGTTTCTCACCCTTCTAAAGGTTCACCAAAGTCATGGGGGAACAACACCACCAAAAGCAAATATAAAGCTGTCATTTTTCCTGAGTTTGGCTCTGATAAAATCAGCCCAACTCTCATGACAGCATGCAGGTACCAGAAATACAGTCCGGCTATACCACAATGACCGAAGACTTTCTAGTTCTCACACTAATCTAGTTTTAAAATGTGCTCCCCTGCACTTTTGCCAGATTCTATGAACCTTTTTGTGACTCAAGAAATCTGGCTGTGCTTTGACTCTGAGCTGTGCAAAAGATTATTTATTTCATTGCCTTTCTCAAATAGTTTTATAAATGAGAACATATTTTAATCTGATGAAGTATCCAGAATGATACAATAAGGTGTGAAACAATATACCATATCTCAGAACCAACAGCAAAATCAAATATATAATGAAAGTTTCTTTTAAAAAATCAATACGGCTTTACCACAATATGTGAAAGCCGTAACTAAAATTGAGTTCTTATGGTCTAAGGGTAATTTTACATTCAAAAACCAGTTATATTTTTTTTCTGTATGTATGGAATTTATTTTTTTTTTTGTGGTACACCCTTCTCCAATGGTAATTTCTTGTGGGGTTTTTTTGTTTGTTTGTACAGTTTTATTCTGGAGACAAAGACACTTTCTCCCCTGAAAAGTAATCCTGATTATGCTTTAATATAGTGGACATAAAGACGTAATTCTTGCATGTTTTACTTCCTCAAAGTGAAGAAAGTGTGTATCTACCTACCTCTCTTCATTTTGTAGGACAAAACCAATAGGATTAAGGATTTAAGGTGTGTTAAGGATTTAAGACTAGTCTGGCTTGCTGTTGACCACAGTTTACCACCCTTCATCAAGCTGTGAACAAAGCTCCTCTCTACACAGTAAGCTAGCAAGCAGTTTGGTTTTGAGCAAGGCATTTATTTGCCACCTATGAGAAAGGACACTTACTAACAGATAATAGCAATGATCTAACCAGCTGGTGCCCCATTACTGTTCATGAGAAAATAAATAAAGAGCGCAAGACATAATTCATTTGGCTAGCACAGCCATGATCATGCATTAAAATCCTCCACAAACTGCTCAATTTTTCAATTTGTCCTAAAGCAAAACTGTTGTGGTATTGAGCCTGTAGAGGGTAATGCTCAGCTAAGTGGTCTCCCTTGGGCCTGTGAAGGAAAAGAATGAATGGAAAGGCTTCATGTGAGTATGAATTCAACAGCAGAGGAAGCCTCCATGGAGATGCCAAGCTGAAATTTCCACCTAAACAAACAGGAAGTAGAAACTGGATGAAAGCTTGCCTCATTGGGATGTATTAAGCATAGTTTTCAAAGCACTCCGAGACTTCAAGGCCTTGACCTCTTCTAAATAGTGAACCAATGACAGCATCATGTCTTTGTTGCCAGGTGTTTGAACACCTTACTATATATATTTTTCTTCATAGCACTTGGCAGTAGTAGGGGAGGGCCCTTATTTTATAGGCTGATGCACAGAGGCATCAAATAGTTTAGAATCACTGTACTGCAGAGCAATTTAAGTTGGAAGGGACCTCAAGTAGCTCTAGTCTAACTTCTGTTTAAAGCAGTGCAAATTGGCTCAGGTTGCTCCAGGCCCAGAAAAGTTTTGAATAACTCCAAGGATGGAAACCCCATAGCTTCTCTGTGTTCCTACTCCAGAGTTTGACCACATCTTGGGAAAAAAAATTGTTCTTTCTGTAGTCAGAATTTCTATTTTTGAAACTTGTGCCTTTTGCCCCTCCCTGTTCTGAACCTCTGAGAAGAATGTTGCTCCATTTTCTACATCCACCCATCTGATGGCCGAAGACTCTCATAGGATCCCCCCTTCTCACTTTAGGCTGAACAGACCAACACAAGGCTATACAAAAAACTTTTGGAATCACAGGAAATCAAATGTTTCTTCTGTCCCAAGCACTGGGCCACATCCTTTTTTAAAATGCTTCTTCAGTACAGTACAAACTCTACAGGCTGTGAAAGGAAAATACGAGATGACAGTTTCAGAGCAAACAGAGGATGGTGGAAAGAGCCACCATATGTGATTATGCTGTACAGCTCCACACTGGAGGGTGTTGAAGGTGCTAAAAGTTTGCACGGATTCAAGAAGAGAGGTAGGACAATTTTGCAGAAGGCATGGTGGTTTAGGCTGGTCTGGCCAATAAACAAATGACATACAGAAAAGACATAATGCACTTCCAGTCTAGGAATATCCTGAATTGCAAACTGTTGGAGACCAGAAAAGATTATAGGAAAATACCAGCCCTCTAGGAATTACATTTTGGGCCTTTGCCAGAGGCAGGTTATTGGTCTGGATGGACTTTTTTTGTGATTCAGCACCATCATCTTTTTAAAACTTTAGGAGGAGAAGGAATGTACAAGACTGAAAATGCAATAAAGTGTAGCCATAGCAAAAAGTGTGGGTGGGCAAAGGAGGCATAATTTCTTACACTGATATGATTTCACCAGCATTTAGATTTTAAGTTCTGGGAAAGCTCATGATCTCAGGTTCATTTGCAAAATTCAATTCTTCCTTTCTTTTACACGCTGCTGCTATGTATTTGCACAATACTAACCTTTCTATCTTGGCAGGCCATAGTAGTAACATATGTCTATGTAAAGGACGTTTCCATCATGCTTAATTCAAACTCAGCAGTTTTTTCACTTCTTTAGCCCTGCTGCTTCCTTTGAACGAACCATATAAAAAGGTTGTCAAAGATAAAAACAAAGTTGTTCAACTCAGAGATATGACAAACATACAACAGCATCAGGAAAACATCTCAGGCCATAAATTTTGGTGAGTGGCAAACCTGGAAAGTCTGCATAACACAGTGAATAACATTCAGACACAATGCTGGTTTAATATCTGATACTTTAGTTCTGAAAAGTAGAGCGGTAAGAAAAATTCCAACATTTAGTAAATGGATGGATACTGTTGCCATAAAATCAGAGACTTTTAGCATTTCTTTCTTGTCTGCCCAAAAGTTTTTACTTTTTTTTTTTCCCCAGCATCTCACCTATATCCATATATGATCAGAGCTAGGACAAAGCTTTGTTAATTTCTGGTGTATTACGTTCATTTAATTTCAAAGGGTTGATTAAAAATGACAGAAAAAAATAATTATAGTGCCCTGACCCACCCAGCTGAAATATTTTTTTTCCCCATCCTCAGTCAGAATGGAAGGGGAACTTTTACAATTTCTTTTTAAAAAGTTTCACAACTTTTAAATTCAATACAAAGATTACACTGGCAGAATTTTGGTTTAATCACTTGCAAAAATTGGAACAGTTCTTAGCAAAAAGTTAGTACATATGTTCAGAAGATCTACTCCCATTATTTTTTTCAAGTGAAACATAAATTTGATCAGGTTTATGAAAAAAACCTATGGTTCTGATGAAACATAAGTTTCATCCTATAGACAGATGTTTCCCTGAAAAATTCATGACCTTTCACATTTGTAACCAAACACTGTCTTTCTGCCAAAGCACAGAATTCCATTTCTGTAATAGAATTTGATCAGTCAGCAAAAGCTTTGCAACAAGAATCATCTTTTTATTACATATTCAGCTCTGACCGAGCAAAGCCAACATCAGATTTCTAGTAGTACACACTTTTTTGTTTTTTCCTCTGTGATTCAGAAAAGGTAGGGAGAAGGATGAAGCAAACAATCTAATAACTTGAGAACATTCCAATAAGTACTAGAACAATTGCAGTAAATGTTCTGTCAGCCATATGAAACTCCTTCCCCCCCGCCTCGCAGTTTCTTCTTGCCTATTTCCAGCCTGATGCATCTGAATCTTGCCTAAGCAAAACTTGTGCCACTTCATCATAGTAGTTTTGTTAAGCTGATGCAACCTTCTTTCTCACAGCTCTAGTCAGCCTCAGTTTTGAAGAACTGAAGAAGATAAAGTGAAATCATCCTGATAAATTAAAGCCAAAGCAAAATTAAAGCTGGTGACTTGAACGCCAGTGTAAGCTGGAGCAATGCTATTCAGTACCTCCGTGCATCATTATTCCTGCTGAAGCAGTAGGAGATTCTGCTTTAAGAGGAGCCAAACAAAATCAGTGGACATCTTGCTGTAATATTATTTAACATAAGTTACACAGCCTCCATTATTAGTCACCAATATAGGGGCAGTGACATTCCCTATGTAAAGAGCATCGTACAACAGAGCCCTTACTGGAGGTGAATACAGATGTGTTTTCTAGAATAAAAAGCCTGTATTTTCAGTGTCATTTCTCCCCAACATGAAAGAAAAGACTTAAAAACAAAGAATATATTTGGAACTTTTTGGAGAACTCAATTTTATGTTAAAAATGAAAGTAAGTTTCTTCACCTAATAGGGCCATATATTGATAAAATCTTTATCACAGCACTTGAAAGACCCATTTATGAATCAGATTAAATTGCCTGAGACACTATAGAATTCCAGGACAAAAGATAGGCTTGCCCTTTTTTTGATGCTTCCCTGGCCAACCTCTTTCTTCCCAAAAAATGGAGGGAATCTCCTCTGCACCAAGTGATACGTCCTATTTTCCCTCAGGGAAGAGTGCTCTCAGCCAGCTTTAGCATCTCTCTCTTGTGTAGCTTTCCTCACCCGGGTCTGGAACAAGGCATGGGGACAGCAATAAAGTAGATAGCTGTCCCAGTAACCAGCTCCTGGGGTTATTTGATCACGTTCCAACATCAGATTTCTGGTAGAATTGAAAACAGTATTTCCTGCCCACGCTAGTGAGAAACAAGGTTTGGAGTGGGCTATGAAGTGAGACAGGAATGCATTCAACCAGGAATTTTGGCATTAAATTCCCCTTTCCCCATTCATCTCACTTCAGATTCCCTGGTCCTCCAAAATGAAGGGCCACAGTATTGGCCAGTGCCTGACACCATGCATCAGTTTGCTTTGTTTCTGTCCCCATGATCTTGCTCTCCAGGCTGTCCACCCATCTACACCGCTCTGATGCATCTGTGTTTCCTTTGCTTTCTGTTTTATTGCTATATTTCTGAAAGAGATTAGTTTAACTAGCAATGATATTTAACCAGAAAAGGCACATTGAACCTCTAGAGACAGATCAGCTGGTGGAAATCAGCCTAATTACACTAATTTAATTGAAAAGCTCCCAGATTCACCTCTGTGGAGCATCTGGCCACGTGGATTTAGACCAAAAACATTCAGGTACTGACTGACCCTGATACTGATTTTTGCAAAACTGACGGTCCAAACAGAATGGCTTTGGTTTGAGCTTTCACGAATTATCCCGTTTGGGTCCCCCTGTTCTTCATATTAATGATTTGCCTGGCTTCTTACCAAATCAGTGTTTATTTGCAGTAATCAAATATAATGTTATTTGCTTATTCATTGAAATCTAGTTGGCATTTTCCCCCCTGTAGGGATTTTGGCAAGGCAGCACCCGCGTGTCGTTCCATCTTCAGTTGTCTGTGTTTAATATGCCAGCTGCTTTTCTATCAGCCAATTCCCACCCACTCTGCATTCTTGCTTTTCTTTGCTCTCCCTCTCTCTTTTTTAATTTAGGGATAATTGTGTGGTTGGGTGAGCTCAGAGGGCGATATATTGCCACATCCAAAGACAAGGCAACAAGGGTGGTAGTTTTCATTTATTACCTATTCTAGAAGTGGCATAAAGTAGCATACTGCAAAAAATAGCATGTTGTGGGGGAGGAAAGGGAGAGTTTCAAGACAAAGTATTCATCATTTCAATGAGATTTTGCCAAAAAACCTATTAGAACTATCTGGGCCCCACAGCTGGGGGGGGGGGGGGGGGGGGGGGGGGGGGGGTGATGAAGGATCCCAATTTATCAAAAACTGCCTTAGTTACAGAAGGACAAATCTTACAGGAGATATGCCAGCAAGTATTGCAAAACTTTCATTCGTTTCTGAACACTTTGATTTCTTTGGATGAAAGGCAGTGTATAGAAATACTACTATTAAGCACAGTTTGCTGATATCTGGCAGAACTGTGGAGCCCAGAATTGGGATAAAGCCCAGTCTTGGTAAAACTCGATATCAACAAAGTTATCAACAGATAGTGGAATGACCCCTTGCCCTCAGCGCAGACTTCAGTGGGAGGTCACTGACAACCAAACAAATTATCTGATTTGCCCCAGGTGCTCTGTCAAGTCAGTGAAATAATCAGCAAGAGTCTTTGCCCTAAATAGTCTTGGGCCCCATTGTAGCACCTTGACAACTGGAGGCCAGACAGAAAGATTTGTTGCTTTACTTTTGAATAATCTTTCTAACCTCCTAAAAGTGAAAGACTTTTGATTTGGTTAAAAGAAGTTGGTCTGAAAAAAAAAAAAATAAAATTGAAAATTCCTTACTTCTTTGAAATCAGTCCACTGTTTTAGGAAGCAGGAAGATAGAAATGAGATGAGACAAAAATCCATGGGAAGAAGATCCATGAAACTAGTAACTGCAGGTTAGATTCCAAAAAATGATGGTAGTTTGAAGGCTGAAGACAAGGTAGAGTTTCCCTTCAGCACTTGCTTTTTGAAAATCACGTCCTTAACCAGTCAAAAATCACTACCTATTTATGAAGATGTTGTCCTGTGTGAATTGTGATGTATTCAAGTATCCTTAAGTGATTTTTCTCACTTAGCTTTAATTGAGGCAATGTTTTCTCCATGTGTGCCTCTATAAAAAAGTTTACAAGAAGATAGTAATCTAAAGAGAATGGAAAACAGAGGAGAGAAACACCTTGTCCACATCCTTCTTTAGTTTGAACACTGGTGACAGTTGCATTTAACTTCACAACATCAAAGAAACTGAGGACAGAAACTTTCAAATCCATAAAATTTGTTCTAAAAGTCTCAGAAAATTCAGAAATGAAACCCGTAAAAATGTAAGTTGATATTAAAATGGAGTTTAAATTGGACTGTCTACTACTTGGACAACCTTTACTTCTTTCCAAGTACTTTTAGCAGAACACGACAGATTTCTTACTCCATTGGAAGGTAGAGAAGATAGAAAAAAAGAGAGATACAAGCTCTCTTTGTCTTCAGCCACAGCTTCTTTCCAATTAAGAAACGATGTTGCTCACCCAGTCAGGCATGTATCAAGGATTATTATGTCCTTGTGAACACTAAGGTACTGCGGTCAAAAAGGCTCTTGGAGGTTCACATCTCTATTAAATCCCAGTGATATTGTACTGTTCAGGATAAAGTTAAGGTTCTTTGGGTGGCAGGGTGTTTAGTTTTACACCTCTCCTACCTACTCAGCTTTGCATAAAATGGTAGCCTGTTTACCTCTCCAATATTCTCTGCATGAAATAGTCCTTTTTTCAGATTTTTGTAATTTACTTAGAAGTCAGTCTGTAGAGAGTTGGGCTAGCCTTTTGCATTTATACAACATCCAGCACTGTGGGGTCCACGTGTACAACTATATGAAAAGTACTTGTAATTGGCCATCAGTGCTTTTAGAGCAAGCTCATTTTTCAGACAAGATGACTTCATACAACTCATTAATGCCGTACTTTTCCATTACCTTACCTACTGTGATGCAGCTTAGCAATTAGTTTACAGTAGTTTATCTTTGTTCTCAGAAAGAAACAATTCTCTTCAAAGTGTTGTTCTTGCCCATGGCATATGACAACAAGAAAACAGTACATGTAATAACCCTCTGGTAACCATCTTTCTCATGATAATTCCAAGATTATGTTGAAAAAAAAGGGAAGATAAATTACCATTAATATTGCACCTTCAGCCATCTGGACTAATTAAATTCACAATGCTTTTGATTTTAAATGTTAATTCAGAATGGAAAGACTTGGAGAACTGAATGTTTTACAGCCTTCTAAACTCCTAACATCACCTCATCACTTACAGTTGCAACATGTCCGAGCTCTCTTTCTCTATCAGTGTAATATGAAAGGACAATGCATAAAATGTCCCAGGACAGGCTAGCCTAAAGGAGAACCTAAACTTATATCCTGCAATGCAATGGGTTGGACTGTAGCTTCAAAGAGAAAATGCTTCCCCCGGAGGAATAAAACAAAATTGGAGTTGGGTGAGCCTCAAAGGAATTGCAAGCTCACAAGCCATTGCTTATGTTTGGATTTGGAATTGAAATTGGCTCCAGTGGCTCAGATCCTCACCACAGACTGCGAACGGCACCAGCTACAGAGAGAAGGGGCTTGAGGGAAGAAGCCCGAACCAGAGAATCAAATTTTTGCAGAAATTAATGTGCATGATAATATGATTATAAACCTATTTACATTTAATTTGTTATTTATTTTTCTAATTTAATAAAAACTGTCTCCTGCCTTTTCATATGTCCTCTCAGATTATCCGTTTTAGCTTCTACTTTCCCTTGTCATTCCCACACATCCCATTTCCTTCCTTTTTTCTAAAAATTCACTTTAAACTATATCCTTCTTGGGAGGTCCCAGATCTCTGAAGGAAGTGGGGGCTGCCCCAAGTCTTGAGTACTCTTTCCCCCTTCCAGGCACAGACTAGTGGGAACAAAAGTTGAAAAGAATGTTTTCCATCATTGTTACGTATTCCCCTAAACCAAGCAATGCAAGGCAGAAACAACAGGACAAGTCGTCTGCTGGCAAGAAAGTCTGTCTCACTTCTTTGACCCAGTCTGGAAATCTTTTGTGGGTGGTGGTACTCAATGGAAGCTCCAGGCATAAGAAGCTTGTGATCCTTGGCCCTGTGCACCTGTCTGGGTTGCTTCTCTGAGGCTTAGCTGTTCATCACTACACACACACACACACACAAAAAAAAAAAAAAAAAAAAAGAAGAGTCTGTGAAGCTCTTCAGGGAGCTTTTTTCCCAACTGGACAAAGTTTCCCCCAGTTTTTCCTAAATAATCTGTTTAGTTTATGAAATTTTGGAAAATCAGTTCTTTCACTACTGACTTAGTAGTAACAGGGACACTATGCTACTAACCAGACATATTTATCCTAGAGATTGAATTAAACCTCACAAAAATCTTTAAGAAAACTGGCAGTACAAATAGACCTAACTGGAACAACGTGTCTATCCCATGAGTCCTACAAGATCAACAGAACCAGTGTTAGAATAAACTAGAATTTTTTTGTCAATTATTCTCAAATTCAATCGTCCCTTTGGAACAAACCCCACAGTCATAACAATGCAAACACCACCACTGTCTTTGAAGGGATAAAATAACATAAACTGGACCCAAGTAGTGAGTACATCCAGAGATCACTAGCATGAAAGTGTCAGCAACAAGTAGACATTTGGTCTGGGCAGAAGTAAAAGATAAGTAATACAGAGCAGTAAAAAATTTATGTTAGATCATGGAGTATGCGGATATGAACTGTGGGACCTCATGCCCATGAATCCAACAAATTAATTGCAACTGAACATTGCTTTATGTCTATACGAACAGCTCATTTACACACAAAACCTGCAGATGAAAGAAAGAAATTATTTGTAGCTCAGCCTGTTGCCAGACTTGTTGCACATTTCACTTACAGTAGCCTCATGATGCCACCAAATACACATTGCTGTGTGGAGGTAAATGGTATAGGAACACAGTCATCTCAGGAACACCTGTAACACTTGTGTAAAACGCGAGTCCTCAGTCCACCTCCATGCAGATAAGAGGGTTATTCTGAACTGGTTACAACACTGTCTGTGTCATCTCAACCCAAGCCATTGGCCAGGGGAGGCACAGTCTCTAGGCTCTCAGTTATTTACTTCTTCCATTGCTACAACTCTCCCACCCCAAAACCTTCACTCCATCGCTGGGTCAGTCAGCAATTTCTCTTTTTCCTCTCAGGCTGCTTCTGTTTCTGCACCCTTGCCTGTGCTTGGTAAAGGCAGCAGTGGAAGCTGTAAAGCATTGCCAGCAGAGAGTCTGATTCTTTTTTGTAGGTGCATTTCCACCTGAAGGAAGGGTAGCTCTCTTCTGCTGGATTCTCATGCACTTTTCTTTCTACATTAGGCAATGCAACTACAGCTTTCTCTCACTAAGCATTTTGTAATGCAGAGGTGGCCCTGAACAACATTCTCATCTCACTCCTCACAAAGTATGTACAAAATGTTGCCTAAACAGTCTCTTTCTTGAGATGTACTTACATTAACTCAAGCACTGTTGCATACTTCAGCTTTGGGTTTCCACTTGTTTTAGTGGATTCTAAAGTTTCCACTAACATCTATATTTCAAGCTCCCCCTGCCCTTCCAGTCATATGCCACTACTGCTCGGGCAGCACGCACTTACCAGTTTCTCTTCCCACTTCGTCCTTCTCACACCTTCCCCTGCTCCAGCACGGGCTCCCCACGGCCACAGTTCCCGTCAGGTGCCCACTGTAGGAAACTCACCCCTTTGCAGTGGTTTCACGGGTTTTATGGAGTGGGGAAGGAGGACAGAGTGCACCGGATTCACTGCTGCTTGTTGGGGAAAGATGATGAAATGTGGCTTCGCAGCGCAAATTGGGAGGGTAATGTGAACTTTTCCATTCTGGCAATGAAAAGTGCGAAAATTGTGAGCAATAAGGAAATAAAATGTTGTATTCCTGAAGCAGGGAACTGGGTCACATTAAATTTACACATTAGGAATCAACCGGCCTCGATGGTAGATGAAGTGTTCCTGCTTCATAAATAAAGTAACATGCACCACTGCACAAATGGCTGAAAACACGTTTCCTTGCTCTGTTTTTGGGGCCCAGTTTCCAATAAAACCTGAACAGCCTGACTAATACCAATGGCAAAAGCAGAGCTGGAGGACATGATGACAGAGGGGCTGGCAGAGCAGCAACCTTATAAATAACGTGTGTGCAGTCACGTTCCTACAAGCTCTCTCTTAGGAGCATTGATGTTCTCCCACTTGTTGAGAGCACAACCTCCAGCAGGACATGGATCTGACAGCTGGCTCTGTTGAGCATGTGGACTTTCTTCTTTCCTACAGTTTCTAAGGGAAAACCGAGGCCAGCCTGTTCGCCATCAAAATGTAGTCACTTTGCGAAGTTTTTTTTGGAAGGAAATAAAATAAAAATCACAAACCAATCATTGTGGCATTTTTAAAAAGAAAAGTTTTTGTGTTCTGGGTGAATGATGGTATCTTGCATTTTAAGTACACAAGTACCGAATTGGATAATATGTTTCAATGAACTAAGGAAACACCAGTCTAGTTTGCATGTCTCGGGGAAGCTTTACTTGGAAGGGCAGTTTGATAGGGAGAACAGGATGAGGGCAAGGGAGAAGATAGCGAGCACCCTGGAAACAGGGAGACACGTTGGACACCACTCTGTGCAGAAGCTCTGTATGCCTGGGTACCGCTGTCCTCTAGGGTGCCTCCCAGTACCCTAGAGATGTGAGCTCCAGCCACAGGCATCATGTCCTTCCATGCATCTCTTCCAAACCCATCCCACTTTCTAGCATAAGGTGATTTCCAGAGATTTTAAGCTGTTCTATTGCCACCTAGAAAATTCCCTTCTCTGCCAGGAGACGAGGGGAACCAATTTCTTACCAGCTCCACTAAAAGTGACTGACCTGAACTGGGAATATCCCCTCAAGGTTTAAGAAACAATGTCATTTCCATAGATGGAATTCATCAGCTCCTGTGGAGAAGACCCAAGGTGAGCAAGCTCCACTGCATGGCTGAGCCGTCGCACTCCTGTGCAGTCCTGGGTGTGTGGCCGCTCCCATAGCCTAGATGCACAAGCCACACACTTACAGACAAAGCTCCTCGTCTCCCGGTTTGTACAGTGCAACATTGATGGCAACAGAGTTGGGGCTAAATTATGCAATGTAGAAAATTCCTTCTCCATGTTCTAGTTCTGTTGCTAGCTTGAAGAGACAGAAACCACACAAGTGAGCAAAACTGGGAGCAAAGCTGTATGCAAGCCATATAAACAATTATTATCTTTTGGGGATCACCTATTTTCACATTTAATCTCACTGCTGAAGCTCTGCTAGCATATTAGCCTTGGTTAATTAAGCATTTTCAGTTACTTAATTTAGCTTGTGTTAGATTTAAGGTTTAAAGAATAAAGGGAATGTACAATACAGACGACCACAATTAAATGCTGCCATAGCTTCAGATGAAATTAATCTTTAATTTGAGTTAGCAATACTGAATTAATGGGAGTCCTATGAACATTGTCAAAACTTTAGTAGTGCTTTCTTCCTGTTGAACCTCCTCCTCTTGCTTCCAAATGGCTCTCTAAACACACCACATGAATTCAAACATCATGCAAAAATCAGGGGACAAAAATCAGTCCAAGATACGTGCTGTGTCTTGTTCCTCAGTCAGGTTCTAATGCACAGGAAAGAGGACAGCTGCTGGAAATTGGTGTCACATCCAATCACTGCAGCATGGTTAGAACATCCCAGCACAGAGGGGACAGAGAAAGGAGATGGACTCAGACACCTGAAAACTGTGCTATGAGCAATTGCGGAGTAACAGTTTCTTTGTGTGGTTTTGTCCTGCGTAACTGGGAGTAGAGCTGTAATTATCTCTATGAAGTCTTAATATTTTTAGAACAGTAATAGAAAAGTAGAAGCTTAATCATCCTTAAAATGACATTCTTTTTCCTCAAATAGACAAGTCCTGCAATATATCTGAAGGTAGCCAGCAGATGTATTGCAGTACTATCAATTATTCTCAATATTTTATATGTCAAAAGATATCTTCACAGCCTCCAGCCATGGCTAAAACCTATCTTTCCCAGAGGGACCAGATGCCTCTGCTTGAAATCAATTCCTCTTTACAGCACATCATTCTTTGGGAAATTTGGTGGGAAATAAATTCTCTGTCCTACAATTTCAATACATCAGAGCAATCACGTTAGAAAGTTCTGCCTCAGTTTCAGAGGATGGCAGAATTGTCTGTTGCAGGTAAGTGAATTGATTCGATCCCAAATCAGTGTTAAACAATACTGCTTATGAACAAGCAGTCTATTTCAGGTTATATTACTCTTTTGCAAACCCATGAGATTGGACTGTAAGGTATCTCTAGGGCTTTGACACACAGTGACCCTTATCTGGTAAGGTATTTCTAGGACTTTTATCATTATCTTGAAATTGAAATTACTTCCCAAAGCAGAGTCAACAGAAGTAACTACATAATTATGAAGCTGCAGTGATGTCAGAAGCAGCCTATTTCTTCTTTCGACACTTATTTCTTTCGTTCGACACTGTCTCCCACAGCATCCTCATAGGGAAGCTTAGGAAGTGTGGGTTGGATGACTGGTCAGTGGGGTGGATAGAAAACTGATTGAAAGACAGAGCTCAGAGGGTCGTGATTAGGGGCACAGAGTCTAGTTGGAGGTCAGAGACGAGTGGTGTTCCCCAGGGGTCAGTACTGGGTCCAGTCCTCTTCAATATATTCATCAATGACCTGGATGAGGGGATAGAGTGCACCCTCAGCAAGTTGGCTGATGACACAAAGCTGGGGGGGGTGGCTGACACAGCAGAAGGCTGTGCTGCCGTACAGAGAGACCTGGACAGGCTGGAGAGTTGGGCAGAGAGGAACCTTATGAAATTCAACAAGGGCAAGTGCAGGGTGCTGCACCTGGGGAGGAATAACCCCATGCACCAGTACAGGTTGGGGGCTGACCTGCTGGAGAGCAGCTCTGTGGAAAGAGACCTGGGAGTCGTAGTGGACAACAGGATGACCATGAGCCAGCAATGTGCCCTTGTGGCCAAGAAGGCCAATGGCATCCTGGGGTGCATCAAGAAGAGTGTGGCCAGCAGGTCGAGGGAGGTCATCCTTCCCCTCTACTCTGCCCTGGTGAGGCTGCATCTGGAGTACTGTGTCCAGTTCTGGGCTCCCTGGTTCAAGAAGGACAGGGAACTGCTGGAGAGCCCTTTGCTGTAAGGGCTACCAAGATGATGAGGGCGTTGGAACACCTCTCTTATGAAGAAAGGCTGAGGGATTTGGGTCTCTTCAGTCTGGAAAAAAGACAACTGAGGGGGGATCTTATCAATGCTTATAAATACTTAAAGGCTGGGTGTCAGGAGGATGGGGCCAGGCTCTTTTCAGTGGTGCCCAGTGACAGGACAAGAGAAGGAACTTCTTTATTTTGAGGGTGGACAGAGCACTGGAACAGGCTGCCCAGAGAGATGGTGGAGTCTCCGACTCTGGAGACATTCAAAACACGCCTGGACATATTCCTGTGCAACCTGCTCTAGGTGACCCTGCTCTGGCAAGGGGGTTGGACTAGATGATCTGCTGAGGTCCCTTCCAACCCTACCATTCTGTGATTCTGTGATTCTCTTTACAATATTTTGTTTCCCTTCCTTGTAATAACATTGCATGTTTCAGACTCTAATATCTCTGAAGCCTCCTTTTGCCTAATCCAGTTATGAGGATATAATATTGAAAATCTTGGCTTTGTTTGAATAAAAATAACTTCTGCCAAAAATTCCAACGTGAGGACTAATGAGCTAAGAACTTAGCTGAAGTACCTCCCTGCTAGCTTGTAGAGCCAACACTCTCTTAAATATAGCAGGGAGGTAAATTTGCTCACACTGAGCTCCATCCTGCCTGCAACTAGGCAGAATGCAGATTTAGATAATCCCATCCTCTTGTGCAATGGAAATACATGGGGCTGACAGACCTCAAATCAACCTCAGTGGAAACTCAGAAAAAGGAAGTAAAGTAAAGGCTTTGTGTCGCACAAGCAGTATATCAATGAACAGTGACCAAGGCTGAGATGAAGTTGTTCCTCTACAGCTGCCTTGAAGAAAAGCAGACCTAGAAATGCTAAGGAACAAACTGGGAAAGTCCAAAGTCAGCTTCCCAGTAATGTCAAAAAGCACTGAGCTGGGCTTAGCATCTTCCAATGAGGTATTTTACAGCATCCTGTCTATCTCTCACAGTATTTCTGTACTGCCATGGCTGTGTTTTCACATGGGTATAGCTGAATGAACTTTCAACATATGAACTCATCTCAAGTTGGCAGCCTAAAGGCAGGAACATAAAGTTAGTAATGGATAACTTACCCTGCATCTTGGGATATCTTAGTTGCATGGTTAGTTTTATTTGTGCAGAGAATGGATTTCCTAAGTCCTGCTGAGAACTAGGCTTTTAAGGTGGCAGTTTCAACTTTCGTGATTTTATCACAGGCCTCTGCAGATTAGTTTATTCTCCCTCAGGCCTCAGCTGCTGGTTTTAAAGAGGAAAATCACTTCCATTTCGAAGCAGATGTAGCCCTGAGAGTTGACAAGAAGAGCCACCGCCGCAAAGGCTCTGTGGGTAGCACTGAGGACGGGGGCTGATCTCCATGAGGAGCCCAGGTCCCTGCCCTTCTTCCCAGTCCCTCCAATGCCACCTATGGTTAAAACGACAAGGCCTGCATTAACTTCTGCAGCTAAGTTTTTCATTTTTATAGATTCCCACAAGTCTTCTGCCTGGGATTTCATAGGCTTGCCAAGCAGTGCTGAAAGTGAAAGTTTGGCTCTAGCAGTTTGAGAGCTGCGACCTCAGGCTATATGATTTAACAATGCTATTAATTTTTGAAAGGCAGAGAAATCTATTTCTTTATTTCTTCACAACAGATTATTCCTTCAGCGCTTACCCACCAGTTTGCTAAGCTGGAAAGAAAGCACTGAAAACCCAAAGAAAGCACAAATGTTACATCAGCACAGCATTAAGTTTCATTAAGTTCTTAATTGCATCAAATAATTAACGTTCTCTTGCTCTTCTCCTGTACTTTTCATCAGTAAATCTCAAAGTACTTTATAAAGGAGGTCAGTTTCATTATCTTCTCTTTGAAGGAGGGAAAATGAAGTCTTAGGGAGGGGGAATTGCTCATCACAAGGCCAGTGGCAGGGGCTGGATTTGAAATACAACATTCCGACGTTGCAGTCTCTGTTAAAAGATACCATCTTCACCACAACAAAATCACCTCCGCAATATATTGTTCCAAAATTGTACAATATGCACAAAAACACACACATATATATATGTATATAATATCTCAGGACCCAGTGAAATTTGATCACTCCCTTTATGTCTTCTGCATTTTTTATTAAATCAAACTGGCTCAGTCTTCATAGCATTGAACTGGCTTGTAGGAAAAATGGGTTCAAATTCCATTTTGTTCACTGATTTCTGGTTAATCCTGAAAAAAATTATTTTTCTATATTTTAAAAGCACGATTTCCCCTACTGCTAATTTGAGCCTGAACTAATCTTCACTTCTGGGTAAGAAATTTAGAGATTTCCTGAAAAAATTCCAAATGAAAGCTAGGATATGGTCCTTAATGCTTGTTCCAGTTGGAAGTTTAATAATATAAATTTATAACTCTTAAGATTTCAAGGAGAGCAAAGCTGTAAAACATTAAATTAGCTACTTTAAATGAGCCAAGAAATGGCTGCTACATCATGCTTGTACTTTTGCTTTGTAAATTCTTTTCCAGTAGAATTGTCTGCATTCAGGATTACCACTGGAACTGATGTCACTCTGTATAGAAGGTCACAGCTACCTCTAAGAGAGTTGGAAGATATTTCTTAGTACAGAAAATACGTTTTATGCATCCATTCATGGCATACTGGGACATTTTTGGACATTTTGCTAAGAGGAGCAATAATTTTCCTTCTCTAAAATCACATTTCTGTAAAAGTATCTTAAGAAAAAGTTACTGCTTTGGCACCATACCTAAAAGGAGAGTATATTGTATTGAATTATGGGAGTTGCACAGCGGTTCCTATCTTAGATTCACCACGTGCTACCTGTGTGGTCCTCAGAGATTGCTTTGGTGTCCTCTGTCTCTCACTTCCATTCATCCTGTCTCCTGCTTACATGCAAAAGGTCTCCTATGATCAGGACTGTCTCACGTAGTTTTGTAGAATAGATGTCTCAAGAGGGACTCGGTCCTCCTAAAATTAAGTGTGCTGCATTGTAGGTAACCACAGATGAGCCACCTAGAGAATTCACAGTATGCATTGTTATGTACAGCAGTGCAAGATGATAAAAAACAAGGCAGAGCAGGACAGGAAAATTTGGTGTTTTCCCCCAGATATTGACACGTGTTAATGCATATACTGTTTTTATCTTTCAGAGATGTTTCCGTATGCAAAATTCCCCTCCCTTATAGATAAGCAATTGAGAAGGAGTAAAGAGTATTCAGAAGTGTTCTTTCAGTGCACGCATTTACTTCATTCTGAAGTTCTGGGGGTCTAATAAAGTCTGTGGTGTAATAGAAGAGTATTCCTGGCTTGGAATTCTCAACAGCTCGGGGGAAATGCTAGGGACTAGATGTGGCTTCCCTGTGATATTTTTAATGTTAGTTGTACCCACTAGCAGAAGGATTCAGTTATGAGGGCTGCTTTCTCTTCTTAACCATTCTTACAAGTCTCCTGTAGAGAGGGTGAAGCCTGCAGTTCCTTCCAGCAGCATCTACTGCTGACAACAGATAAAGGGAAAACTACTTTTCCGGAATTCATCCTTGCTTTTAATCAAAGACAGAGACATTCACAACGCCAAGGACAAAGCTATACCAGGACTTCCAGATAGAGCTAAGAATAAATATTTCTGAGTTGTAAATTTAAATAGACATTGGACTATCACAAGTTAGCTTGTCCCTTGCTGGAAAGCGAATGTGCCAATTTCTGCAAGATGTTATGGGCGCCTGTGGCTCCTCTCTTTGCCAGTAGATGAAGTGAAGGTTCTTTGTGCCAGGTATTTAAATCAAATACCTGGTTTATGTTGCCTCCAGGGTGGCCAAGGCATTGTGAAGTAAAACCTGAATTACATTTGCCGTTGTAGAGGTGCAGCACAAATGGTAACTGGAAGATAGAGTTGTCCAAGTGAGAAAAAAAAAAAAAGATACAGTGGCAAGTGATAATGTACTAATGGATAGTAATTTTTTGAAAGCTGTTACAATTCTGCAGCAAAATGATGCTTCAGAGCTTCACCTTTCTTTGAAGAGTTTTTTACTGTTTGAAAGATAGGGAAAATGTAGATTTCCTTTAGAGAACCTCGCAATCAGATATTGACTAGTGGTTTTGATCCAGAGGTAAGTCCAGGTATAGGAAAAAAAAAAAGTTTTTTGATCTAAGGGCTGTTTCTATTTAAAGCAATATTTCAATCAGAGTTTTGATTTTCAGATGAACAAAAGTGAAAGCTACAAGAAAATTCACTCTGTTATGTTTGTTTTAAAGAATAAAGAGGAGACTGAATGCTAAATCCTGTCAATTTCCAGTAACATTTAATTTTATTCTTATCATTTGAACTCTTTGCCTGGTTTTATAAGGTTTTTTAGACAGAGGGAGAAAATCACTGCTTTACTAACTTTACCTCTGACAGTTTTTTCAATGCACTTAATGGTCATAGCATTCAGGTGTGTCCTGTTGTTTTCTTTGAATATGTGGTATATATCCAGATTGTGTCTTACACAGTTAGTGAATCATGAGTCATAAATATAGTCAGTATTTTGTATCTTCCTTTAACTTACTTTATTTTAAAAAGCCATGTGATAGGTAGTCAGTTTTCCCGGAGAGTCAGATAGTCGTGCCTAGGAAACTGAAAATGTACCTTAGGAACATATCTTGGAATCCATACCTGAAGTATTAGGAATATATGGAAAAAGTAACAAGTCTTTGTAACGCTTCTATCAGTGCACGTGTATAGACTACTCCCATACTGAGACCTCCGCTGGCTTGCAGGGACACATATTCTTTTCACCATTTTGTGAAATATGGTAATGTTAGTGTTTTGTTTTGCTTTGTTTTGTTTTTAAAGAGTTGAAGGCCAAAAGGGACATAATTTAGCTCTGAATTACCTGTCACCTGTTCATGGTACTTTTCTGCATGTCAAAAAATGTAGAAGTAGGCTCTCCTATTTATTGTTTTTCTAATCATCATTACACTTGAATGAAACTCTAAATGCAATGCAAAAGAAAAGCTAGTGCATGGGTGATGAAAAGAAAGAAACCATGGTCTGAAAATCTGTGACCTTCAGAAATTGTCTATGGTTGACAAATTGCAAAAACACAGAACAGAATCAAGGATACATGAATTCCTACAGTAAAAGTATCTACGTGGATAGCAATCATATTGCCATAGTGATGTCCACATTTCAGTTACTCAGGATCAGAAAAAGGAGAAAACATTGACAGCATCATACGATGCAGATGAGATATAAATATTTTTACATGTTTTTAAAATTCATTTTTAGATAAACCTCCCCATGATCTTTCTTTTTCATTGTATATATTGGACAAGGAGGAGCAAAGCATTGGCAATGAAAAAAGAAAAGACATAAAATATGGCATAAATGATACATTTATTCCAGCTACTCTGTAATTGAAAGGCATACGGAAACCATTTGGGGATTTAAACAAAAAACAAGTCAGTATGCAAAATCCATCCACAGACTATGCTACCAGTGGCATTTCAGCTGGATATATACATCAGTAAAATGAACTTTTCAGGCTTTCTGAATATATATATGCACATAAAAACTCTTGCATGGTGAGCAGGATTTGGTATTTAAACAAACGTGTTCTTAAAAAAGCCTGAAAAGTCCAAACTTTAATTCCAGATATGTACTGTAATATAAGGGAAATATTAAACAAAGCAGCCTTGGGCTTCAGCTAATTGCTTGCCTTAGTATTTGTGCTACCCTAAATTCTGTTTCATGTGTACTTGACAATATGTTTTAGTTTTGTTCATGCCTGTGTCCTTCAATGCTGTCTCAGTCAGGGCTAAGGCTGAACTGTGTTCCTGTTTTGATGACTGTGAAGAAGGACACACACAACCTTAAAGGGTTAGCCTACAATGAAAGACCCAATAAATGTAGTGTGGAGAAAATGGAAATATCAAGATTCCTATACTGTGATTTGAAAGCATGTGTTACTCACAGATTTTTGGAAAAAAACCCCAAACTATTTTCTGAAAGAAGTCCCTTGATACAAATGCTTAGGACCAAGCCTTTTGATCAAAAAAAATCAAACCTGGTGTGTCCTATTGTTTTATTCTCTGCTTGGGTAGCCTAAGCAGAAACACAGGCAAATCACTTCAGGGCTGTGTACACCACAGGGGTCCATAGCAGCCACAGAGATGTCCCGGTCCTATGGCACTATGTCCTGGTCCTATGTTGAACATATGGACTGTGAGGGACAGTCACAACAGATAAACAAGGGAGAAAGAAGGGGAGAAGAATCAAATGAAACTCTTTATTCCAAAGTACATACCTACTTAGAAATCTGCCTAGTTAGAAATGCCTGCCACATCAAAGTTTGACACCTTGTCTTTTGGATCACACTGCACTGACACATCAAATCTAGAAGAGTGCAAAAGAAATGCTCCTCTACCTGTCCAGAGACAGAAAAATTGTAAAACTAGAATTAGGCAAGATTGCAAGAAAGTTGCTCACAAGATAAAGGGCTATGTTTGTTGCAAACGTTACTTAAAATGAATAATTAGACTGACTTCAGACCTGAACTTCCTCCTGCTGAAGTCAAAGACAAGATTTCTGTCAGCTGGCATGGAACAAAAGTAGACTCTGCAGGCGACATTCAGCATACCTGTACATGGTAATATAGCTTAAACACAGAATGTAGTTCACATGATCAAGGTGTCATTGTGTTTTCCTTGTGTGAGTCAGGGAGAGACCTACTGTCATTCAAAGGACAGTCTTTGCACAGAAAGCAGGTAAGTGTAATGGAAGTGATACTTATATTTTTCTGATTTTGTTTATTTTATTTATGGAAAAAACTTTCTGAAAGGGTTTTTTTTTTGTTGGTTCTCCCCCCAGCCCTCAATGCCCTTATCTGATGGTATCAGAGAAGGCTATCGTCTAATTGTTACTTAAATTAATTGTGTTTTAGTACACTTCAGTTTTCCTCTATAAGCATCATCATCTCTGGTTTTAATGAGCAGTGGCTTTCCACTGATTTTCCAATCATAACAATTTAATATTGTATTCATTCTCTGATCACTGTAAAGACATGGAATTATACACATGGAGGTAAGAAGGTTAAAAACTCAGAGAGTATTTAAGAAATAAAGTCCTGTCTCATTCTTAAATAAAATACCCTTAGTGCACATTTGAACATGAATACAGTTAAGCAGAAGCTGCGAGTGTCTGAAAGCAGCCAGTTTTCTTTCTTCCTTTTACATAGTAAAATGTGAAGAGTTTGCAAGGAATGTTTTTTCCGCTTACTTTAAGAGAACCAAAAAAATGAGATAAGCATTTTGGCAAGTAGCCATCTAGTTGGGGACTATACCATCTGATCGGAGCAGGCAGCATTTTACTACATGTCTTGCATATCCTGCAAAAACGTGACAACAATGACTAAGGAACCTCCCTTGCAAACAGTGGAAACCAAAAGAGCTACACTTTTCATGATCTTATTCCAGTCTTCTTTTCATGAACAGACAGCGAGTGCTCTTCAGGAGAGACACTTGAAAAGTCAAACAGCTTCTAAATGAGTAAGAATGATTTTATTACTTTAAAAATCCAGAAAAGACGATCTTTCATTAAAAAGCCAGCACAGGAATTTACAATGCTCACCTGAAACTGCTTACAAATATTTAGAAAGTAAACACAGAAGCTGAGTATTCATAAAGAAAAATAAATAAATCAACATCTGTCCAATAAAAAAACCCCAAAGGCCTTCTTTCCTTCTGCCTCTCTCCTTGTGTCTTCTTACAGTAGGAAAGACATATTCTCAAATTTTCAATTATGACAAAAAAGGAGGTATACTTTAAAAATTCTTCTATTATTATTATTATTATTATTATTATTATTATTAGTAGTAGTAGTAGTAGTAGTAGTAGTTGTAGTAGTAGTAGTAGTAGTAGTAGTAATAGTGTAACAGCTTTCAAACAACTCCAAAACATTGATAATCCTGGAATGTGTGGACATTATATTGTTGCTACACTCCCACAGGTTATATGCTCCCACCCCAAAAGCTTTCAAGAGATAGATGTTGTTTTTTTGTGGTAAAAGAAAAAGAGTCCATAACTGAAGCTTAATAATAGATATAATAAATGTTTGAGTTTGTTTTTCTCCTTTTTTTTTTAATATGACAAAGTGATTTGTAAACTCCTGAAAGCTGACCTGGGAACGTTAATTTCACTACTGAGAACTGACATATTAGAGGAACATAAATATGCTCAAGAAAAAAGTCAAGGTGGCCATTTGCTTGATCACTTGGACCTCAAAAATTCCCTCAAATAATTAATGAAGATAATTACCTTTCAGGTCAAGGCCAGTTAACATCCCTGAGAGCACTCTTTGAAGCTCAGTATTTCGGGTAGCTCTGAAGCCAACCTGTATTTGATACAGATGCATATTTTTAGATGTTTTGGCTCTGTTATACAAAGTCTTTTTTCTCTCTGGCTTTCAGTCAAGGCTGCAGGAGGCCATCTGCCAGCTTTGAGCATCTTCTGCAAACTGCAGTGTGCATCAGATGACCTCAAACCAGCAGCCTCCTTGGAGACCCTGGACTCTGGTACCATTGCTGTCTCTGGATAAGCCAGCTGAGCAGATGCTGGATCAACAGCTTGCACTCTGAGACAGCATTTTAAAGGAACTGGGGAAGATTTAAAAAAACCTGTGTGGCTGTTGCTGAATTGCATGAGGGAGAAAAGGATGTGTCCAGAATCTCATGCATTTGCCCATGCTAGCCTGTAACTCAGGATAATGTGGCCATTGCACACATGGTGTATTTCTACTGCTGACAGTCCACAGGCTTTGTCGTCACTACATCCAAGTATTTCTGGAGATTCTCAGACCATCTCATTCCATTAAGATGTCATCAACCCCCAATATTTTAAATGAGTGTATTGTAAATGTCATATACTTCATAACCCACTTACTTTTGTAAAACACCTGACAAGGGAACTCAGAGCTCAATGCCCCATTCCCAGGTCTGCCAATATACTGGTGTGGTCATCTTGGACAACTGTACTCATTGTACTGCCTCCGTTACACGTCACGTCACCACTCCTTTTCCTCTCTCTGAACTGTGAGCGTTTTGATGTGAGTTGCTGCCTGATGTGAAATGGTCAGGTTGCTTTTACAATTCTCTTACTTAAATAATAACATGAAAAATATAACAGCAGCCACTCGCACAATGGCAGCTCCATGTTAACTAGTAAGAAATCTATTTGGTTTCGGACTATGAGCGGTCACAACCTACGTTTCTCCTCAGTGACCTCAACTCCTTGATCCTATCTTGCAGTTTCCAGTATAAAAGTTACACATGTGAAGACAAACCATGACAACTGTTTGACAATAGGACTGGTCTGGTTTTTTGCTGACAAAGAATTCAGTTTCTCTCAATGCTTGTTTATTAAATTAAATGATGTCTCCAAAATATTTCTAAGTAGTTCAAGCCTGAAAATGCAGGAGGAAACCATAAGGTTTTGTTAAAACCAATATGTGCTGCTATAAGCACTATGTTGATCAGAAATGATTCAAAGGAAGTGCAAGTGCTGCTCTCTTTGCACTTGGAAAGGATGCAAAGCATTAAAAAATTTCTTAGGTTTATATAATGAAGATATTTATTGTTGGACTTGGGAACAGGAAAATACAGTTCTTTGCAGGGACCAGGTCTACAATGAATAACATCAGTGACAACCTCTCTTTTGCCTGCTAGCCTACTCTGTAGTCTATGCTACCACCTGTCCTGGGATTTAGAAGACGTGCTGGCTGCGACTATCAGAGGTAGGCTTCTTTCCATAACAGCTGTACCTTCACTGATAGCTGACATCACCAGAGGGAGTGACGTCTCAGACCACCAAGGAGAAAAGGCTCAACAATGCTCAATAATTGAGTTTTATGGGGAACTGAGGACACAAAGGTCCTCTTAAAATTCCTGTACTTGATTAGTTCTGAAGTCTTGTTAGATACAAAACATAGGAGTAGGTTAAAACAGGAGCTTTGACTCAGCAAGACTGCAGGATCAGACCTTCACGCATGAGTCACTGCATCAGTCCCAATCGAATCTGAGGAGTCCTGCAAAGGCATAGTGCCGATGTTCAGTGGAAGGGAAGAGTGCAGGACCACTGATGGCAGGAAGTGAAGAAAGCAGAATAGCTATGGAAAATGGATTTCTTTTGGCAGAAGTGCCCAATGGTAGGTTTGGCAAGGAGAGCAGGGAGAATGCCTGGGCGGATTCAGAGAGCGTTCTGGGATCTGCAGTGACCACCGGAGGTGAAGAGCATGGTTTTAGTGACTCACCCAAATCACGGCATCTTCATCAGCGCTGTGTGCCCTGCGCACCAGGATGCTGATTGAGTCCTGACTCAGAGGGAAGAGCGTCACCTCTCTGAGTCACCACCACCAAATATTTTCCTTCGAAGTTCCCAAACAGGATGTGCCATGTGGGTCCCTATTCCTCTCCCAGGAAATCTGATATCAGACCTCAACTGGAATGGCACATATATTTAGTGGGAGGACTTTTTCCTCAAGTAATCTTACTCAGTAAAGTATTCTCTCTGGACATACAGCTGGATTAAAACACTGTTATGCAGAGGAAACGCCCGTGCCATTTTATTATAGGAGCAGTTTATTCTCAGCTAAAACTTTAGAATGAAAAATTGCTTTTCTACAAAAAAAAAAAAAAAAAGCAAAGGTCTGCACTGAATCCCATAAGAAAGACAGTGAGAATATGATTATTTTCCTACTGACATCCATTTGGAGTAATTTTTGTGGATCTCATTTGCAAGATTGTTTCTATAGTACAGAACTTGAAAAAGTTCTGCTAGAGGTAACTATGATTTTGCTGTCTGTGCTTACAAGCAATTGTATTTCACCACACCTAGGAGACAATTCTTACCTCTCCATTATAACACTCTTGCAGATTGTCCATAAATTTAATCTGGCAATTTGCAAAAGAATTTATATACAGGCAATTTGGGTTGTTTGTATACATACATACATAGGTACACATACATAAATATACATACACTCTCAATCCAAAGTTGCCTATATATATATTTCTTCGTGAATAAAAAAATGAATATAAAAGCAAATTCAGTTAACCATTTACTTAAGTAATGGTTAACCTACAACAAATAACACTTGCATTAAAGAAGGCTAAATATATAAATATAAAATATGATAACAAATTTGAGAGAGAGAGAGAGAGTTTATACTTACATATATACCAGTATAAAGTTCACAGGAAAATAAAATAGCCAAATAATATTACTGGAGTATAATTCCAAGTACCTAAGCTCATTCATTTAGTTGTGCCAAAGCAAGAGTTAATAGTATGTGGAGTTATAATTGGAAAGGACTAATTCATGGGAGGTAATAATAATTATAAATCACTTGAATTAGACTTACCAGCTTTGTATTAAATAACTTTAGGTTGTGCAGGTAACATGGTCAGGAGAAAACAACTTCCTTATTTGGAGACTGAAAAAACATGGAAGGGATCAACTGGTAAGAATGAAAAAAAGGATATAACAAACAAGCCCCACGTAAGTTAAGTGTGAAAGACAGAAGTAAGGATTCAGGCCTTGGGTAGGTCCCCAGAACATTAGACAAAGTCAACACATATGAGGAAACCCCCGAAACTACACAAAGCTTACTGTGTGTTCACACTGGCAAACAATGGCAAGCTCTTGGCCCAAGGCTTATTTGAATCATCCCCAATTTTTTTTTTTAATTCTATTTTTTTCTTAAAGGATCCTGCCAAAGAACATTTGAATAAGTGCAAATAAAATCTAAGGAACAGAAGTTATAAGTTGTGGTGCTGTTCACATGATAGAGCAGAAAATGCCCTAACAATTGGCATCTCCAGTCTTCTCCATGTAGGAGAACACCACTCTGAACTGCTGAACAAGCGCCTGACTACATACTACCTGGGACCATGAGACTCTGTGGGGTAACAGCAAACCTGTTATAGATACAGGGCAGTGACAAAGCCTACTTCCTCCTCTGTGGCTTCACTGTCCTGTGGCAAATGCCTGGGAAATTGAGAGCTCCACCTATCCACAGGGTTGAGCCTGTGGACTAATGGACCTGGAGAGTGTCTGCAATGCAGCATTGCCAATGCATGAGCATACTGCAGTGAGGAGGAAAGCTGTGGCCAGGAAACTCTTGCAGGAGACTGGAAAGGGAAGAGTGTGAGCCTTGCGCTGGGGTGGAGAAAACTAGTGGGAAAAACCAGCGGTGTCTGTTACCATGTTGGCTGCTCCCAGGAACCATCAGCCATCAGTTCAGCAGCCCTCATGGGCCAAAGCCACTTTCCTGGGCCATTTCCAAGTGAAACCAAGTGCCATAGGAAGTGGCAGCTGTGACGCAGCAGCAGTGGGAAGCTTACTTCCCTCAGAATCACTGCTGGAGCTGTCAGGCATCTCTTTGACCATTTGCTGTCAATTAGGAACCATGTGTCTTTCTCAGATGCGAGCTCTATCTCAGCTCCAGGAAGAGTCACTTTTACACGTAGTGTCTGCCTAATGTATTGATGTATTTTCTACCTCATTTCTCTGTCTCAAAGCCTTCATTACCCAGGGACTCTAGCCTCAGATGTAAAATTCAAGGGTGTAGTCATGATTTACGCCAGTAACACATAACCTGCTGTAAACAACTACACCCAAGAGAAATGAAAAAGACGCTCCAAAATACAAGTGGTGCTCTCTATTGTTCCACAGCTATTCTCAGAGGAAGGAAGACAGGGCTGGGTTTTCTTTTCTGGATATTGCTGAATGAGGAAGAGGGTCTTGAAATTAGTGCACCTCTCATGCCTTGCGGATGGTCAGAAATGAAGGAATCCCACAATTACAGCACTGGCCCAGATCTTAGATTTGGAGCCCATCCCAGGTCTGCCACAGAAAATGCAAGGGCCTTCAGCAGGTTACTTAACCACTGAGTTCTTCAGAGCTCTGAAGCAGTAAAACATAATAGGTGGAAGAGTGGAAAAGCTTTAAGAGTTCTTTTAAAGAAGTACTAGGGTTTTATAAAAAAAAAAAAAATAGTAGTAGGTAGTGGATGTTTATAGCAATTCTTCACTATTGCAATATGATGGTTTTCTTGGATTAAGTTAAATTGACATAAATTTAACATTCACTTGTGTCTTTTATTTAAGGCAGTGCATATGCAAGAGGAAAGGGCTCTACTTTGCCTAAATTTTCCCATCAAAATAAGAGGTTAAAGCCTTTAAAGAGTATCAGCCATCTGTGATTCACGGTCTTTGCATGAAGAAGGTCTGCTTTCTTGGTAATTCGTCATATGAAAATGCTGTGGTCAAACACAGATTAACATTTGTCATATGAAAATGCTGTGGTCAAACTCAGATTAACAAACAGATTAACACAGTAGTGACTTGGATCAGTACATATTCTTCTGCTCAGGTTGACAGGCAAGGAAAATCTAAAACAGCTTGGGGGTTAAGCAATCAAGAAATAGTGTAAAGATAGACTTCCATTTGAACTTTGTGTAGTGTCTTAAAGAAATTGGGACAAAATCGAGGTGAATTTTTACTTGTGCATCGCCTTCACTTGTACAAATACAGCATGCATTCAAACTCGGTGATTTTTATCACTAGATTCAAAAAGTTGTTTTCAACTTGCCTTAAAAAAGTTTTTTTTCTAAAGGAGAAAATTACAACAAAAGTGTTATGGTGATGATGGTGATGATGATGATGATGGTGATGATGATAATAATACTTATTATTATATATTATAATAATATCATATATTATATATAATATATATTTATATATATTTATATATAATTTTATATATATTTATATAGAGAATTTATGAAATTATATATTATATATAATTATCTAACTATAATAATAATGCTAATAATAATTAGTATTAGTATTAGTATTTTCTAAGCAATCTATTTGTGAAATAATAATTCAGTCCCTATTCTATGAAAGCACTAAACTATTTTATTAATTCCCAGATATCAAAAATATACTTGTTTCCAACTAGAGTCTGCTACATCCTGAACTGTTGTGTGTGATTTTGGTCATATTTTGTATCTTTAAAGTAAGGCTTAGAAAGCCTCACAACAAACACAGTGCAGTTCACCACACTACAAGAACCTGTGTATAAATATGCCGCCATTTTTATCATCTCATAATCAGTCATATCAGTCATATCAGTCATATCAGTCAAAAGAAAAGAAAAAAGTCGGTATAGTGACACAGGGAAAAAAAAAAACCAAACAACCAAAAAAAAAGAGAAGGAACAACCAGGACACCATTCCTATCCCAAATATTATTTATAATAACACTTCAAGCAATTTAATTCTCTAGTGATCCTTGGAAGTGATCTCTGCTACTAGTGGAAAACTTCCCGCCACCTGACAACCCTTGCCAATATGGCTGGCATGATAACCAGTTGCATGCATGTGTTTTTGTATCTGTGCTACAACTAATCCATGATCCCCCTAACCTGAGGGAACTGACATCTGATCCATCCAGAGTGCAGGCCTGTGAGCAGGGCATATGAAGCAGGAAGCTCCCAAAGACCTATTGCTGCTGGGAACAGAAATTGATTTGCCAGTATCCTCCAGTGCCTTTGTGGGAGGCAGAGAAAAATGAAAAGAAAAATGACGGGTGGGGGCAGAGCTACGTTTTGCTTAAAGGAGGAAGAAAGTCTCTCTCACCATGTGCAGCTACAAATATTCTATAAATAAAGAGTGACCCAGTTTCCTTTTATATTACGTTAGAAACTCAAGCCTTCACGCCACCAGCATGAATTTGTGCTTCCAAGAATTCTTCTTATCAAGCTCCATCTTACAACCACTTGGATTCCTTGCCCTGTTTTGAAGTTTGAAGACCTTTCCAGATCTTCACTATTTGGGCGGTTAGAAAATTTCTCTTAAATTCCAGTTTAAACTTATACTTAACCAATTTACAACTATTTGATGTGGTGCCAGTACTAGCTTAAGATAATTTTCCCCCTCTCTTGATGTGTAGCCAACTTGAACATATTTATAAAAAGCAAATATATCGCCCTTGTTTAGCAGACTGAACCAAGCCACAGTTTCTAATTTGTTTTTTAACACAGATACCACACTTCTATCATCATCCGAGTAACCTTGCCTGACATTTGCTGCAGTTCATAATCTTTCTTAAAGGACACAAGAACAGAATCCTTCAAGATCCAGGTCCTGTGACTTATATAAGGATACTCATATTCCACTTTCATGCTAGTATTTTACTCCATGTATCCTAGCTGGAGCCACATTAATTTTGTCTTCAGTGGGACGACTTAAGCAGTTCAAAGCATTAAAATTGTTGACACATAGTACAGATCTCCTTCTTTTTCATATCAAATGACAAGACTTCATTTTATAACAGGGAGCCCAATTATTGATAATTAGTTGCATGGCTTTGCACTTTTTGCACTACCCAAATTTAACTCTTTCCCACCACTCCAGGTAAAGATTTTACCTAGTTTTTCCTTTCTGATGATCTAGTCTTGAACTGTGAATGCCTACCAACTCCTTACTTTCACAATTGATATAAAGAAAAATGTTTGGAAATGAACAGTCACTTTCATTACATTTGATAATAACAACTCCACCTTACCTCTCAAAGTGAAAGATTGCTTGTCTTCAGTCAGCAAAACTACCAGCATTTCTGCCAGCTTAGAACTGTCATATGCCATGGAAAAATATAACTCCCCCACCCTCCACCTGCAAGGTATTTGGGTGTCTCAGCCATAGAGAAGGAAAGGTAGGGGAAGGAAGAGCCAAAGGACAGACATTTCTGAAAACTAGCCTGTGATTTAAATTCTGAGGAAACTTAGAGGCTCACTCATCTAATGTCCTCTGTGAAATCTTCAGTTCAATTCATCAAAATCTGCTTTTTATGCTCAAATTAGTGGCAAGGTTCAAAGTTTCACCATCGATGGATGTTACTGTCAAGTGTAAATCATCTCTTGCACAGATCACATTCCTGCCACAGGGAGCAGACATCTCTGCAAGCTGTAAAGCTTCTTCAACAAAGTTTGAATATGGCCTTCAGAAATGCAAGTTCTGTGAAATATGAAATGTGCATCAGTAATCAGTAGAAAAAAGGAATGACCTTTGAAATGTTAACAATTTATTTAAGATGGACTTCTCTGGTGGTGACATTATCTTCATCTCCATTCTCATCAATTCAACCGTATACTATTTCTCCCTTTTCTTTAGCATCCAACCGTGCTTCAGATTGAGATTGAAGCTCAGTCTTTTTTTTTTTTTTTTTAATTTCTTTTAACGAGTTTTCAACATGTAATCCTATTCCATGAATTTGTTTGTCAGAAAATTTCACACACTGAGAAAATTGAACAGAATCACACAGAATCACAGAATGGTTCAGGTTGGAAGGGACCTTAAAGATCATCTAGCTCCAACCCCCCTGCCATGGGCAGGGACACCTCCCTCTAGACCAGGCTGCTCAAAGCCTCATCCAGCCTGGCCTTGAACATTTCCAGGGATGGGGCATTGACAACTTCCCTGGGCAACCTGTTCCAGTGTCTCACCACCCTTACTGTAAAGAATTTCCTCCTGGTATCTAATCTAAATCTCCCCTCTTTCAGTTTGAGGCTATTACCCCATGTCCTATCATAACACTCCCTGATAAAGAGTCCCTCCCCATCCTTCCTGTAGGCTCCAGGAATCAGAGTGTACTAGATTGAACAAGGCATGTCTGGAGAATGAGGAATAACTGCTTTCTGGAAGAACAATTGTGGCAATGAATCATAACTTTTTCCTCTTAAAATAAAAATCAACTCTCTTTCTTCTTAAGCAGATCTGGGTGATAAGATACCTAAAAAATTCAGGGTACCAAAACAGCATTTCAGAATTAAAACCTGTCAGGTAGATTTTCCTTTTTACTTGTGCATTTTGGCTTGTCTGGGCTTCTTTAACTTTTGAAAAAGAGGAGTTTCTGCAGAGGAACAGATCTTTTAATCAAATATTTGCCTCAAAAAACACTGTAGGCAAGCTCTAGAATATATTCTCCACTCGCTAGTCATTCCCTAGAGATGTGATATACCTGTATGCCACAGGTGCACAAGTCAATTTTGAGGTCCCTTCTCTCAGTACCCTACTGAGCGATGGCACAGGATCAGTACCAAGTGAAACAGGCATTTTTCCAAGTCATTTGGTGCTGACAGCAGTGCCTAACCTAATAGGTTTGACAGCCAACTCGAGTGTTTGTATGGAGGACCCACAACTGACAGTGTACCTGTGCTGCAAAGTTGCCAACCCATCTTTTTACCTGACCCAGAGGTATACTGAAGAGCTCTACCAGATGAACAGGAAACACATACATGATAGTTAAATAAAAACTGAATACAGTGATATAGGGACAAATTACCCAAGTTAGCTTTTGAGTAAAGTTAGTTCTGCATTATTCAGTGACACTGCTGACAACTTGACACACCAGCAAAGCAACTTTTACAATAAGGAGTCCTCCTTTCTAAGATGGGAAGGGCAAATGGGACATTTAGCTCCTCCCGTGCTATTTCATCTTTCCTTGAGGCCTCTTATTTTGTTGGTTTTTACTTGTCATTCTTGATAACATAATAATAGGCAATCCAACAAATGAAGCAGGGGCTTATTCCAGTTTGTGTCTTTCCAGTTTAAGTTATTACACAAAATACATTTTTGGCCTTTATGTTATTTATAGGTTGCTTCTAAGGGTCGGTATGTTCTTTAGGCCAGGGTTTGCTCAAGGGAGCTATTAGAATGAAGACCTATGACCCTGTTAGGTAAAGATAAAAAGCAATTTCTACAGAGAGTTACCCCTTCAGGCATCACTTCAACTCTCTTCTGAGAGTTTTGTGGAGATATGCTTGCTGGTAGGTACACTGTAGCTGTAGGTGTCTGGATAAATTATATTCCTCTCAACTGGGAACTCTGGAATAGCTGATAAATGCATTGAAACACAGAACAAGGGGAATTTATTGATTTAAATTCTGTCTTTTCCATCTGGAAAATAAATTGGCTGCAGCTAGTGAATGAAATAGGAGCCTGCAACAAGATTAAGTAGAAAGAGAATTAGGGTAATTATTTGTTCTTAAGAACAGGCTAAAAAACTGAATACAGGTGAACAGGAGCCACAGCAGTGATATGGGGCTGAAATCAAATCGTTGTATTTCTACTCAAATTAAGACATTGTGAAATAAACCTGCTGGCTATTTCCTTGAAGATTCCCTGCTTTTGGGGAACATGTTTGACCAGCAATACTCAGTTTATATGAGACGAAGATTGGCAAACGCTAGTCTGACTGGGGGAGTGTAGCATGTCCAACCACAGACCCAGCACAAGAGGGTCTACTGTCCTCAGCAGGACAAACTTATGAACTATTAAGTCATGCATTTTCCAGTAAGTCAGCCATAAGAAGCTGTGGGCACCACAGACCTTTGGCAGAGGCTGAAGCTTGGCAGGGGCTGAAGAGGCTGTCCTGTGGATAACCCTGACTTAGAATTTGCACTATTCCACCTTTACTTTTTGTCAGTTTCTGCTCAGCTACAGAAAAGTGTCTTTCTTAATTGTTGCCTCAACTCCATGAGGCTGCCACTGTCTTTCACCATTTCCGTCAAGCTCCATGTGATTTGACAGATATTTTGGTGAATAACATATGTGCTGAGTCATCCTGTGAGTTATAGGCAGAATGATATTGTGAGTAAGAGGTGCAACAATCATTATAGCCTCAACTACAAGCTAGATTTTCCAAATGTACATGAATTCTGTGCTCATTTTCAGGGACCTTTTACTATTACTTAAATGTGGAGGGAAAAAAATGTTGACCAGAAGAAATTTAAAAAAAAAAACACCTTTTTTTTTTCATGAGAATCTCACTTTCTCTCAATATTATGTATTGTAAAATAGCTTCAGAACAGACGAACTTCACTGATTATACAACTCAAACTCAAGACAAATAAACTTCCTTTTTGTCACAGAATAAAAGTTGATGGCATACAAAATGTAGCTTCATATGCTGATGCTGTTAAACCTGTAATACCTCGATGCTACACAACAGCTTTCATTGTACTGTTACTCTTTTAACAGGGAGAGAAAAAAACATAAAGGGAGCAATTAATTTACTTGGTCTTGCATGAAAAATTAGAACTGAAGCAAGGCTACTCATTTTCGCTCTCTCTTCCCAATACTCATAGCTATCCAGTTCACTGCGCCTTCAAAACACTGTCAAACCTAGGAGAGTAAATGCAACATTCACAGGGCCATGAACAAATAGCCAACACCCACAAGGACTGAGATAACTGGATTGAAACCCAAACTTGCATAATTCGCTTGAAGCTAACAAACACCCACCCCTACCAGTTGTGTCTCTTTCTGCTCCTGCCTGTTTTCATCATCTATTTTGACAAGTGGAGAGAATAACCATTTTCCTGGAGACTCCAAGTCAAAAAACTGGGCTAAAGACAGGGTCCTCTACACAGAAAGTTTGAGGTGTTTCTGCAGCCTGGTGCTGGTTGCCTGGTTCTGATTTCAGGGCAACAAGTCTTTCTGACCTTTGTATTGAGCAGCAGGTGAGGAAGATTCTGTTTCTACAGAACTGATTAATTTCTCCCTCACACTATTGCATTATCCTAATGTCAGAGTAACAAGTGTTACTCTGGCAAAGGGTTTGGTCCCAACTCTAGAATTAAGTGGGGGAACACAGAAAAAGCATCAGTACTGTGCAGCTAGTGGAAGCCTCTACCTACAGGGAGCATTTTAGTCCATTCACTTTGGTATTGAGTGTTAAATTCTAATGACATGACAGATTTAGTCATGGTAAAACACTCTCTATGCAATTTTGTTAGCAGAAGAGCATAAGACTCTTTTTAGAGAGGTATTTCAAGTGTTTTTATATGGCGAGGAACACTGAATTTAGGCTTTTTTCCTCTTCATATGCAATACTAATAAGGAATCGACATTAATGATATAACTTCATTACAGGTCACCACAAGTAGTTTCCATGGGTACAGCAACCTCTGAATATTTGGTTACCTTGTGAGCAGAAAGGATCTGGTATTCTTCCTCTATAACTCATGAATTTTATTATCTTTCCTTGTCTTTTGTACAGTGCTCTAATTTAAAGACTGTAGTACTCAAGATCACTGTGTACTGCCAGGAGAGATTCTATTTATACTGTCTGTCAGTATCTAAATCTGGGTTTTGTTTTTACTGTTGCACAATGCTTCAATTAATGTACCTGACACAGCTACATCTTTGTTAAAGAGTGTGTTGCAATCCCTCCTCAGCTTCACTTTCATAGCAGCAGGACACTCCTCTGTAAGAGCTAAGTTGCTTATATATGGTTGGCTAGCTGCCTAAGGCCAGTCTTAAGATTTTTTATTTCAAAATGTTTTTCTTTGCTTTTTTTTCTGGTCAAGGTGGTTTTGAGTGATTGGATTCATGTCCTTTGTTTCTCAAATCTTTCTGTCCTTTAGTTTCAGAGTACTCTGATGAGTCTTCTTGTACTTTCCCTCTTCCCTTCCACCAGCTTTTTGTCAAACCTAGGTAAGATAAATAGGCCAACTGATCAGCTGATCATTTTTCATTTGGGAATTGAGGAAGACAACTCTAAACACCCAGCAAGTCCTTATGTTAGACAGTAACAGGTAATGAACAGTTCAACTGCTCCGGCATCTCGTCGCACATGGTGACTGGTACAACGCTCCTCCGGGACAAGCAAAAAAGTGTGCAGAGAGTAACGAAGGGTAGTCAGATCACAAAGAAAACATCCTATTAATCTCCGTTAGCCAAATATTGCCTGTGCAACCTTCCTGAAAGTTATAATTTTTTGTACACTTGTCTATTTTAAAATAGATACTACATGAATTGTGTATATTCTTGTTATTCTTATAATTTTTTGTCTTAGGAAGAGACATTAAGCACTTCTCTTCAATTATGCCTCCTTTATATCATATCTTTGATCTCTTCTACCTTAACTTTGCACCATTTCACCATATGCTTTCAAGCAAACATGCTGCTTTTTAAAATAAAAGAGGTAATACCAATAAATTTTTAAATTGCTAATGAGCCATCTGTCAGATCTATTTTCATGTACCTTGAAATACAGTAGCAATTGAGTTGCTGCTTCATATTCTGCTCTTCATTTATTCAAAATGCCACATTTAAACAGACCCTTTTCTACACTCCTGTTTCCTTTTTTTAAAGATATGCTGCCCCAGGGAAAGTGACATCTGCTCATCACAATGTCTTAGTTCTTTTGTATGCAACTATTTTCTCTTGAGCAATCTACAGATTTAATAAGAACAATATGCCTTCAAATTTCAATACATTTCAAAAGTTCATTCTTGTTACCTCTAATGAGGGGGCATGCGTCACAATTCTTTAGAGTTTTTCAGCTTTTCTGTAAGAGAAGTCAGAACTTACTGTACAACTAGGGTTTTTCAGAGGAATGAGGAAAGGCCACATTTTTTAACAAGCCTGCAAAACATTGAACGATGTCACAGTGCACGCACTAAAATACCTGCCTGTCCCAAAAGTGCTGGCTGGTGGGAATACGCACTGCCAGAGCTCCCGTCTGAAAGTCAGTGAATGGAGAGAGTGGAACCTCAATGTCAATGTGTAGCAGTCAACTTAATTAAAAGCTTTCTCTCAGAACTTTCTCCTCTGATGGAAAATTAGAATTTAACTAAACATAAATTTTCAAGGAAAAGTGTCTCCAATTTAAGGGTGAAAAAATAACCTTGCATTTTTTTGGCCCCAAATCAAAAGTTTCAGTTGTTTTGGGTTTGTTGCTTTTCCTTTTTTGTTTTTCACCTTGGAGATTTTAAAGACATAGTTTCTGCCAAAATTTTAATACTTGCAACTAAAAAATTTCCTATGGAAAAGCCTCCTTTTCTGGATTGTTCTACCTGTAGGTGCTCTTCTCCCCTTCACCAATCCGTCTGCCTCAGAATTTTCAGTTTCTTAATTCTTGTCAAAAGCCCAAGCATGTCTTCCGGAATCCCAAGCCCTAACATGTTGAGCTCATGAGCTGGATGGGGCTTTGAACAACTTGGTCTAGTGGGTGGTGGGGGGGGACAGGGAGGGTTGGAACAAGATGATCTTTAGGGTCCCTTCCAACCCAAACTATTTTATGTGAATCTATGATTCCCTGTGAACACAAGGTCCTTAATTTGACTGCCAGTGGGTGGGAACAGAGCCCTCATGAAATCTGACCCCTCTTTGCTTTCCTATCCACTGCAAATGTGACCTATGGAGACCACATCTCTGTCATCTTACACTCTGTGAAGCCTTCTCCACCTGTATGAGGTCTGTGTGAGACACTTCCACCTCAGAAGCATGAAACCACAGAGAAACAAGCTTTTTTACCATGGCAGGTTTTTTTCTTCAAGTGCTACGAGTATTGAAAATATGTCCAGTATCTCAGATTTTTGGTATCATTTTTCTTCTGAGATAAAGATGTTTCATGTGCAACATCTTGAATAAACCCCACTTAGCACTGTCTGGCTAACTGAAGATGGTGTGAATGCCCCACAGGCACAGAAGCTTCCCAATCCATTTTTCTGTTAGCTGAAATAGTTTAGAAAACAAAACAAAATCAAAAAACTTACCTGCACTCTAAGTACAATCCAAAAGGTAAAATAAGGATTAAATTTATTTTTCCATTTTAAACAACAGGCAACCTTTTTTAGAATGCATTAAATAATCCTCTCTCTCAAGAGTGTGCAGTAGCTCTGGATCTTTCACGGATTAATCTTATTACATCAACTTACTTAATGCTTCTTGTACACCACAAGAAGACAGGAAAGCAAAAGTGAGGAGGAAAGTGATTCTCATCTTCTAGTTGCAGGGCATAGGTAGTTTCCATTTAGGATAATCATCCTTTCTCAGTGAATGTATACTCTGTGCAGCATTAACAGTTACTTGAGGATTGAGGTGAACTGCCAAGAACACAAACAAGGAAGGGTCAAACCTGCCCAATGGCAATACCCTTAATGAAGTAATCAGCTCACTTTTGTTCCATAACAGCCTTTTGCTGACCACTAATTGAGGTTTCTATTTTCCTTTTAGATCCATCTCTGTATCAAGTCGCAAGGGAATAGGTTTCATCCATGGTGTACTGAGCTGCTCCTAGCCAGCACCAAGTCCCAAGAATTTTCCTTTCCAAGAGGGTCTGAGAAGTTTCAGACTGGCAAAACTCCACTGGGATTTTTTTCCCAGCAAAATCTCAGGAGAAGCTTTGGTATTGTCAAGAGGCAGAAGCTTTCCAGTGCCTTATGCCACTTTCTCACTCCCCACAGTCTGGCTCTCCCTGGCTGTTCACTGGGAGACCAGCAGCATTTGTAATTGTTGCAGCTCCAGGCAGCCTGGCACTTTCACAAAGGAAAAAAACAGCTGGTCATCCCAGTGCTGACAGTGGTGCAGACACCCCTGGCAGACATGCTTGTCATGCTGAGAAGATTAGTTCTCTATTTACCTTTCCCCATGTCAGATGCTCCCAAATCTGTCTTCATTCACACACATAAGTCAGTCAGCTCACTTCTGGAAGGTCTGGTCCATGCTGAGGGTTGAGGATAGATTTATCATCTATGACTCCTTTTGCCTGTAGAAGCACTGAATTTTCCATCTAGTCCACAAAGATAATTTTAAATTTTTTAAAATGGAAATAAACCAGTATTCTTTTGTTAAATATGGGCCACACTTGGTGTGAAAGTGCTTAGGAACAGATTCAAAATGGTTATGATTTTTGTTTGTGAACACCCCAAATTTCCTTTTTAGGCTTAGTGCTTTTTTCCAGCCTTAATGCATGAAGGAACACGAGAATAAGCTTCTCCCTTTCTCTCATGCAGTCTCTTATGCAAAAGCATATCGAATTATATGACTAAAAGAACTAAGGAACATCCTTTCCTCCTCAGCTAATACAATTAATTTTTCCACTCATTGCACTATATTCCCAAATTTGCGAAACTGAGAGACTGGAAAAGAAGCATGTACTTGCCCCTTCTATGACAAAATCACCTGTGTCAGCATCATCTCTCTTCACAAATAAATTAAAACCATTGGACAGGGAAACTGATGAAATTAACTGCTCCTACTGTTTGTATGTAGGTATATCTGCAACAACAAACAGACCCCTCAATTAGATACAGATTGAATCCCTTTGTTGTGCATGTTGCTGCACTTATTTTTATTTCTATGATTTGTTTTTTCACGTAGCTGATAAAATAGATTTTCCCTAGACAATGTATGGGTCATATTTGCAACATGTAACTATGAAATACTGGGAGGCTTTAAAACTATTTTTAAACATGGCAGTAAAGGAAACAGCATGATTCCTGTTAGTATTAACTGCAAAGAATAATTGTTACTTGCAGATAGTTATTTTCATTAAAGGTGGTTTTCTTTTATGATGGCTGATTCAGACCCAAGACATTTATGCAGAAATTCTCTCTGTGGACTGAACAAGGAAAACAAAGGGGTTATTTTTCATTAGAATTAAGGAATTATTATTTTTTTTGGTGATGATATTTTCCTAGTAGCTTTGTCCCTAGAAATTAATCTTCCTCAAAGACACTAGGGGGAAAAGTACCTTTAAGTATGGATTATATGAACAGAGGTAATGATTATATTCAAGAATATTTGTCAGCCTTAAACTCAGGCCAGAAAAACTTGCTGTTTTCTTGCATGAAGCAGAAAGTTGGGAAGCAAGAATAGAACTTAGATTGTACCAGTTTTACTTGCCTCATGTTTTCAGACGGCTCAGCTAATGGTAGTAGAAATTTCATCACTGATTTCACTGGGAAGGTGATACTCTCCCAAGAAAATAGCTTCACGTCTCAGTGAGATATTTGAATGAATAATGGTGGCAGAATTGAGCAGGAAATAAGCCTTATTTAGCAAGTCCAAAAAAGATAGGGGGAGTGGTTGGTTTTGTTGTGTTTTGTTTTATTTTGTTTCTTTTGTTTTTAAGAGAGAAGTATTAGTTCTGTGTATGAAGATACAGCTATTTCTAGTTCAGCAAATGGAACAACAGTTCTGGATATTTTTGACATCCGGTACGATGACTTCTGTCTCCCTTAATTGCACACACTGAACTGGTCAAAGAAGAAAGAATGCTTCTTCAATTAACCACCTAAAGAAAAGAATGATAAGTATATGCATTTTTCTGGAGCATATTGTTGATGTCATCTCTATATATTTTTTGTTAGATTTGTTGCCTTGCATATTAACTAAGATATGTTGTTGATTTTGCCATTTCCAATCGAACAAATGCATTTAAGTCAAAAGGATTATGTATACGTCACGTGGATTATATTGCATGAGGATTGTTTATATAGTACCTATTTTACATAGTGGAAATATCATAGATGAAGAGAAAGACTAGTGAATATGGACCTTTATCCATTTTAATGAGTTACAGTAGAAAAGTAAAGTTTCTGTAACTTTAGTGTTTGTTTATGCCTTATTCAGTGGGTCTGCTGGTCCTTGTCAAAAAGGTATCCCTGCTCATTTCCAATGCAAAGAGGCAGGCAATAAATGACATTTCCAGAGACGGAGGAGTTAAAAGGAACAACATGTACTCTTCCAATGAGATTTGGGTTTAGGAGGATATCAGAAGACCTCCTTTGTGACCTTGAAAGACACAAGTCTGCTCCTGCTTCTATCTCAATAGTGTGAGCTGGGGCTGAGAAAGCATGGTAGAGAACTGTCCTACAAACAGCTGCCAGACGCTTCAGTTGTCAGCTCTTCAACATGGCCTGTGAGTGCAGCTTGGTTTTGGCTCAAGCTGCCCCAGCCAAGGCCTAAAAATTTTCAAATATTTTTAAGGACTAAACACATTTGAGACAAAAATAATTAATACAGAAGAGGCAAAAGTAGAAATAAAATAAACCACAAAATTTGAGCAGTATCTAACCAAATAACCAATGTGTTCCAATTGCTGCAATAACACAGTTGTCTTGCCCTCTTGTAAATTTGTTTTCAATAAAAATCATAAGCACAGTGCTTATAGCAGATGATAAAACATCACCGAACAATTAACAGCTGCGGTGAGAGAACAGCATGTTCTCAAAATAAGTATACTGTCTATTTTTTGAGCTATTACATGTTCTTAAGCACTTTCAAAAAATCACTCAACTTGCTCAGCCAGCAGACTTTACCAGATGCTCAACTGATTGCAAGGGAGAGAGAAGAGGAAGCTGCCTTTTCTCTCAAGGTGAAGATGACCGACATCTCTGAACACTCTGGCTTCAACATGATAATATTGAAGTCTTTTTCAACCCATAGCACATTTTATCAGAAGTGAAATTAGAGACTGAGCTTGAGCTACCAAATGGTCTCTTTAGCAACTTGGTTCATAACTCTTTGGGGGTTGTTAAGTTCTATAAACATTTTTCCAGGCATACAAATCCCTAGTCTGAATTTTCAGACCAAGATTTCTCTTTATCCCCAGCCACCATCTCCATTATGGCAGTGCTCTCTACATGGGACTGCACTTTCAACTAGGCATACTCATTGCCACCAAAAATTTTGGCAAAATTGATTTGTTGTTCTCCCAGTGACAAACCATAAATCTTACTGTAATAATGTGGTGTATTAATTTGTAAATTCTGGAACATCATTTCTGAAGCACTTATAAAAGTTATTAAGTAGGACTGGACACAATTATATAGATAATTTTGCCTTTGCCACTGTGAGCTTCCTTGTCACACACATCAGTCCACATTGCAATAAGAATTGTTAAAACGACATGTGATACATTTCTGATTCATATTGAAACACATCTTTTCCCCTCTCTTTATAAAGATGAAGGCAAGAAATGAGGCTGAATTTCATAACAAACTGCACACTTGGAAACAGCCATTCATCCAGACAGCTTTGTAGAAACTTTAGATGGACTGTAGCTTAACTATGTCTCATATGTGTTTTCGACGGCACTTGACTGTAGACAGCTGTGGTTTGATCATGCATCGGCTTCCAAGGTCCTCAAACTGTTCAGTGACTTTCACAGAGGACAGAATTGAGACTCCACAAGAGCACAGCCCATATTCACAGAGTTGTCCCGTGGCTCTGCCTGTGGCTCTCTTTCTAGCCCTGTTCAGCTTACTACATGTGTTGGCATGCGACAGACCTCTCTCTTCAGGGACATTGCATAACCCATCAGCCAGATCCCGCAACACCCCCACTGTTTGAAGTTCTGGCCCCAAGTCGTTTGGGGCACCTTTCATTCCCTGGAAAAGGATCTGACTCTGAAAAGAGCATGAATGAGTGTTTAATGCTAAAACAACACTGAGTCTGCACCCATAAGGAGGATTTAGCGAGTACAATTGTAACAAGAAGAATGATCATCACTCACACCAACTGTAACTAGATGCTGATAAATTCGGCCTGAGCAGTTCAAAGATTCTGCAAAGAGTGCGTTGGGAGGTGGTGGAGGAGAAGGGCATGTGGAAGGAAAGGTCACCAAGAGAGAAGGTGCTGCCTGTCTTATGGCATTGAAAACTTCAGCCTATAATTTTGTCTGTCTCAAAGAAACAGCTTTTCCTCCACTCTCAGAAAGGATGGCAGGTGACATCCTTCACAGGGACAGCATTTCATTTAGAACAAACATAATCACACACAACTAGGGCCAGATCCTCCACTGGTGTAAATTGGATTAGTGCCACTGAACTCAATGGAGTTTCTCCAAACTGCACGAGCTGAAATGGCAACAAATAAGCATTTGTGGAGTCAGTGATGAGTTGTCCTGCAGAACGCAAAACAATATTTTTGCCTTGCTGTGTTTTCTCTCTTATTCCTCCACTGAAAGTGATGAGAAGTGTCTTCATATCTTCAGTGAAATCAGCAATGGGCTTTCATTATGGATGGTAAAGTTTTTTAGAAGTGTAATTCTTGTATTTTGTATAAGCCATAATGAAGCCTCTGAAAGCTATCTACCATCTCCATTTCCCATTGCTGATATTAATGAAGGTGGTGAAAACTCATTGATCATTTGGTCCTCTGTAAACATCATAAGCATATTTTAGAAGATTTTATACAGCATTTTAACAACTGTTTAAGTTTTCATTACATGCATGTCAGTAAGGACAGTGAGTGATGTAATTGTCTGGACCAACCCCAAATTCCTATAAGATGGAGGAACCTCCATGGTCCAAATATTCCAGGTACACCCAGACAATGTGTGGATTTTTCACTTGGTGACATAATGCTTTTAACATAAGCCGATAGCAGAGTGTGCCATACTGATAGCCCTTTCTGCATCTATCTGTCAGTAATAGGGCAGGTGCATCTTTAGACTAGGCTCTCGTCTCAATCTCTGGTAACATTATAATGGGTGAAGGCAATATCCTTTTGCATTCTATATCAAGTCTGAGCTGTTAGTTTTGTTCTGAGAATGTTCCTAATAAATGGCATGCAAGAAGAACTTTTAAAAGATAACTCTAAATTTAAAACAAAAACAATGAAATTGTTATTTTTAGTATTCAAACAATGGAAGGCTATGGAAACAATGTTTGCTTGAGCTACTGCCTTTGAAAGAGAAGAATTTTTCTATTAGTGAGAACACTAACCGAAACACCTGGCAGTAGCATTGTTCATACAGCAAAAAATACTCAACTATAACAACCTCATGTCCTTTGTTAATAATCATGATGAGAATATATCTAATCAACCAATTTAAAAAATATGGCCCCAAATTTCTAAAATTAGAAGTGGCTTTCTTTTTGAGGCATATTTTTTCTCCTCTTTGTTTCTGCAGTTTCAGTGTACCTTTCACCTCAATATATTTTACCAAAATAAAAAGGCCTCATTTTTATGTATATATCTTATTCCCCTAGGAATGTAAACATTTAAGGTAAATATTTAATAATTTTTGTTTGCACAGCCAGCTTTTTGGAGCAGGAGCTGTCTTTCTGTGTCTTTTATACTGTTCCGGCATGACGGAGCCTGGTGTGTGATGGGGCCTCCTGCATGCTACAGCAATATTATAATAGATGCCAGCATCATTTATAAGGGAAGTTGTTGCTGTCTGAGCCCCATTTTTACTGCATTTGCAAAAGTTTCCTTTTGACAAAAGGATATTCTGACCCCTGTCAGATGTTGTGCTTACCGTTTACTTTTATGGCTTGCTTGTTTGGAAATGCTAGAGGCCCATCAGCATCTTCACGACATGAAGCATCTGTGGCTTCCTCTAAGATGCCTCAGGTAGAAGGTAGGAAGACCCAGATATTGCATAGTAGCGGGAGGAGGTGTGCTCTTGAATGGATGGCTAAATATGAATGAATGAATAGCACAAAAGATGGCTTTTGGTTGCCATCCAGACACAAGGCTTTGGAGTCTTGCAAAGATTTTTGATATTCAGAGCAAAAGCGACACTGTAGGGGACCTCTGTCATCCACAGGGCAGAAAGACTCATCCCATGGCAGGTGCTGCTCAGAGCCAGTCTTTCCATTTCCCTAGCTCGGGCCCCCATTTAGCGTAACCTAAATCCACTCTTCGTGTAAAGTTCAGAGCCAAATTCAAGTCCCTCTGCTTCATGTTTGATTTAAAATTTATGAGAACAATGAGAAGGCTTCCTTGCAAAGAGCTCATGGTGTTCTAGTCAGTACAGTTTCTGGGCTTTCTGAGCTGGACATATTGTGAAACGTTATTTGTCCCACTTTGTGGGTATTTATTTATAGATACTTGCCCTTGTGATTTATTTTCCATCAAATTATAATTACTAGTAACAGTGTTAGCTGTCATCTCAACTACCTGGCAATTACTTCTGTGCTTTTATGAGGTTAAGACTCTGAGTTTAGAATGAAATTGCGTGGCTCAGGTGGTTTTGCACTTTGGTCTTAATCTTCACTTGTGCTGTTCAAAATGAGTAGGTTTCTTTGTGCGAAAATTGTGCTTCATGTTCTCAGAGGTAATTTATAGTCCATCATTACTGAGAATTCCTGATAGTCCCATGGACTTCAGACAAACAGCGGTATGACAGCTGGCAACATGGATTAAGAGAAATGCAAGGCAGATCTCCTTTCCCTTCTCTAGTATATACAGGCTGTGAGCTTCAAAGGCGTGAAAGTATTAACTCAAACTAGATTTGAATGCAGTATGCCTCTGAGAAGACTTCAGTCTTAATTAAATGTGTACCAGTGTTCATCAGGACCTATGGTGAAGGACAATCGGGCTTACAGCATATGAAGAAGAAGGCATTCGGAATCTGTGGCACCCACAAGCAATGAGAGAAAGAAATGAGGCAGGGGAACTTCTGGAAGGTGAGAACAGTAAAGCAACAGAAAGTAAAGGAAGGGATATTCTTCCTTCCCACAGAGCTACCAGCAAGTAACAGATGTCTGATTCTCTCCCTGGGGTTCAAGATCATCACCGCTCTGCCTCTAAGGCATGTGGACATGACATTTTATGTCAGGAGCCTTTCCTGAGTTATTTTAAATATATATATTTTAAGATGTTCTACAGTCCCTAACCGGTACCTTGGAACCTATCGACCTTTCTCATGCAACAAAAGTAAAAGTTGTTAGAATCATCCTTCACATCATGTGTCTTCTGCCAAGAAAGGATCCTCATGTAGGATTCAGGTAACCACACTCTCATGTTACCACAGCTTTCACAGAAATTACAATAAATCTCTTGTGATTTACGAGTTCTTTGCTGACCTGTAAGCCAACTCTTCCTTTTGGTGTGTACACAATGTTCCTCTTCCAGATAGTATATACTGCTGTTGTGAAAGACATTCAGCTTTTAATTCCACATCACTCCTAGATATCATACAGTCAGGGGAGTTCAATTGTAGTTTCTTTACAGTTTCATGCTTACTACAGGAGGCTGAGGGGAAAAAAGTTCACATACTTTGCTGAAGTGGAAGGCTAAACATTTTTTGATTTGTTTTGTCCTTTCTTCACCATACTTTCCTCATTAAAATGAATATTCAAAGAAGAATTATTATGTAAAAAAAATTTTACTCTTTTCTTTTTAAAAAAGACATCCTCTTCCTTCTTTCTCCCCTAAAAGGGAACAGATTTAACCAAAAGCATCTCAGATGTATATTTTAGAAAAAAAAAGCAATTACAGAAGGAAAAAAAAACAACTGTGCTCCTCCCTGCTTTCTTGTAGAAGGAAGAAATATCTCAGTATATCCCTTTTTATGAACATCCAATTAGAATCTCTTCCAGAAATTCAGGGAAAGAAAAAATAAATATCTTTTGCCTGTTTAATGAGAAAAGAAATAAAAGAATATTTTGCAGTCTCCTTAGTGCACAACAAAGGGACAAACATTGTTGGCTCTTGTGCCCATCAAACTAGGAGAGAATTTATCTTCTCCCTGAGCAGATGGAAAAGCCTTCCAAGCCTTCCCTTTCTCACTGTGTGGTACAGGAACTGAGTTTCTCCAAAAGCTAGCCCACAAATAGATGCCTTTTTTCACAAAGAAGAGAAAGACAACGTCATCACCAAGGCAAGTGGCAAGGCGCAATTCTGCTTAGTGTTAGAAAAAACACCTTGTTGTCCCTTTCTGTGGTGGAACAACTCATACACATGTATCTAAATGAAAAATGTGGTGTGGGAGGAAAAAAGGAAATCTCTCTTGGCTTTCCTCATACCACTTCTAGTGAAGAAGATCACCATCATGGCCTCTTGGTGGATCTAAATTTGGACAACCTTTGATTTCTTGTGTGTGCAGGAAATACACAGTAGACTTTACTCAGACTGAGAAATTGGACAGAGGGCTTTAACACAGAACTCCACCCTCTTACAGGTAGGAAGTTTCCTAAATCTTCTGTGCTTTTCTGGAGACAAATAAGAGCAAAATCCCAGTCCCAGAAAGAGCAAGACACATTTCCCGTTGCTGTTCAGAAGAGGCAGAGTTCACATTCAAATTTATGATTTGCCCTAAATTTCAAGTCTTGATGAAAACTTACCAATGTAGATCATCCTAAGAGAGAAAAAAAGTGGTGAAACAGAGGAAAGTTTAACTTCATCATACACAGAGGAAACTAAAGTGCAGGCATCTAGGAAACTTGGTAGAAAACATACATGCTTGTCAAATCTCAAGCTACATGTTTTTTGTTGCTTGGTAACAGACATCAAAGTTCCCTTTCATGTTTTATTTTCCTCTGTATCCACTGTTTGTAGGGTATTTACTACTGTGACACAAGAATCCCATCACTGAACAGCTGTCATAGGGTCTGTCTCCTGAGTAAACGCTCTTTTACAATCCTGACTTCTGCAGGTTAGTTTCCTAAACAGATCAACATTTAATTTGTACTCAGAAGGATTAGGACCTGGAAATGCCTTTTGAAAAGCCTCTTTATCTTCCCAGGGTGCAGACACACCTGAGAACACTGTAAGAAAAAGCAAAGTCATGGACAGAATGAGGGGGAAAATAAACAAAAAAGGAAACAAAGAAAGAGAAAAAAACCCACCCTCGTATCAAAACCTGCCAACCTGTTCTTTGGAATTGACTTCACAATGAAAAGTTTGGGTTAAAAAGTAAAAAGAAAAGGCATTTTGTATTTGCATTATAGAAACTGAATGGCTTTTTGCATCAGACTGCTTGCCTGAAACACCTTCTCTGCCTCCTGCCAGACTCAAAAAAATGTCAAGCTTGTGACAACAGTACTTTCATGTGTCCTGGTACTGCTTAAGTTGTTTCTGGGTCACTGTGAACAGAACCTTGAAAGCTCTTTCACTCCCAGAGTCTCAGTATCCAGTTTAACTGAGAAAACCCTTCTCGTTAAAAACGAATTTATCAGCTGTAGAAACATGTTTTAAAAAGTTGCTAAACAGATGGTGAATACAAAAAGTTTTGTGCTTATTTATTTTATCTTTTCAAATAAATGCCATCATTTATGTCAGCGAGCTTTGTGTTTTTCCCAGCTCACAGACTTGTTGCATTCCTGTTGTCAAGACTGTGAATGGCAGCATCTAAGACTCTTCCTCACACTGTCAAAATGTCAATATAAAGCAAAGGATTATGGAGAATCAGGCCCTGTGCAGAGCAGGTGGCATCAAGCCCATTGCTCAAATGCACAACTTTTTCAACAAGAACAAGTCAAAACCAAAGAATGCTAATCGAACATCTGGCTCACAAATATGTCCTTCAGCACAGTATTTCCTGCATATATTATGCTACAAAGTATTTTTAGTCTGTCCCCACTGGAATGTCATAGCTAGCAGACAACTGACTGCTCAGCTCAGCTGGGTGCAAAATTATTTAAAGTGATATTTCATCAGCTTTACAGCAACAAATATATGACTATATTGGCTGGTCCCGTTAGTTTCAGTGGTGGTGGGACTGTCATTCAACATTCAGGTAGACAATGTATTTTTCTTAATGGCCCAGGCTGGATCTGGAAGAGTGAGAAGAAAGCCTGTGCTCGAGGCCAGCAGCATGGTCACCCTTCCTTGGCTGCTTTCCAGCCATGCAGCCCGACGCATCAGCTGGTCCCTGGTGTTGTCCTTCCCCAGGTGCAGGACTTTGTGCTTCCTCTTATTGAACTTCCTGGGGCTCCTGCCTTGGCAGGGTACCACCCCGGGGTGATGCAGAGAGCATTACCGAGTTGTGACTGCATAGGAGGAGGGATTTGGTCCACTTTGAGAAACGTACCATAAAAATGATATTGTTTCATAGCACCAGTGATTTGACTGAAAATCATTCACTAAAAGCTAGATTGTTCTTCTGTTGTCTTACTGTGTATTACTTGCTAGGCATTTTCATTGCCAACAGCATTGACAAATTTATGGACCTTAAGCTTTACTTTCACTTTGGCTTCTGCTGGGATATTTGGAGAAGTACCAAATAATGTCTGGGACATAGATTTCCCCCTCTCAGGGGTAGGAAGCTGCTCAGAACATAGCTTGAGACTCTGAAAAGGAAATACATGGGGAGGCCATAAGTGCTGGGTATTTCTGCCTTCTGTTGCATGATAGTGAAAAGTAGTTAGGCTGCATTGGGCACTTGGGAAGACTGCAAAGATAAAGAGCAACTACCTTCTTGGTAGACATGTATTGAGATCTGTAATAAAAAGAGTGAGGTAACATTATAGCTGATCTGGAGCAGGTGATGGAGTGCCCTCTGAAGTCTGTACAGGACACAAAACTCGGGGTGGGGGAATCAGTCATATGTGCAAGGGCGGGACTGCCACCCCGAGGGACTGGGACGGGGGGTTGGGCCTTGTGCAGTCTGGGCAGGAGGAGCGGGCAGCCCTATCCTGGGCTGGCAGACCCCGGCAGCAATGGTGACAAGGCTGGGGACCAGGCCTGGGGGGAAGGTGCTGGGTGCGGATGAGCAGTGAGCTGAGCAGGGCCCAGGCCTGTGCTCAAGCAGCAGCAAGGTCCCGAGGTGGCATGAGCAGGGCATGGCATGGGGTGCCAGAGGACAGTGGGATGATCCCTCTGCTCAGCACCCATCAGGCCCCCCAGACACCGCCTCCCACTTGGGACCCCACGCAGGAGACACGTCGGCAAACCAAAGGGGCTCAGGGGATGCCAGCGGGACAGTGGGGCTAGAGCACTAGGGGCTAGAGGTGCCGGCTGCTTTGTGGGGGGCAACTTTGTTTGCCTTTGGGTTGCTTTTTTTGCTTTTCTATTTGTTTTGGCTGGCTTGCTTTTTCAAAAAGGCCATGCGCACCCTCCAAAGAGAGCAAACGATGACACAGTTCGATCTTCACCACTTTTGTGAGGTCTCTGGTTTTCACTCTGTCAGATCAGACCAACCTCCCCAGCATGTCATTTCTGATTGCAGCATTGGCTTTGAAAACCAAATCACAGAGAGGAACAAACAGCAGATCTCTAGCCCAAAAGGTGCACATACACTTAGAAAGACTCTGGGGAGATGACAAGACGGTGCAGACTTATAGCATTTCTGGCCGTGGCAGATGTCTCCAGGCACATGTGGCAAGAGGGTTCCGTGGATGACACCTTGTGCCTCCCTGGGAGGCTGCAGGACAAAATCCCGCAAGCTCTCCCCACACCCCAGCACTGCAGGCCAGCCCTCTGGGATCCTCTGATTCCTCCCACGGCGGGACATAGGCAGCCCTTGGCTCACTCCCATGGGTTTTCGCCTGTCTTTCTCCCCTAGCCAGAGGACACAAGGGTGGTCTCCTCTGCTCAGCACCCATCAGGCCTCATCCAGGCACTACGTCCCATTTGGGGTCCTGGGTAGGAGGGAGGCCGACAAACCAGAGGGGAGGCTCAGGGGAGGCAAGGAGGGTCTGTGGGGCTGGGGCTGGTTCAGCATGTGTCCTGAGGATGGTTAATAAGTACGAGAAGAGCAGAATTGTACTGCTTTCCCTTCTTTCTTTATTTTCTATAACCCAAAAGAAGTTAGTAGAACAGATTCTTTACACAACTCAAACGCCTTCACAGAATCACTGAAAGGTTGAGGTTGGAAGGGACCTCTGGGTGTCATCTTGTCAAGGTCACCTGCTCCAGCACAGACAGATAGAGCCATTTCCCCAGGATGATGTCCAGAGTGCTCTTCACTATCCCTTCCCCTGTCACTTCTCCAAGTCACTGTCCCCTGTCAACCAGCAAGAGCCTGGCTACGCCTTCTTTGCAGCCTCCCTTCAGGCCGTTTTATGCCTTGCTCAGATCCCCTCTGAGCCTTCTCTTCACCAGGCTAAACAGTCCCAGCTGGCTCAGCCTTTGCTCCCAGGAGAAATCCTCCAGCACCTTAATGGTCTTCCTGGCCCTTTGCTGGACTTGCTCCACTATGCGCATCTCTCTCTTGTTCTGGGAAGCTCAGAACCAGAGGCAGTGCTCCAGGTGTGGCACCACCAGTGCCCATGAGGATCACCTTCCTCGACCTGCTGGCAAAACTCCTCCTCATGCAGCCCAGGACACCGTTTGTGTTGCTTGTGTCAAGGGCATGTTGTTGGCACATGATCGGCTTGGTGCTTACCAGGATCTCCAGGGTTTTTTTTGCAAAACTGCTTTCCAGCTGGGCAGTCCCATGCATGTGCTGGTGCCTGGCATTGTCCCTCCCCAGGTGCAGGACTTTGCGCTTCTTCTTGTTGAACTTCTTGGGGCTCCTGCCTTGGCAGGGTACCACCCTGGGGTGACGCAGAGAGCAGCCCCACATCAAGAGTCCACGCAGGAGGGGGGATTTGGGTGTCCCTGTAGCGAGGCTGCACCGGGCAGTGCAGGCTGGTAGGAGAGCCCCTGAGGCACCCTCCCAGGTTCACCGGTGGTGGGGTGGATTCCTGGGGGGCTAGAAAGGGTCCTCAGGGCTGACAGCCCTCCTCTTCGGGGCTCGCCGGGGCCCCTCAGGGCAGCGGTCCCTGCCCTGGCTGTGCCTGGAGGGCCCTGGCACAGCCTCCTCTGGCTCCTCTTCGTGCTCCCCGCGGGTGGGAACGGCGGTGGAGGGGGGGCTCGCGGGACCCCCATGGGGAGCTGGGCTGGGGGCAGGAGACTCCCCTCGGGAGGCAGCGGGGACGGGGGCAGCCGCGGCACTGTCCTCCCGCCCCCCGGCAGCACGGGTGACACCCAGGCCCATGCGGCGTGGGGCCGCCCCACTGCACTGGTGCATGATGGCCTCAATCAGCCGGCTGACAAAGGCCCTCGTGCGCCAGCCCAGGGAGGCCTGCAGCCGCTGGGCCAGAGCCTCCTCATCCAGCCCAAGGTGGCCCCATCCCACAATATACAGGTCTTTATGCATTGTTGACCTTGCCCTGAGCCAGTGGCGGAGAAGAGACCTCCTTAGTCCCCTTCTGGTAGGAGCAGGTCTGTGTTTCGGTGATTGGTGTGACCAAGTATGAAGAGGAACTTCTGTGCGTGGAAGCCTCAGGACTGGCAGAAACTGGGCTGTGAGAACGGCAGGTGTTGATGGCACTGACACTAGCACTTCATCAAGATCACACCTGTGTTCAGCTTCTCAGGACGCCCAGGCAGGGACAATGCGGATGTGAAAAGGCCTCCAAAGGTTGTGCTTCTTGTCCTCTGTCTCACCTCCGCTAATTCTGCCCAGACTAGGTGGGAATATACATTTAGCTGCTTTCACATAGGTGGATATGAATGACAGCATGCATGTGAATGAGTGAAATCAATTTTATTTTGAAATAAAACTCTCCCTTCCCTCCTTGCTTTGAACTTTGCAACATTACTGAGATTTGTTGATACCGTTTGCAACAGAGGTGTGGGGCTGGAATGCACAGAATGCCCGGGAGACCCTCACAGATTCCGCCCAGAGACCAATGGTGCAACGTGATCTAAACAAGTAAAGTATAAGATGACATATTGTATTGCGTGGCCTTTCTCCTTGCTCACAGAGGATGTGGGGGGGAGGCAGATTCCTATTCAAGGGTTAAAGCCATTTGTACTCATTTCTGAATGAGTACAATTTGCTACTGGGAGTCTGAAAGAAGAGGGTGGTCTCTAATTACTGATGTGTCCCCAGGTTCTGTATCGTCATCAGACATTTCAAGATGTGTTGCCTCACGTCATCGACAAGCATAGAGAAAGAATGCTCTTGAATGCATGACACTATCAAAAGCCATCCTCTATTTTGATCATATATTTATAATTTGTTGTGCAACATGGCCACAAAGCAACCAACAAGGACAAGAAAAACAAGCAAGCAAACAGAGGAGAGGCCAAAGAAGTACCACATCATTTCAATGACCACTCTTGTCCCTCCCCACAGTTACCTAAGCAAAATATCCCCAACACGTAATGCATTCTTGCCAAAATCAAAGTAATGCCTTAGACCTCGTGAAAGAAAAGCGGCTCAGAGAGGTGATACACAGAACGGGAAGATCTTAGGTCATGGTGGCTTTGGTGCCCGCGTGAGCTGAGAGGAAAAGGTACTCCTTTTTTTTTCTCACCAGAAAGTTCACCAGAACTTCCCTGCAGTAGTCTTGTCATTGGAACTGGGCTTACAGTTTGTTCCCAGAGGATCTGGGAACTCCTTTCCCATTCCTTCTTAGTCCTTCAGTTCCTTGGAAGCACATGTTTCCCTGCAAGGTGTGGGCTTCCATCCAAAATCACAGCTACTTGAGCATGCCTCGTGGCAGCTCCCCTGAAACCCGGCAGAAACAGTATTACAAACCAGTACTTGGTCTCTTGGCATTTCACCGTGAGAACAGACCTGCCTTCTGGTTTTGCCCTTTTCTTTCCCTGAGGGCAGATGTCAGGTTTTTCATGGCACAGTGCAAACATACAAAAGAAAACACCACGGAAACATAGAAGTCAAATTTATTCTTGGTCTTGATACTTCTGTGTACATCCCTTGAATGGATAGGGAACCCGAGACAAGCAGCGTTTTGCCGTACAACTGAGCAGGTGCTGGGGACTTCCACCTGAAGTCAGCTGCTCTCGTGCAATTCAGAGCCCCTTCAGGTTCAAGTTTGTGCAGACAGAGCTGGAAAATGTGTTTCCTGCAGAAGGTGTTCTACCATTAGTAGTAAATTATTTGAAGACACGATTCAGCTCTTCTTTTCTGTTGGGCCACTTTGTGACTTTGATTATCTTCTTGAGCAAAAGTATAATAGAATATATAAAAGAATAATTAGAATACCAAATACATTACTACATGAATAGACTGTTCATGAGAAGAAATGTATTTCCTCAATATGTATGCCTCAACTATACATAAGATAAGCCTCCAGAAAAGCTGTAAAAATGAAAATAGGAAGAAAAAGTATCTGAACACAAACTGGAAAGGAAAGCGTAAAAATGTGAAAATAAAATTGAATGTTAATTTAAATGTAAAGGGAAAATTGTTAGCACTATCCATGACCAGGTGGTAGGTGTCCTTGACTCCACATTTCACTGTAGCAAAGACTTTAAAATAGGGCAATATAATTTTATGAGGAACATAAAATGACAACAGTTGAAAAAAACCTCTAACACCTCCACCCCCAACTGCCTCTCTGTAGGGTTATATCTCCCTTTGCTGTAAAGTCTATACCATCTTCCACCAAAGGCAATAAAAAGACTTTTCTTTCACAGTTGTTGAAGATTTTGGGAGTAGGAGGAAGGAGAGAGGGAATTTCACCTTCCCCTGAGGCAGACTTCATTGGCCTCTATTAGAAAGAGGTTTCTGGAAAAGGTCTGTCCTCGATCTGATCTGGCAGGACAAGGACACCTTTCCCCATACAAGCTTGCACCACAGCCATCTCCCAGATACTATGGAGGCAGAATCCGCTAGTGATCACCGGTATTACATATTTCTTCAAAGGTATAAAGGCCTTTGCCTGTGTTCTCCATCTGTTCCAGTTTCAAATTTATTAGTTCTTCTTAATGTATTTTGGTACAGTTCTGTTTTAATTGATGTCACTGTTTCTGCTGAATTTAACAAGAAAGGCTTGACCAAGAAAGCTTGAGCACGCCTGCCTCATGATAGCATAATTGTTCCTAACTTTAATCCTTTAAATTGTGTTATTTTTCCTATAGAAAAACAGCTTAGTTTGATAATTATGCTTCTAATTGTAGCATCATTATTTTAATAAAATAAGCTTTAGCAAAAAAAAAAAAAAACAGCTTAAATTCAGCAGAGTGCTTTGGAAGTGCTATTTTTTTCCCACGAGAACTTCCATTTTCACGTATTAAGTACTAATAACATAAATGTAAGTTCTTGCCTATGTTTTAGCTACTGCCATCATGGCATTAATATCACAACAGAGATATTGCCATCTCAATTAGACCAACAGCAGAATGTCTGTACTGGAAAGTCAACGCATTCCTCTCCTCCATGCGGATGAGCTCATACCATAATGCACAGGTACGGCTTTGGAAGAAGCCACTTTTCAGAAGGATCGTGAATCCAACAACTGTGAAGGCATCCTGCTTGTGATGAAAAGTGTAAGCCTTTACGGAAAGTTAAGTATGTACGTGGGAGGCAAGGGGGACTGGCAATGGAGAACAACACAACATACCACCGCCAGTTTCTCCTGTGTGAACTTGGGAAGCTGGTTAGATGTGCTTACTGAAGACACACAGGAAGTCAATATCTCCCTATGCTTTCCATCCTTGACTTTGTAAAGCTAGAATAGCATCTCCTTGGACTGGGAAGGAAAATGTAAAAATCTCATGCTTGATATACTCATTCCTGTGAGAAAAATTAAATGTTCATTTCTTTTTTGGAAGCTTTGATTAAAAGCTTCCTCTGATAATAGCCTGTATAAAGAAATTAAATTTATTTTTTTAATTTTCAAAAAAGAAACAAGAATATTATTTGCCATGTCTCATGTCAGATTGTTATTTATTCAGAAAGAAGAAACTGAAAGATACCACCTCCCTAGTCAACTGGTCACTTGGGTATCCTGTGTCTTAAAACAGCCCCATACCAATCTGTAACAGTTAGACAGGAAAATATATTTTTGCCAGTTTCTTCCTTGAGATTTGGTTTTGAAGTGGAAACACAGAGGGACCAAGACTGTAGTCACTGAAAGGAGAGGTCAGGGAAAAATACTTTCCTTGCTGGCTCTTCTCTTCTCTACCAGGAAGGGTGCAGAGCCACGGAGAAGTCCCTGCAGCCCACATACGCCTGGCCCAGCGTGGGGCACACTCTTTACAGGGAGGCATCTCCAAAATGCAGGGGAACTCAGAGTTACCCCAGGCCCATCTCTCGCTGAAGTGACGCCTGGCTCCCACCCTGCAGCCGTTCTGGAGCTGGGGGGACTGAGAAAGAAAGAAGGCCACAAATGAGATGTCGGTTTTGAACTTTGAAGAAGGACCTTTGTAGAGACAGAAGAGCTCCGAGGAGGGCACTGTGTCATTTGTTGTTGGAAACTTGCAGGTGAAGGGTCTTTAACGGTCCCTCATTTCTGCCACTTCCATGGAGCAGCAGGAATTTGGAGATCCAGAAACATGAAATGAGTCTAATTCAAACCCTTGGGGATGCTGGGTGGTACTCCTGTCAGCAGCCATGTCACCATTATGGGCGCCAGAGGGCAGAGGGCAATGTGCTGTACCCTGTGGGGAAGCAGGAGGAGTCAGCCAAGAGAGCCGCAACCACAAAGAGGAGAGAAACTCCAAATAAATGCTGCAATCAGGCAGGATATGCTCTCAACCTGACTTGAGGTGCCCTTAAAATCCTACCAGAAAACGTAGTGCGCTGTTGGTAACATACATATCAACATTAGATGATATGAAGTAATACATAAGGTAATACATTACTAAGTTTTGTCATTTGTATTGTAAATATAAATATGCATATATGCATGTATACCTATAGATATATACGTTATTTTCAGTTAGATATCCATCAGGCCCAAAATTAAAAGCTGCTATTTCTGTTAGAGGAATTTGTTTGCATCAGTCATTTTCATTGTACCAAAAAGCACAGGTTACTATCTGTGTTCCCTGGCACAGTGGTCAGAGGATGGTGATTAACCTCAGCAAGTGTTTAGTTAGTTCACCAGAAACCAGTACCAGGTGTGGAAGCTGCATCCAAAAAGCTCTAGACAATGCCAGGATAGGGGATTGAGCCAAGGCAAACAGAGAAAGGGGAGAAGGATAGATGCTCTCCACCTCTGCTGTACAGAACAAATGTGGGTCATTGCAGACACTCTCACAGACAAATTTCCTGGAACATACCTGTGTATGTGGGAGCTCAGGTAATACGTTATTTTGACAGGCGTTTTTTGATTTAATGTCCAGCGAAATACATTCATCACAACCAAGAAATCTGAGATTTTCATCCACCACAAATTTTGTTTTTAAGGAAAAATATTTTTTGTTTTACTTTTCTGTTGGTAAAAATCTTTTTGTACCTGAGTACAAATTAATATCTCCATAATGAAGGAAACAGAAAGAGAGTATTAAAATAATCTTATGAATGAGAACTTACATAAAACCTCCTAGAAACTGACAAAAATTAGGGGAAAAGGCAGCTTCATAAACCTTTTTTTTTTCCCCCAGAAACTCACCTTTACTAGAAGTTTAGTTGTGCTCTGTATTTAATAATATCAAGCCCAAGAATTCAAAAATCCTGAGCTCCCATTGCATACAAAACATACCATTTGGCATTTTACAAATTTCTTTTATATAACATTTATATAATATAAATATATATATTATAATATTTATATAATATAATATTTCTATAATATAAAATTGCATTTTATAAATTTCTTATGGTCATTTTCAAACTCATTTCCATAATGGTATGTTGGGGGAAAAAGATAGCAAAACAAAACTCATTAGTTTAAGTGAAATCTGATAGTCATCTGTACTGACCATAGCCTCCTACTCTTGAGCTTTCAGAAGAACACTGAATTTTATGAAAGTTGTGATAAAAATTTTGAGTCTCTTCAAACCATTGACATTTTCCCTGGTTGTTCATGGTGGATACAATCTCACATAACATTAATGACTGCAATTTTCTGTCTCTTACCAACCTGAACTCTCTTTCAATGGAAAGAAATATGGATCTTGTCAAAACATATAAAAACACATATCTGAAGTCACTGGAGTTGCAGCAAAGAAATACTATTTTTACCCACTGATTAGAAGGGGAAGCAGACAATTAACTTTGAGGCTGGTGTTTGCAGAGCACCCATCTAAACAAGGCTTCAAATCACCTCACTGTTTTGTGTAAATGGTCTTCCAAATAGAAACGGTCACCTTCTAATAAAAAATAAGCATTTATACTAGCACAGGTAGCCTCAGCTGTCCTGAGTTGGCCTTGTCCTTTAAAAACCTCTGCATAATTACACAGTATATTTTAAACTAAATGAATATAAATATGCTGATAGCAATAAACAATCATCTGTGCCTCTTCAGCTGTTTCCAGTGGCTACTGTGTGCCTAAGAGAAGAGCAGATAAAAGCTAAGGACAATACCTCAGCTTTGATCTAATTGGTTAGGCTGTCTTTCACTTGAAGTGGGTTATTGCTGCTGGGGGCTTTTGTAGAGCTTGTTATTCATTTCCCAAGGAAAATCTGGTGACAAGAAAAGGCAGAAGAGGAGGTAAGAGGTAAGAGCTGTAGCTTGGTGTCAGTGGGGCCTAGCTGAATGACTTTTCGGTCTATTTGGATGAGGTCCTTTCTGAGGATTCTAATGATATTGTTCTATATGAACTAAAAATATTATTTTTTTCCTTTTTTTTAATCTTCTGTGTATTTTCAGCCAAAATCCCAGCTGAGTGTTCCAGGCCTCCTACTTCCAAGAGTTTGAAATGTTCTGCGAATGCCTTGGCCAGGAGCACTGCAGGAAGGAAAACCTTGTCCCCCTAGTGGTCCCTGCCAAAATATTGGTGAGCATTGTTCCAAGAGTCATGGGCTGCATCCATTTTCTTTCATTTGCTGAGGCAGTTTGACTTAGGTTTTTTCCACACATCACAAATTTTCTTCTTCCCCATTAGGCTGGAAGAAAGGGAATAACTGAATAACTGAACTGAATAAAGGAGTAATTGAATAATTGTTAGGAAAAGTGTTTTTTTTTTCCTTTTTTTTACCCCCTCAAATTGTTCTAATCAAGTAAAGAGGTAAGGAAGTTTTTTGTTTTATTCCTTATATATCCTTCTTTCTTGTTCTATGAAGCTCAGCACTGGACACTGCGCTCCAGGTGCCTCTCTACACGCTAAAGAGGAACAATCACCTTCCTTGACCTACTGGTGATGGTCCTCTTAGTGTATCCTGGAGGCTGTTGGTCTTTTTTTGCCAGATGGGCACACTTCTGGCTCATTGTCAGCTTGTCGTCCACCAGGACCCCAACCTCCTTTTCTGGCAAGATGCTTTTCAGTCAGTCAGCCCCCATTTTGGATGGGTGCATGGATTTATTTCTCCCCAGGGACAGGACTGAACATTTCCCTTTGTTGAACATGATGAGATTCCTCTCTGGCCAGTTCACCAGTCTATTGTGGTCCCTCTGAATGGTAGCACACCCAACTGTTATGTCAGACACTTCTTCCAGTTTTGCGTCATTACCAAACATGCTGAGGGCACACTCTGCCTAATTATCCAGGCCATTAATGAAGAGGTTAAGCAGTATTGGCCCCAGCACTGAGACTCACAGAATGATTGAAACTGGCAGGTCCCTCTGGAGACCATATAGTCCACTGTCCCCACACACAGACCTGCTCAGCATAGGGTTAGAGGTTGCACAGGACCATGTCCAGTCAGATTTTGAATATCTCTGAGGACAGTCTCTGAAACCTCTCTGGGCAACTTGATCTAGTGGTTGACCAACCTGACAATTAAAAAAGGGCTTTCTGGTGTTTAAGTCAAATTTTCTGTATTTCAGTTTGTGCCCATGGCCTCTCGTCCTTTCACTGGTCACCACTTAGTAGAGTCAGAGAGAGTAGAAAAAGGTTGGACAGGCAGCGGCAGCATAAGCAGGAGTGAGAAACAGCAGAGGGAGAGCCCAAGGGAACTGGAGGAGGAGAAGGTGCGCCATGGCACCAGGGCAAACCCACCATAGATTATTACCACAATGCAGTAAAAAATGATAAATTGTATTGCACCTGGCATTATTATCCTATGAGGTCATACTCTGTTTACAAGCATCTCTTCAGAAAAGGTGTTTTGACCTAGACTTAAATACCAGTTCTAACTAGCAAAACACTCAATTAAATTTAAGGAAGTAATTATTTCTCACTGGCCTCTATTGGAGAAAGGCCCGCTTAAAGAGAAGCACCTTAATTATTAAGTGTATCTGTCAGAACTGGAATCGTATGACCCACGTGTATACTTAAAGGCAAAAGCATGGCATACTGAACCCTAAGGTCATCACCCCTCAACTTCTCACATCCGATGCCTGGGTAAAACACATAATGTTTCTTACCAGCCCATGTTTTTTTTGTTTTCTTCCAATGATAACCAAGGTGTAGGGTATGTGACTGGGGCAGGGACTCCCCCACTCCCCACCCCACACCAAGATGTGGCCAAAGCCTACACCCACAGCAGCAGCTTGAAAGGATTTCTGGAGCCATTATCAAGATGCAGCTAGTGATGGCAATGTAAATCCAGAGGCTTCTTCAGAGTTTTTTTTCATCAATAACAGCCTAGCTGGCAGCAGTCTGATTCATCATGTCAACAGTACCATTTTACTTTGTATAATCTGCATTTCATTCATGACACTGAATGCAGAAATCGCATACATGAAACTTCTGTGTGTAGGTTAGGACTTGTACTTTCAAGTAAAAATGTCGGACTCCTAACCTTAAATGCCAGCTACCTTTTCCTTCAAGATGTTCACTGCCTGAATCAGCATTTGGAGCATATCTGTTTATTGCTTTATGAAAACAACAAAGAAGGGGTATGCATTCAATTCCTAAAAGAAAAGTTGAATAATGAGAGAAAATATTTATTAAAATCAGGCCATGCTTTTTAATGGGTTGTAGAAAACTGTTCTGTTCAAAACTGAAAACAGAACACTCCCACAGCTCGCAAGGAGTCAACACATATTTTTCACACCATGTCACATATTAGATGGGAGACAGATGACTTAATTATCTTCTCTAATGCACTCCTAAAATCATAGCCAGCAAGAGCAACCTCTTAGTTTTACTTGCAAACACATGTTGTTTTATTTAAAGTGCTGGGGACTGTTGTACACCATTGTTGTAAAACAGGACAACCCACCTGAAAGGAGAGGGACAACATGGGTGTCCTTGTGGTGCATGAATCTGTCAGAGTGCAACCATCCTCTGCAAGGCTTTTTGTGAGCAGTGATAATCCCTGATTATCAGAAAGGGGCTCAGATAGCTGCAAGTATAATTCCAGTGACTTGAAAAGAGGAATCGATTCTCAGAGAACACAGAGGAAGACATTTCAGATTTTATTTCAACAAGATGAAAAGTAGGCCACAGCGAATTTTATTGAAAAAGTCCCATCAGACTTAACAGGATCAGAATGGACTGTAAGGTGTGAGTGGGTAGATCCGAAATCTCAGGAAGCAGTTGTTACGTTTCAAGTGTGCTCTGGCCCCATCCAGACACATGGTATTTGGTCATCTGCTATTCGGTCAAGGACAAGCCATAGAAAAATTAGGTGGGGGAAAAAAAAAAAGGCAATGAAATAAATTACTAACTTCAAAAAGCACAAATTATTAGACTCAAGAAATAGTTCATCCTCTTGGACATCTTGAGTTTGGGGCAAATAGTAGAATTTTCTTCACACCCTCTGGTACTTCCTAGTGATTCCAGTATCCTGAAAGAACTTCATGCCTTCCATTCCTATCAGTCATTGCTAAAATATGCAAACCACACATTTGTTACAGAGTATTTTCCTGCTCAGTTATTACATTTTCTTTACATCAGGGTACCTAAAACAGAGAAACCTCTTCTATGTTAGTATCAACAAGGAGAAAGAGTCTCTACTTTGGTATCATTGGCTCCATGTGGAGGCAGCTGCTGCCATGAAGTAAACTACCACTTTCATACCAAGTCCTACTCTGTTTCTAACACAGCTATGTCAGCAAAGAGTGCATGGAAAAATACACACAAAAGAAATTTTCATAGGCTCAGCATTATCAACAGTTAAAGCATGCTCTGCGTTTTGGCATTCTTCATGGCTTATTGTTACCCCCTTTGAAATGTTACAAGAATGTGGACTTTTTCAACAAGTTATTAAGCACTACTGAGTTATTAGCACCTCCTAGAGAATTTATGACTTCATCTACACAGTATTTGTTTCCACAGCAACAAAACTTTAGAGTAATAGTACCATTAAAATGTGATGTATTTTGTTTCCTCTATGCCTTAGTGAAAGGCATTAACTAGAAAGAGTTATACTGGAATGGTGACTTCATTGTAAATAATCAATTCCTTTGAATCTCTAGACTCAGTCTGCTTTCAATAAACTTTACAAGAAATTGCACATTGCAAAAAGGCGATAATTAAGTGCACTGTATATGTATGAAACATAACAAAAGAGGATTAGAAAATATAAAATGCTTACAAAAGAATACCTTTTACAGTCGATATTTGTCTTCTAGGAAAAATACCCACATTTGAATGAAATAGCACAGCTATGGTCAAGAGGTTTTGGATTAGCATCTCCCCTTACAACTTTTACAGCGGCACTGAAATCAGTCAGCTCTGCTGACTTCCACTTGCCAACCATCTGCTGTTTTGCCTATAAAACTGCCTTTTTGAAATTTTATCAGCCCTTCTCTTACATATGAATATTCGAAAAGCCAGTTACTTTTTCTGTACTTGCATAGCACTCTGCACAGAAAGGTGCAGATGTAGCTGACCGTTAGTTAAAAAGAATGGAAAGGCATGAAGTACTTGTAATAGCACTATTAAACCCTGTGGAAAACTATGGAGTTACAGAGATATTTCTGTTGTACACAGAAATAAGCTGCCACAAAACCACAATGTGCCATCCACATATAAACCTGGTTATTTAAAAATGTTAAAGCCTGAGCTGTCAGGAACCTGCAAAGTGCCAGGCATAACTCCAGGCTTCAGGCTTTGCTGTTCACAGCTCACTCCTCTCCCTGCCTGCCTGTCACAGAGACACGCAGCCTTGTTCCTCCTCTCTGATCAGCTGGCTGTCAAATTCATAGCTTGCTTTCAAGTAACTGCAAAAACACGCCATTGATCAGGACCTTGAGCAAACACACACTTGAAGAAGCAGCACAGTAGTTTGCTTTCCTTGCAAACAAAATTCTGATTAGTATGAGTGTGGGTACAGGAGGAATACAAGGAGACATTGAAGACCTGGGTAAGTTATCTCTACTGTTTATGTGTTTCAGTGAACAGAGTGAGTAAGAGCCAAGAGAATGGGGAAGATTTTCTCCTGTGCTTTTCAGACCTCCTTAAGTGCTGTCCAGGTGGAAATTCTCATTTTCGTAGTTGGATTTTCTTACTGATATTTGATGTATCTTTGTTTCAGTTACTATTAACACATTCATGAATGTTTGTTTCCAGTGTTGTACAGTTTTTGCTCTCCAATGATCTTTTTACCCTCTTTTTTTTTTTTTTAATGTATGTTTTCACTGTGTATCTGTTAGTCCTTCTGTGTTAATATGAGCATGTGTACTACGCAGGTGTGTTTTGAAAGAGTAAAGGTCAACATCTGCCAAAAATCACATCTTAGGAGTATTGGTTAGTAACTGTGTAAATGTATCATTAATAGCAAAAAAGCACAAGTGGCATCTATCTCTAGTCATCACAGCTGGAGCTCTAAATTTACCCTCCTCTTCTGTATAACTCTGCCTCAGGCACATGTAAAGTTCTAAAAAGGCATATAGGAGGAAAAAATACATCATATATGCAATTATAAAGTCAAACAGCAATAGTACTTTGTGAATTTGATACTCGTGCAATTTTGGGTATCTAGAAGAAAAACTGATCTTGAATCCTTATCCTCAATTAAAAAAAGTTTAGGCTTTTTTTGAGAGGCATGATCACTGTTCCTCTTGCCATCACTCATAAGTTTACACTACCTTTATTACTATTCTCTATAGCATATATTTGTCTGGCTTAACAAGACAATTTGCATTATAAAAGCTCTACTCTTCAGAGCACTCCTCATGCATTGTTTAGGCACTATAGTTGAAGATGTGGTAAAGTCAAGGCAAATCAGAAGGCAACACTAAAATAAAGAGTTCCATAAATATTTTAAGCCTACAGTTATCCAGGTGTACACTGAATACATGGCTTCTGTAGTAACAGTCGGTTTGTTGGTCTGCAGTTGGTCTGCACAGTCTGTCTAGCACTACTGGATTTTATAGTGGTACCTAAACTTCATTGATATTGACTGCTGAAATGAACCTTAACTATCCTGCTTGCAGGACTGTGCTATTGTGCTCTCCCAGCGTGAATGTGTTGACCTATCAGACTCTCAGTCCCTGAAACCACTAAGGCTAAGATATCTCTCCATGAACTCAAGTTAGAATATTAAATCAGAGGGGGAACACTGTTTCTGTTTATTCCCATGCTTGAACGAATTTCAGCTTGCCTTTGCCAGATGACTCTTCTGACTTACAGACCTCAGCTTTTTGAAGGGTAGACGGTTTCCAGTCACTCTACTGGAAGCTGTTCTTTATACAGAGCAACTAACTGTTTACTTGGCAAATAGAAAGGAGGTAAATGAACATATTTCTAACAGCTAGAATACTGGTGTCATCAGTAATCACTGGGGTCCCCTATCAGAAATGATTGGAATAATTTCAATCACAGTTATGACACTCATATTAAGTATACTCATATCTTTGGTGTCCTCATTGAGCCACTAAGAAATTAGAGCAGAACTGGGTATTGACATTTCCTTTTCTCTTTCTGGACAGGTGTTACAATGTGGACACCCAGACTACACCTACTGTTATGACAAACTTTAGTATGGAGATTTGTAATCAGAGCTTCACTACAGCTTGAGTAGGACACTGAAGACTGCATGAGGTATCTCAAATCTAGGTTCTTTCCCATTTCAGCTGGATTTCAGCTCGGTCTCCAGGTTTTAACAGATATTCTTGGGCACCTACATCTCCTTACAAAGAGTCTAACGTGGTGCCACTCTAACTGAGAGCTACAAACTCTAGCTGGGGAAAGAGGCATCTAAAGGTTAAGTCTAGCTTTGCAGTCTGGTTTTAGAAGATATTTGTCTCTGAACTGTGCCTGCCTTGCCTACTGCCTTCTGTCACCATTGTGGCTTATGCATTTAGCCTTGCTAAATGAAAGTCGCCTTCTCTAGCACAAAATGACAGAAAGAGAACACAGGAGCATTTGCTAGTGTACAGCACAGGTATCAGTCAGGTAAAAGGGAAAGAGAAAGGGAAAAGGAATGGAAGGAAAACACATACAAAAATCTCCTAATCCTTATAAACAATTTTACTACAATAGATGTAATTCTGTGATGTGATAAGTCAGACTTGTATGAGAGAATTACATCACCACCATCACAATAGATGTAATTCTGTGATGTGATAAGTCAGACTTGTATGAGAGAATTACATCACCACCTAGGGTTCAATCTTCTCAAATCAATGTCAATAAATCCTTTGTAGCACAAGACCATCGGCATGCTTGTGGTCTCCATACAGACCCACTTATATGCACTATATGCAAATCACTCATTTCCAGGACTAAAAAGTAGATGCTTCTTTGGAAATGTTGTGAGATACCCATTTTTTGGGAAACATCATTGCTTTACTGATAGCAGGATCGTGGCTAACCAGATGAATTTATCACCTTGAGCAGAATAAATCCATCAAATAATAATAAGAAGACCTCTGATATCAGGTAACACAATTTTTAAGATCTGAGAGGATCTTTATAATCATTTATTGCAGCTTCTAGTACAATGCAGATCATAAGATGTTACCCAGTAATTCCTTCCTCAAGCTATAACTTCATACATGGGCAGCTTTCACTGAAGATGGTTCGTGGACAGAGGGAAGCAAGTTTAATCCCACCATCTGAGTGGGGAGGTACATGTTTCAGACAGAGGTAGTCACAAATGTCTGTAAGCACAAAGTTCTTCAGCTTGGCAGTACAGTATTCCAAGCCACATTTCAAACCAAACACCTTCTACTTTAATGTATAGGTATGTAACACTCATGCCAAGATTCCTTACAGCATGTCTGGCAGTTCAGAGGTACCCCAGTGACTGGCCCTGACTGCAAACAAGACTCAGAGTCTTCAGCTGCTCACTTGAGATTGTTGTCTCCTTCCGTCCTCAAGGTAATGCTGATTTTCCCCTTTTGCCAGTGGGAAACATCACGTAAGAGAATGCAACCTCAGACTACAGAACTCTCAAAATCTGGTCCATTTGCTATTCACATGTTTTCCAAGAGTTATTAGGGTATCTACCAGTTCCTGATTAGTACAAAGTTGCTTACAACAGTTCCTACAAGGCCGTTGGTCCTTTATTGGCAGGTAATGGAACCTGAAGGGTCAGGTGAAGTTCCCTTTTTCAGATGCTCTCTCCCATGAACTATTGGTATTAGTGAAGAGATTCTATGTTAATAGGCATTATTAACACGTGGAGATGGAAAGGGATCTGAGAAACATTGCAGGCAACCTTTCCTGTCATAAAAGTAGCAGATCTGTACTCTAGAATGCATAAAACTAGAAATAAGATTATGGAGATCGTATGGTGTATGACAGAGGTCTATAAAATCCATTCAGTGAATACAGTTTCTTTTTATGTGAAGGTAGAGGACATCAAATGAAACCCACTTATGTTAGTCTCAAAACCAGAGAAAACATGCTTAAAACATGGCACGTAGTTAAGCTGTGAAACATCTTGCTGCAGTATATTACTGATGACAACAGATTGCACAGGTTCAGAAGGAGGATCGTGAAATTAATAGGAGAAAAATCTTTTAAGGGCTGTTGAACACAGATAAACTACCTCTGGCTCAGGGGGTTCCTGAATGACAATTTAACAGTCCAGCTGTTCTGGGACGTACCATGCCATGATCTTTCTACTCTGTGTTCTTCCCTTGGCACCTGCTCCTGACCACTACAAGACAGAAGATAGAAGACCTAAACTATATGACCCATTTTCATCTCTATGAAACTTTTAAAAATCACATCACTTGGGCCAGGCTGGAAATTCTTCAGTCTTTGTGGAGAAAATCTGTCAGCATCGTAGGATCATGAAAAATAATACTTGCTGCCTAATTGCTGTGAATGGCTTGGTTGTTTTCTTGCCAAAAACTTGTCAAGGAGAATTATTATGGATGGGGAATATAATCTGCAGTGAGATTTTGAAATCAGTGTAGTTCAGATGAGCACAGCCAAACCAATCACAAAGGAGGGATATAGCTGAAGACTACTTTTATCAGCAAACAACATATTTTATGCCATCTTCTAAGAAGAAAAACGACATTGCATGATCTTTAATTTCCAGCCAACCTAGCCAAGTAATTTTCTTATCTATAATGTTACATTTACTAGTTTAGATTGATTTTTCAGGTTATGTGCCTCAATAAATACATTTTAAAACATGTATAAAATATGTTTCAATATCCATGCCATCAGTCTTAATTGTTCAAAAAAGGCTTTGATAAGATCCAGCATGTTGTTATGGAAATGCCAGAGTTCATCTGAAAAACATTTGGGTTTCTTTATTTGTGGATGTATTTTTTCTCTGCCTTTATATTTCTTTATATTGCACTTGTGGAAGTATACTGTAAACAGAAGAACCTGACCTAGGCATTAAAGGTTCAGTCAGAGAAGACCAGGTAGTTCTATTTTACTCCTTCAAATCCCTACTAGTTTAGTCTTTTAGAAAGATTTGACATACCTTACATGCATTAATCTGGATTGAAAAAATCATAGCTAGCAAAAGACATAGATTCTTGCAGTCAGTTTCACATATTGCAGTTCATTTTACCGCAGGGACATAACACAAATATTTGCATCTTACTGTTGAGTGTGTGACACTGAAATCCACAATTCCAAATCACATTTTCATTTCAACAGCACTGTCTTCAATATAACTGTGTAAACCCATCATTTAATAAATTAAACTGAAACCTTGAAAGCCTTGAATGGAAAAACAGGACTTTCTTACTTGAAAGGAGCAGGCTTGGAAAAAAGACATCACAGCCATATGGCAGATTTCAAAGTCAAAGACAAGGATTATCTCCTCAGCTCAGAAGAGATTTTTTTAACAAATGGTATCTGTTGAGCTGTATGTAAAAAGCTATTTTCCTCCCAAACCTATTTGTCTAAATGCAGATCTTGTAGAAAGAGTCATCACAACAGAGGACTGTGTGATGCATGAGTACGTCTGGGAGCTCATGTCAACTGTGTACAAAAGCATGACTTTTTCAGTAGGACAAGAGCATCAGCTGCAAGCAGACAGAGGAAGGACCAGGCTGTTTTTTCTACCACTTTGCCTGAGGGGCTGGCAGCACAGCTTACTGCTCCACCTTCAGTGGCACTAATGGGGAGTCACAGCCACAGAGTGCAAAAAAGCATCTTCAGGGGGTGCCATGCCTATGTCCCATTAAAGGCAGATGGATGTCACTGACTTATTGACAATGCTAATAAAATGTAGGCTTTCTTTTCAGTATATCAGGCTAGTTTTTTTTTTTTTTTCTCAGAATCCTTCTCATTTTTCAGATGGCAACTGTAACAGCAGGTGAAATGCAATAGTAATGAAAAATTAATCATATAGCAGTATGGTAGAACCTCTTTACCTCAATGCAGTAACATGCCAAGGTGAGAAGATGCTGACTACCTCTGGAGATGACCCACAACTAGTTTATTCACTGCCATATGTCACGTTTTTCACCTGAGATGCCTCATTCCAAAGTGCACTCTTTTCTAGCAATCAGTGTACTTGTGCACACGTATGTGCACTACCTGGATGTATGCATGTATAGAAATAGGTATTAAAAAAAAATAAATGCTGAAGATCAAGGAAGGGAAGTCAAACTAGGCTGCACATTTTTTCTAAGTTATTGTGTGTCTTATTTCCAAAACCTCGTTAGGGTCCTCAGAGTGGTTCAGTGATAAAGTTTGTTACTAAGAATCAGTATTCAAAAGAGGATAGTCTGGAAACAAGTCACAATCTTACAGCTTTCTTCAAGTTTTCATACAATGTCATTCCCTGATAAAGTTAAAACCATGTCATTTGGAAACATGAGCAGTTGATTTGTGTTACATCACTGTTAAGGCTCTTTACATCCAATAAAATGAGCTAGCACAATAGATAAGAAATAGACGTTTTTTTAGTAACATCTGTGAATATACCAGGGAGAAGATTTTTGGTTAACTCACATCAGTAATCATGTTTGATAAATTGTTTCTTAGGCTCAGTAGATGAAATACTGAAGTAATAGGGAATATATGTTGTCTTGAGTCGGATTCTGCTCTCCAGTAATAGTGGTGGCCATGGTGGTGGTGGTGGGGTTTTTTAGGTAGCTAAAAAACTGTTTGTGAAAGTAGCAAGTTATATTACAAGTTTTAAATGGTAACAGCAGTGAAGTTCCTGAAAAATTTTTAATAGGAGTACACGTAAGATTAAGAACGAGAAAAAATAGTATTAAGAATAAGAAAAACAAACAAACCCAAAACAAATTCCAGTTATTGTTTGAGCTACTCTGATTATTTATATCAAAACTTGTAATTATACTCTTGGAAAACTAGTCAAATGGATTTTGCAGTAAAGGGGAATCTAAATCCGACAGCAGCAATATCTGGATTCATGAGACTGATGGATACCTCAGAGCTTTTTACTTTACAGTGCTGGAGCATGACAGGGTTTTTTTGCAAAGCTGGGAAACAGGTGCAACCTTAGCAGAAGTATTAGGCTTCCTCCTGTGAGAGACACAAGGTTCTGGGGAGCCCCATTAGTGAGAATACTTAAGATCAAAGGTCTTCCTCCAAAAAAGTGTGAAAGTCCAGAGGATCTTGGTTATGGACTTCTGGATCGACAGGCTATGCACCATATTCACACCTGGTACTGTGAAATGTATGCTTTGCCTGTCTGCTCCAAAATACATGTATAATTCTTTATCCTGAAGCAGTGCTGAGTACTGGGATTTTTGCCCATGTGGGACTGGAATAATTATAAAAAATAAGCAAACACTAAATGCTAAATTTTGGCAAGTTTTAATTGTAATTCAACGAAACAACATCTGTTCCACTGAATCTTAAAGCCTAAACCATGTGAGCTGCCAGATTTGGCCAAAAGAAACGCTACCAAGAAGAATCTGTGCTGTGTTCCTCTAAATAGTGCAAAAATCTATCAATGTTAGAGTGAAAAAACATGGTGACATGGTCTTTTGTTAAAATGGGTTTTTTGTAGAAGCCAAAATATTTAACTTAAAACCATTAAACTAGTTTCTCAATCAGCAGGAACATTTCTAGATTATGGATTTCGTAAGCAGAAAACTTGCTAAAATGCGCATACAAAGAGGCTTAGAAAGCTTCCTTTGTGATCTAGAACAGAACAAATTAAATTTAGCACTTGAAAATTATCATAAAAGTACAATCATCGTCTTCCACCCATCTCTGTCCTTCATATCACAACGGAGAACACCAATAGTCAACTCAGTTTTCTCTCTTGGCTAGCAGCAGCACATAAGTGTTCAATATAACAAGCAAAATTACTATTATTCTTTTTTAATTAACAATATAATCATAATATCCCATAGAGATTATAAAAAAGCTCACTCTCAATACCATCCCCTACCAAGCATAGCTTATATCATTCCTCATCTACAACCTCAAAAATTAGACTTAATGTGAGTCCCTATTATACTGCTGACAGTTCTGAAGAAGATGGTCAGAGTCAAGGCCAGTCACCTCTCCTCTTAAGGAAGAATGACCAGAAGAAGCCTGACCTGTCATATTTTGGCTGAAGGGTAACGGTGTGTCATAAATACATACTTTTCAAGGGCGTTTCTAAAAGAATAAGTGCACCCACTTGTAGAAACATAATTCTTCATACCTGCATACAGAAATGTTTGCAGTGTCACTAAAATTCAGTTTCTCTGTTTGGCATTTTTCTGTGTAGAATTTCTGTACAGATCGCATGGATGTCTCTGTAATGTCTCAGAATTAAGTTTTGCAGAAAAAAAATATTTCCAAATGTTTCCAAATTTGTAACTTCACAACATTTAAAAAAATTGACCTAATCCACATTTATCTTGGCTACACTGAAAGTTGCCATTTGCAGAAATTAACAAAACACTTAAGCCATTTTAACATTACATTGCATTCTCCCCATTCTCCCTGCCTCCATGTTATTTGGATGCCTGATGCTCCTCATTCACCCTCTACCAGGCAAAAATGCATCTTCTGTAAAGCCATGAACACCATATCTCCTTCATTCCACCTTGCAGCTCAGCATTGCATTGCATTACAGAAAATAGAATCCTTCAGCAAGCCCACAAAAATGAAAAATGGAGATAGAAACAATAGCTTCCATATGGCGTCACACTGGAATGATAATACAGCATTATGTTTCCACTGAGTGAGAAACCAGAAATATTTAGGTCAGCTCTACATGTGCAAAACTTCTGTTTGGGTCAGTCTTAACCCAAGCATAAATAATGGAACTAATTAAAAACAAACTAACAGGTCAGCAATAGCTACACATGGTCATTGCTGTTGAAGCAAAAGGAGCCTTTTAGCCAAGCCCTATTTCCAGCCCTGTTATTGAAGAAATAACTGTTCCCATATTTGAAGTGAAGTACAACACAAACATTACAGCAGGAGGAGAGAAGCAGAAATGTAGCAACCATGACCTGAGGACTTTGAGCTGCACAGTCTGCCTCGGGGATCCTCCCATGTGGCCCCAGTGACACTGGTCTTCCGTCCCCTTCTCTTAGATTTCCTCCTTTCCGCCCATCTCTTCCCAGCAGTGATAAGTCCCAGTACACCAAGCTGTTGCAGGAAACGAACTTTTTGAGTGGAGAGGCTGTTGTGAGGTGGTATCTTTTATGTTGTCTTTGCACAACTCTGGTCGTCTATGTGATGCAAAGAGACAGCAGCTGGCCAGAAGACATCCTTCTGTGCATTTGTTTTAGCAACGTTATCGGCATTTTCTCATTGCAAAACATACGGCTGGGGACCTCTTTTTCATGCTGCTGGTGTAGGGTTAAAACTACTAGGGACAACTAAGAAAGTAATTTCAAACACAGCATTTCTCTTTCCTCCAAGTACACAGTGATACTATATTTCATGACTTGGTAATGTTGAGTACTCTCAGCGGACGTTTGCAATATAATTAAATTATTAGTTAAACTAGAGGTACTAGTAAGACCAGTAAAGGTTAAAATTTCCTGACTTCTTTTTATTTGCCTGTCACAGAAGATCAGGAAATGCAAAAGAAAGCTAGGCCCTTTCTTCCCCTTGTTTGTCTATTCACCTGGATGTTTCCAAGTGGATGTATTACAATTTAGTCTTTTCTTGGAGTAACAGAAGTTACTTAAAAGTTAGCCAGGCTTCAGTTGAACAAATAGATTCTGATAGTAGTGATCAACATCTTTGTTCACTGTGCTGAAAAGAGATTTGGCAAAACTTCCTGTGCTTTACTGTGTCAGAACTCATATATTTGAGCTAAAGTTCACTTCACTCGCCAATTTATATTCCTTTTTTGGTTTTGTTGAAAACCATTTACCTTAAATATCATCACTAAACAGATGATAGAAAAAGGAGTTATTCAGCAGACTAAGTGAATATCAGCATAGTTTTTCTGTGATTTTTTGTGAGACAGTGTTCCCTGTTAGCCATGGCAGTTTGGGAGATATTCTGAAAAAAATGAGTTTTCTTGTACTGTACTTGCCTCAAATTATTGTCAAAAAAGACCTAATTAAAAGAAAATTATCAATTTAGATGAACAAGACAATATAAAAGTAAAAAAATCTTTGTCCTATGAAAAGGGAATTACAATTCTGTACAATTTACTAATTCGCTATTTGTATTTTTTAATGGTAATTTGTAGATTTCAGAAAGCCTGAATTTTGTTTACAAGAGTGTATCTGCCAGTTCTGCAAGCTGTTTCCATTGACATCATGGGCTTGCCAAAGCTTGATTTTTCCCATTTCCAAGGGCTGGAGGATAACTTTATGAGCAGTGTTTGGGTTCCAGTGCTAAAAAGTACGTATCTGACATTTCACCTCCCTCTCCACTTAACTCCTCCCAGTCAGAATCCAACTTTGCATGCCCCTGGGGGTATGCACAATGAAGATGAAATCAGTTAGGGAATGTTAGAATGGCAATTCAGTAGAAATAAGAAATCTGGGACTATCCTTCTTAAAAGCACTAGTAAACAGGGACAATAATTGCTTTGCTGCATTGCACAAGTCTACCCATGTAGAATGCGACCTGGCTGTGGCAGAAATTGGGGAGTGACAGGGGAGGAAGAAAGACTGTTTTTCAATTCCGCATTCAAAGTGAGAGTTCCCAATATTCAGTATTTAAATGCTTTCCTTGCTAACACTGTTGCCTATTGTTCTGTAGCTGTTCTACTCCTAAAAATTTCCCTTCTTTCCAATTGACTGATTTTTGTCTTATAACAAACCTTCATATGCACCTTTGAATATAAGCAACTAGAAAGTTGGCACCAAATTTTCACTTTGGAAAAATAAACACATCATACTTATAAAATAGGCATTGCTAAACCACAAGTTTTCACCTGGAAGCTGAAAGATCTTAGAAAGTGCTGCAGTCAGTTTTAAGGCCTCATAGCCACCCCATCCCCTCTTCTGCTGTTTATGTGCAAGCAGAATTTATAAGTTGCATTTAAAATTCAAAGAAGAAGCAAGAAAAAAAAATCAAGAACTCAGGGGTTTTGGGAGTGGTGGTAAAAAAGAATAATGTACTCTATCATTATCAAGACTTTTTTATGTCATTTCAAATGCGATCATAGTCCAATGTATAGAATGAAAACATGTGATTTTAAAAAGTCATTTCAAAATTGAAAAAAAGAAAAAAAGTAAACCCAGAAGCTCAAAAGACGTAAACTCATTGTGTGGAAATTACAGCTATGACCTGAAATGAAATTTTAGTAAAACTATTTAACAGTTTGATTTGAATACAGTTGCGCATTTTATTACAATATAAAAATGCTGTAGTTTGCTAAGCTTTCTTTAGTCCTCATATCAATTCCAATGGCCAGCTCACACAGTAATTTTCTGCTGAAAACTAGAGTTGGTCAAAAGTTTATGTTAACATATTCTCTTGTTTAAATTTGTTTTAAAGGGGAAATGTCGGGCTTTTAAAGCAAATTAAATTTTCACTTTACCTTGCTGATTTTGGCAAAATAAAAATCTATTATTCTGTATTCTCAGTGTTTTTTCTTGTAAAGAGTCTATTTTCAAGGAACATCTATTCAATATGAATAAGGAGGAGAAATTTTAGTATTGCTACTTTTCTACTGTTCATAAGCAATCAGATACAGAATTAGATATAAATTGCCAGCCCATTAAGTATGTATATCTGCCTTTATCTGTTCAAATAATCTGTTGATTATTTCAATGTACTTTACCTTCTGCTTTCACACATCTTCTGCAGCCCTGTAGACAGGACAGTAAGTATGCTAGATGCTCTCACAGTGATCTCTCTACGTGTATAAAAAAATAATTCTATTTTATTTGGATTGCAGTTTTGCCTAAATATTTGTCTTTATTCTTCCAAGATACATGAAAAATTGATCTTCTGGGTATGAAGTAAACCAGGTTTTCTGCAGGCTATGCAAGCTACTTATTGACATCTTGGCGTTTACTCATGTTCTAGCTAAGTCTCAACAGCATACGTAAAGTTTTAAAAGGTACACTTATTTGATGTTTAGACAATACATTCCAGAAGAATATTCCAAGCTTGCTTTCTAAAGGAGGAAAAAGTGTGCTCAGTGTATTTTTACTACACTTATGCTTCAGGCCATTATTTTGAAATGAGGATTAATTTTCATCTGCAAAAAAAAGTTTAATTACATGCCGCACCAGGAATATGTAGCACAAAATATGCCTATATTTGGAGATCCAACTTGAAACCACAGAAGCCCCAGACCCAGTGAGTTAGAGCTGAAGTTAAAAGAAAGACAGAGAAACAAACAAACAAGCTTTCCTTATAAAATTTTAATGTAAATTATGACCTTCTAAAAGGTACCAAGCCAGAAACTCTGGAAATTGAGAGCATCTGCTAGATTTTATTCAAATTGAGGTCAAAGAAAAGGCTTATGTTAACTTCATTAATCTTTATAGTATCCCCCATACCCCCAGAGCATGTAATATCATAGCAGTATCAGTGGAAAAAGGGAAAGTGGCATTTGGAAATACAGGCAAGAAACTGGAATGAACGCTGATGCTTTTACTTTTGTTTCTAAAAGCAGCTCCAGAAATTCCTGTCTTCAAAATGAGAAGGGATAATTAGTTTCTGCTCTCCCTTGCCCCAGTAAAATGAAGCATCTCTAAACCCAATACAGATGCTGTTTGTCTACACTTGCATTATGCAGAAACAGACAAATCCTTCTAATAAATCTGACTTCATTGAGTATTGTTTTATTTCTTTTATAGACTTTACCATTTGTGTAAATCTTGAAGTTAACCAAAGATAAAACAAAAAAAAAAGACAGCACCTTGTGTATATTATTTTTTCAACACTTCTCAGTAATGTTGCATTCCCAGCAACACGATAGCCATATACCTTAGATTTTTCCTTCTGAGAAATAGGAAAAGCTTTCTTGAATATTGAAAATTGAAACAGTCTTCTTCACTCATTTATTTTTTTTGGTGTAACATTTTTAGAAAAGATGCACTAGGCGTAATTAGAGCAATTGGTGTCAAATTGTCTAAAAGTGAGGTAGCTTTAAAAAACCTATACATTTTATATAATTTCTAGTAGTTTTTCCTTATTCTCTAATCTGAACATTTGCTTGTAATGATACATAGGCTAAAATTCTGTATTTGCTGAAGTAATCTACAGGTTGCAGTAGCTAAGCATACCTTAGTTGATATTTTTACTTCTCAACTCAGTATCAAAACTTTAGCAGGGAGTTGAAAAAGCATGGTCGAATCTACTTTTCAGTTCATCAAGTTGTGTCTTCACACAACATGATTTATATCCATTATCTGCACAGGACACTGTGGATCTTGTGTCAGGTTAATATAACACTGTGTAGATGTAGATCACTGCTAGCATGACACTGAATTTTTTACCTTTGAATTTTGTCAAAATCCTATTCTGTAAGCTGTTTCAAGCTTGAGGCATCTCCTGGAGAATTTAAAGACATTATTCCACCCTGGCTGGGTGCACCTCTGCCTTATCGCTGGTTGAAACTGGTTAAAGGAGCAATCACTGCAGGTAGACTTGACCCTTTTGCAGAATTAGGGTGAATCCTGTCAGCAGAAGCAAAGATTTCATAATGGGATGGAACTGTAAGCCATCTCTGCATAGGATCAGCATTTGGGAGGCCTAGAAGAGACGTGACAAGGAGCCATTACACTTATAAACTCTGGTAATTGACAGAGGCATCAGATGACAGAGTCCTTGAAGACAAAATAATCATGATTATAATTTTCCTGTTATGATTGTCAGTGGGTTTGGTGTAAGTACCTAGGTCTGACAGATGGCCAAATAAAAGCACACAGTTAGACTGGATGCAAATGTCAGGCATTTGAGGTGGCTGAAGATGAGACAAGGAGAGCAGCAGCCAAATATCCACACGTTTAACAAATGGCAGGGATGCACTGGGGAGTGAGCACTATGTGGGTAAAAATGAGATTTTCACTGTGCCCAAAAGGCCTTGAGGTCAGCCAGAAAATTATCCACAAGTACATATTTAGCTGAATGCAAAATCTTTCACTTCAGTGTCTTTGAACATTTTTTCACCAAAGGGATTTTCTAATTAAACAGTAAGACTAAGTTTGTTACTTAAAACAGCTTTAATAAGAAAAAGGGTTATTAAGCTTAAAGGCCTTTTGAAGGAATAAAACTTTTGAGGGCTTGGCCAATAAGTGTGGGTCAGCCTTGAATGAATGAGAAGACACGTTCAAGCTCAGCTGCAGGCTAAACTGGAAACAAAATCTTCATTTAGCATTATAAAAAGTTTTGGCAATGTTGACTTCTAGAAGTACATGTCCTTCTCTCAACTCTTCTAACATGAAAGCACACAATTCCTGTTCGGGGACAGTGTCTTTCAGCCAAGCTTTACTGGTGGTGGAAAATAAAGAACAAGGAAGACAGGCATTGAATGTATGTCTGCAGAGACTTCAGAGATGCCAAATTAACAGCTCTGATTGCTAGAGTGGCGTATAGCTCTTAAGAGCAGAGCCACAAGAGAAAAAGTGATTCCCAGAAGTCCAACTAGAAGAACAAAGAGTATGCAAAGTTTTACTACTAACTATTGTGAAAACTTATTTTAGATTTTTTAATCAGACTTTTAAAAATATTAAAACAATCTTAGCGTTAGAAAATATTTTATTTCCCAAAAAAGCAATAATTTTCAAAAGCCCGAAATTAACCTCTTCAGTCACACTGGGATCACATCTTTGGAAGTATTTGTGTGGCATGGGGATGGGTGATGTTTCCAAACCAGTACAAAATTACTGAAAAAGCTTGTTTTTTTTCTGATGAAAAAAAAAAAAAAGCTGAAATATCTAACAAAAATAAAAAATGTCTATGGAAAGGGAAAAAAAAGTTTTATGAGCTCTTTTAGTAATTCAGAGACCTCACACATTGCAGGGAACAGAACCACAATATTATAATCAAAATTAACTTAAAAAAAAAGGAAGAAAAACAATGCATTACCTTCTAATCCTTAACTTTGTTGAAGCCAACATGGCAACAGAACAATTAAATCCGAGCTTAAAGTACAACAGTGTCCTCTATTTAGAAAGATAATGAGAAAGGATGGGACAAGTGTCAGAGACTCAGGTAGACCAGTGTGCTCATGGTTTCTTCCACTTGCCAATACCTCAGTCACCACACAGGGATCAAGGATCACTCAGTTTGGACCACACTTGCAGGCACAATGCAGTGCTGTAAGGTGTGTGGGGTAGCAGAGAGGTCAGAAGCCCTCCCCATCCCACAGATCCAGCAACCAACGGCACTGTGAGGTAGTTTTATGACTTCCTAGTGTCTCACCAAATAGATAGGAGCTAATTGGCATATTTCTGCGTGTTCTGCAATCCTGTGTCTGACAGCAAGAAAAATACTGCCTAGAGCTGTTGACGTAGAGCCAGATTGCATCACCTCCCATCTGACAGGTGAGAATCTTGTCATCAAAGTCAAAGGCACTGCAGAAGGACTCCTCAGAGTAAGCAAGTGGTTCAGAGTAAGAGCCTACAGTGGTTGGTCTGACGATTAATCCCTTTTAGACAAAGCAAAAGCCATCACTGACCTCAGCAAGCTTTGGGTCAAGCCTGTGCCCCCTGTCAGAGAGGACAGCCCTATGGGAAGGAGGAAAGGTGGGACGTGCCAGCTGAAATATATCTCTTCAGTGCTAAGGACTAGATCGCTGCCTGAAAACAAAGTCTGTGTATTCTCTTCTTCTGAGACTCTAATAGTCTTCCACATAATTTTCCAGTCCCTAAGAAGGTACACCTTCTTCAGAGGGAGGCTGAGAGATTAACATGTAACAGCAATTTGGGAGTTTAAGGGTTCAGTCTAGCACTGCCTTGTATGCTCTCCAGCAGTTGCCAACTCAAAGACCACCCTTGCAGAAAGATAGTGACAAATATGAATGAGGCCGTGAAGCCTACCAAAGAACTAGGACCCCAAAAGTAAGACAGCCAGGGGCAAATGAAGCAGCTGCCAAATCCACTATTTTATTGGTGGTACCACTAGATGGTATCCATTCTCTAACTTCCCCCCCCCTTTTTTTTATTTTTTTGTCAGTTGCTTTGTCAACCTGCACTGGCAGACAAGTGCTTATACTTACACTGAGTAAACTTAAACCAGTACTTAGGGAGTCTAAGCAACTGAATAATTTACTCATTTTTTTTTAATAGTATTTTTTTTGCTTCTGTTAGACTTCATATTCATGACAAACAAGGCAAAAGGAGTCTGATGAGTACATCCATTGCAACTGTCTCAGCTGCTTAGTGCAGAGATTCCCCAGCCAGAAACAGAAATGCTGGCTTGATAGCCAGGTCTGCTGGCAGCATGTTTCAGCCTCTGAGTACTTTGCTGCAGGCATCTGGTAAGCCTGCTACCAGAGGAGGACAAAGGACTGTGTTGTGCAAAGCAAAGAGGTGTGTGAGCAAGGAGCCTAAACCCATCTTCCAAACTCAGTATTCCCCAGTTAAGTGCAATGTAAGCAATGACAGGAAAAATCTTTGCTCCCTTAGCAGCAGTGTCAGCTAATGGTGTGATTGAGAACTCATTCAGCTGGCTTAGATTACAGTGAGCAGCTTGTGCTTTTTGGCTAATCTAGTAACAGGTGACTCTGTTTATTTTTCATTCTTTAAAGGGAGATCCTGTTTGGAATTAACTGTAAATTACACTAATGCTTTCAGCTTCTTTGGCCTTAATGACTTTACTTGGAAAGCAGCTCTTTAAAGTCCTTCACCATAAGCAACATAAGGAAAGACTCTGTCATTCTCAGTTATTACAAGAGTCTGTTTCCACTCCCAGTCTGTTTCTTCAGAACTGTAACGCATAAGAATACTTGCCCACAAAATGATAGAGTGCACGTTTTCTGCAAAATGCTAACCCAAGTTTCGGTAGCTCTTTTATCTTCTTCTAGCTATATTTTTGATCCCTCTTTTTCCCATATATCTAGATGCGATTTTAACCTGTGCTTTGCTTTTTCTTGTTAATGGAATCCCATGGTCAGACAATAATTTGCTTAAGAAATGTACATTCTTCATAACAGAAGAAATGGCAAGAGTTAATCTGTCAGCTATTCCAGCAATAAAGGAACTGTTTCATCTTTATTGCTTTCTCAGCGCTGTCACTCTTATTTGAGCTTTAGCAAGGAACAAGGAAGAAGAATTTTGGTAGAAAGAGTTGGTGCAGCAGTCTTATAGATACAGGGAAATCACAGTAAAACACAGCCCTCAGGTCTCAAAACCTAGGTCTCTCATCTTCTGGACTGGACTGAAAGAAACCAAGAAACCAAATCCTTGGGCCAACAATGTAGCTCTCAGCAGCTTGCCAGAGATGCATCTGGGTAAGCAAGAAACTGCAGCTGACTATAGAAGTGCATGGCAATACCTCTGACTCTGGCAGGTTAGGAAAAGGAAGGCTTCTCAGAGAAGCAGTTCTTTGTCAGTATTTAGAGGGAAAGCGTGGTTTAGGGATGACAAAGAGAAGAGATCCCACAAAGTGCTTCAGACTTCTTCATGCTTAGACTCATGATGTAGAGTACCAGATCATGCTCGTGGCTTTTTGTATTTGTGTGTGCATATATCAATATGCCGACTGAGCACACACACTGCAGCAGTGATTACACAAAAAAACACTGTGCTGGGTAGTATATGTGCTAAACAAGCCTCCCAGTCTTGAAAAGTGTACAGTCAACCAGGGTCAGTTTTATTCTTTTTTGGTCTCCAATATACTTCTTCAGTGGAAGCGCTTTTGTAATTCCTGAGGGCCAGTGTCACAGCCTATGTAGTATTTCACTTAATCTCTCGCTTTATGGTTCTCTCCTGAATTATCACTTTTTTCCCAATGGATCTGCTCCAGCTAGACCTTTTCCTGCAGTTGGTTTATGTATGGCAACTGTCTTCTGTGATTTTTTTGTAACACCTAAGAAGTGCAACTACTTACTGAAGCTTTGAAAGTTGCATTTATTGTACTTGATTGCTCTCTCCATCTGACCAACTTCATAAAAAAAGTACTCTGCATCTGCAAGATTTCCTACTCTTTTTGTCAAGCAGGCTTGAAATTGGCCTGAAAGTCGTAAAACAGGAGCACAAACTAATGCACAAAAAGTGGGTCACAAATTGAAGAGTGTAAACTGACACACAGAGTACACGGCAATTTTTACGCTGCCTTCAGGCTGAAATGCTGGTGCAAGGCAAAAATTACAGAGAAAGCTACAAATAAAACCGGTTTTGGTTATTTTCAACTTAACTAAGATGCTACAGATCAAAGACATGCACTTCTCCAGTGACAATGGTTTGGAGCTGTATACTGGGCAGCTGTATACATTTCCTTGGCATATGGAACCAGGCATTGGTGAAAAAGTAGCCAAGACGACGCAGAGTCAGATACAGTTGGTACAAGGCAATGAATGATCACACCAAAAATGGTTCTTATAGCAAGAGAGGAACAAGAAGAAAGGCTCTGAAATCAGTGTAAGCCACTCCAGAATCTGTCTAAACAGCTTCTCCAATAGGTATTGAAAATCCAGGATTTAGGAAAGCTCAACATGATCCAGCAATGCATGCTTGCAGCCCAGAATGCCAACTGTACCCTGGGCTACATCAAAACAAGTGTGGCCAGCGGGCCAAGGGAGGCGATTCTCCCCCCCTGTTTTGCTCCTGTGAGATCCCACCTGGAGTACTGCATCCAACTTTGGAGCCCTGAACCTGTTGGACAGAGTCCAGAGGAGGGGCACAAAGATGATCAGAGGGCTGGGGCACGTCTCCTAGGAGAAAAGCCTGAGAGAGTTAGGGTTGTTCAGCCTGGTGAAGAGAAAGCTCTTGGGAGACCTTACAGTGGCCTTCCAATGTCTGAAGGGGGCCTACAGGAGAGATGGGGAGGGACTTTTTACAAGGGCATGTAGTGATAGGACAAGGCATAATAGCTGAAACTGGAAGAGGGTAGATTTAGGTTAGATACCAGGAAGAAATTTTTCACTCTGAGGGTGGTGAGATACCAGAACATGCTGTCCAGAGAAGTTGTGGAGGTCCCATCTCTGGCATTCTTCAAGGCCAGGCCGGATGGTGCTTTGAGCAACCTAATCTAGTGGTAGGTAGTGCCCATGGCAGTGGGGTTGGAACTAGATGACCTTTAAGATCACTTCTAAATCTAACCATTATATGATTCTGTGAATATATAAGATACTGCAACTTAGGATTTATTTTAGGAGCCATTAAAGAAAATAGAGAACTCTTCACTATTTAAAAGTGGGTTTTGTGATTAGTTGTACTTCAAAGTAACCAAGTTATTTCCTGCATCTGAACAAACTACCATCACTCCTTTGGCATTAGTCTGATATGTTGACTACATGCTTCCATCCATAAAAGTTGCACCAAAACCAGCAGATAATGCAAGAAATATGTGTGTGCTATTGTTTGGAATCCTCTTCTAGTCCCTTTTCCACCGGTAAGCTATGTCAAAAGAAAATGGAATGATATAGAAAGAAGTGGAATGATATAAGAGTAATTTAGCATAATTTAGTCCATATTTGCTTCATGTGAAGACTTCCTTACTTACTTCATAATCCCAGATTCTGGTGCCTTATACGGATTTCAAAAAGTCTTCATTCAAAGCTAAAAGATCAAAGTGCCCAGAGGAAGTGCTTGGCCACTTACCACTTGTATTTCTTGAAGATAAATAATACTGCTGGGCGATCCAGGCTTTCCAACGAGGAAATAATTTGTATGCTGTGCTTTACAAGGGAGCTGAGAGCATGCCAGAAACAAATAGTCTGCACTTATCTGATGTATTACTCCTCAAATGGATAGCTTGACACAACTCTAAAAAGACGAATAACATGGACCACACAGGCTTTAAAAAGTCAACCTGTACTCTCTGAACAGAGGTGGGATATCTCACCCCTGGGCCAAAAAGTTTCATTCAGCCGTATCTACCCTGCACATCCTGGGATTGTCAGTCATAGGTATTAGTAATAATATTGTGTTGTCTCAGTGTTCATTTAGGTGGTTCATTATTGCTAGAATTGTGTCTAAAGATCACAGTCAATATTAAAAGCCAAACAGCCTTGACAATGTACAGTTTGAGAAGCTGTTACTGCCAGACCAATACCATCTCTGAACTCCAGTTGTAGTGTGCTTACTAGCCTACATGAAAAGATACACATAGTTCAATAATAAGAAGACTGAGAGATGATTTGAACACCAGTTATGTGAAAGAAGACATGACTTCTAATACAAGATAATTCTTTAATCTAGCTGATAAAGGCCTAACAAGATTCAACAGGCAAAGTTAGACAGACTCAGACAAGAAGTATTAATTACATTGTTAAAGGAAGGTGCTTAACCATTGGAGCAACATATGCTGTGCCTGTGCTAGATAAATCCTTAATTCAAGATTGAGGGTAAAATCCTGTCTCCGGTTAGACTCCTCAAGAAGTTTGGGAGGCATGCTAGATGTATGCCTAAAAGGTGTGCTCCAACCCCAGAAGAAGGTCGCTGGAGAAATCACGGGCATCTATGTGACTCATTTTGCAGGTGAGACCAGGTCACCACAACCATCCTGCTGAGAGAGTTGGGGTTGTTCAGCCTGGAGAAGAGAAAACACCGGGGAGACCTTTCAGTACTTAAAAAGGACTTAGAAGAAAGACTGGGACAAACTTTTTATCAGGGAGTGTTGTGGTAGGACAGGGGGTAATGGTTTTAAACTAAAAGAGGGTAGATTTAGACTAGATAAAAGGAAGAAAGTTTTTACAATGAGGGTGGTGAAACAATGTAACAGGTTGCCCAGAGAGGCGGTAGCTGCCCCATCCCTGGAAACATTCAAGGTCAGGTTGAACGGCGCTCTGAGCAATCTGATCTAATTGAAGATGTCCCTGCTCATTGCAGGGAGTTTGGACTAGAAGACCTTTAAAGGTCCCTTCCAACCCAAACTATTCTATAATTCTATATTTATGAACATTCCAAATGTGCTACTCTTCGTAACTACGACAGTTTAAAATAGAAAAAACAAACCAACCAACAAAAACAAATAAACAAGCAAAAAACCAAAAAACAAACCCACAAAGTCTGCAAGGAGAGGTGTTATCTTTGACTAGCCAGCTCCATCACTGAAAGAAAACAAATGAATTTTCAGGCACATAAATCTTTCACCTTGCATCTGTAAGTGTTGCAGAAGATACAATTTGTTGGCACTAAAAGTAATTTAGATGTGATGCCTCAAAATCCCTTCTTGAATCCTTTCTCAGAAGATCTATGGAGAGCTTTCAACAAGCTTTTCTTTACAGAATCTGCCTTGCAACAACAAGGATGTCCTATGTAGCAACCAAATAGGAACCTGAACGGATGTTTTCAAGCAATCGGGTTTTAGCATTTTATAAATGCAACAGTTCTGTGTGGGTGGTATTCTGCACTTGTATCCTATTAAGATGAATCATCACCACAGTGATAAATGAAGCTCTGGGGGAGCACCATAAGTTTCTACCTACTTTATTGTAGCCTATAACAGGGCTGCCCTGAAGAACTGAGTTGATGTGGATAGTGTGTGCAGACCCTGAGCAACAGAGTTAGGTAAAACTGAGTGCTCAACTTGGTTACAGCTGTGTCAATAAAAGGATGACTCATAATTGACTGTGCTCTCTCATTTTTGCCATGACACCAGATATTCAGCTTCATCTGGCACCATTCTTCACTGTCATTCCAGCAATTGTGGCAATCTGTCTGCTGCAAATTAGCATTTAAGTCTGGTCAATCCATGTTGCACCCTTCCTGAAGTTCCCATGTCCTTAAAACCCTTAATGAAACTCCCTATTACAACAGATTGTCTTGATTTCCTCTCAAACTCTACTTTCTTCCTCCTGTCTGATGGGGTCAGTGCTTTTCCTTAAAATCTATGGGCAGAAATCAAAGAGAAAAAAACAAATTTATATGATTTTTATTTGAGTGCTTCAATCCTTATTCACTTACAGAGCTCTTTAACTCTTTGCTCCTCTTTCAAGTGCTGGCCCCTTGATGCTACCCTCAACAGTGGAGTTGGTTCCTTCTTTTCTTATCTTCATGCTACAGTACTTCCTCTCTCAGCTCTGGATGTTTCAAGCAACTCTGCGTCCAAGCACAGCCACAAGAACAAACACAGCCTTATGACTTCCACAAAGGCCAGGGTTAGGTTTATACTCTGCTCCCGGCCCTGCAAATGCTTTTGATAGCCATACTGCTATAACCCTTTCAAAAGAAGGGATGGAACTGGGACTAGCTGAGGCTGCAGTCCTCAGTTTAAATCTAGTCCTCTGTTAAAGATCTGAAAGATGGTTCCCTTCAGATTTTGGATATTTCTTCTGTCTTCCCATCTTATTCAAACACATGTTTTCTAGAAAAGTAGACAGTTGTGGTGGCACCCAGGAGGGCTGTATTTTCATGTGTGTTTCTGCAGCCAATTTAATCTAGTTCAAAACACTCTGCATGGATGTGTGCTCCATAAATACGCTGTAAACATCCTCAGAACCTGCTAAGCACTTACCATTGCTTCAGAAAATAAAGTTGTTTCATTTTATGCATTGAAGAAAGAATATTTTCCATATGGCTTTTTCTTCCACACCAGAGGGACTTCTGTCACGTTCCAAGTATGCATCCATTCCTTTGTGTCTGCACTGCAAAATGAAGCCAGAATATACTCATCAGCTGCTCTCCAATAGAGAGCGAGCTTGGGTTTTGTTGTGTGTGGCGTTTGTGGGGTTTTTAAAATTTGTTTTTTAATGTGAAATGTGTTCCTTATGGATCTAAACCAGTTACTCATTAAGTAGCAACAAAAATTTCCAAGATATGCCACCATTCTTTTTTTTCAGCACAGGTGTGAGCCCCTTCACAAACTCAGAGTAGTCTTTTACCTCTCTGGCAGGTGTGCATATATGAATTAAGGCCAACTCCAGAACTTTATGGAGAGGAGAAGTCAAGCATCTAGATATCTTAGTGGAAGCCTGAACTTTTTTTTTTTTTTTTTTTTTTTTTGCAAATGGGTATGAGCTTGTGTATGCTTCTATCCACTTTCCTTACTTCCATGCATTAAGTACAAGGAAACAGGTTTGACACCTGAGGCAACATTCACAGTGCCTTACAGCAGCTGTGCTGGCCCCAGCCTGCTTTTGCTGCTGTTTTCTCTTTTCATGTAGGATTTCTGTCATGAGTAAAAATATGGGGAAAAAAGGCAATACAGGTGCCAGGAGTAAGTGTGGACAGAACCTATTGAACTCAGACCACCCTTTCATTCCTATTGCTGGTGGGATCTGTGGAGTTACTCAGCTCTAAGACACAGCAGGGGCTTTTGAAAGAAAAAAAGAAAATTAATATGGAACTATACTCCTCATTTCTCTACTGTTGACACTCCTTTTCAGATCACAAGAGTGAACTTTGTGAGAAGGAGTAGCTCCTCTTCTGGCCAGACCCACTACTTAAAGCTCACATGAGAGTGCAGTGAGAATAGTCATACCCTTAAGGGCAATCCCCAGCATAACAAACTTTATTTCATTCACGAAGTTCACAACATTCAGGGTCTAATACTGTGCATTCGTGGAGCTAGGTCAATAGGTTGGGACTGTGTCACACAGGAAAGTAGGGGATAGTAAATGTCATCTCTGCTCAGAAAGAAAGACACAGTTCTGTTAATAGAAGAGAGAGGTCAGGGTTTGTTATGTAATAGTGTACAAAATAGAGAGGTATGGGATCAGTAATATAAAATCAGAATTACCCTGAAGAGCAGGCTGTCAAATCTCCACACTGAATCAGATTCTCCATCAAAAAGAGGGCTCTAACTAATTTTCAAAGGTATTTAAGAGACGAGACTCATTTCTACTTCCCTCACTTCCAAACAAATCAATGATTGACTGAGACTCTAAATCCTAACTCCCGGACAGACAAGGAGCAAAGGAAGCATGGTTTGTTCTTTCATCTGTTATTCAAAGCAGGCTGTCTACATCTCATCAACTATAGCTCAGCCTAGAGAGCTCTGAAGAAGTCAGTTTTGCACAAAACACAAAACAGAGCTTCAAGTGTTATTTCATAAAATGGTAAAATTCAACTTCTAGGCTTTTTTTGGGTTTGTTTATATTTATAGCATTCCACTGTTTCAGAAATACTCATAAATTGTCATACCCCAAAACCATGCCCGTGGCTGATTCCAACCACAGAACATAAAAGCCCACTTCTCCAAGTGCTAGTACAGCAAGAATGCAGATGCGATTTCTCAGGAATGCTGCTGCTTTTCATGCGCTCTTGTACTGGTCAATGATGGCTAGAGGAAGAAGAAATAAATTGACAAATCATAACCCAGAAGGACCCAAATCTGGAAAAGCTAAATCTCTCATTCTTTGAAGCAAACAAATGATTTACTTCCATGATGTTGCCTTGTGTTGATTGCAACAGCCATCCAGAACATCCCTAAATATTTTTAAACAAATTATACTTGGTAATGACGAAACAACTGTAAAAAAGTAGTGATACAATAAACAGAAATAAATTGAATTGTAGCTTTTACCCCCTTGGGATACAGTTATAATTATTCTTGGTCATGTGGATATTGTAAGAATATGTTTAATGTTAACAATACACTTTGGATAAAAAACATGCTTATTGCAAAAAGGCAGATCTAGCAGGAAGGAAACAACTATGGAATATATACAGTGGTACAGGCCACATGAGTGTATTGGCTAGCATAAGAACATCATCTGTCATAGGAGTTACAGCTTGCATGTTTAGCCAAGATATTTCTGCCAGCTATTCTGTTGCTTTATAATTAACAAAGGAAGAACTAGATTGAGGGTTTGGCTCAGGGTTGTTATCTTTCATATGTTAACAATTTCAGAGATTTTTTTTTCTTTTTCTCTTCTTTTCTTTAGGGGATGGAGAGGGAAGGGGTGCTAGTGTTAAAGCATAGAGCATAAGGTACTGTTTTCTGGCTCAGCTCAGGCCTGTGGGAACCATCTTCAGCAATCTGAGTTTGAATCAGAGGATAATTTTTCAAAAAGCATGGCCTTGACTGAATTAAGCAAGAATAAAATGCATGCAGTGGAGAATTTAATTTGGGTCAGGTATGTCTCTGGAAGATCTTGCCATCTATCCTTGATGTCTAGGCCCCAACATTACATTAGTAGTGAAATACCAAATAATGCCAAGATGTTTGTGGTCACTAAGATTGGCTTATGCCACTTGGGAATGTCATGGAGAAGAGTACAACTCTGCATCCTCACAGTCACTGAAGGAAGTTCACATTAGTCTATGTGCTCTCTTTGGTAAGTAAAGTGTTTGAGCGCTCGTTCGTCTTTAAGGACAAGTCACTTAACTGATTTTAAAATGACCACTTTGTGACAATGATTTCCTGGGGAGGAGCCTCTATTTTCCAGAAATAAATTGCAGTTCTCTAGGTAAGGCAAAATTTTCATGAACTTTATTAGGAAAGGTGATTTATGAAATATAAATCCCTGCAACAAGTAACAGAAAAAATACTCACTAGCTTGTCTCAAATGTAACATTCAAAAAAAGCACCTAACAGACAGAATATAATGAATAATAAGCTACAATCCAAGTTACTATCATCTTAACAAACAAACCATTGAAATCTTCCCAATAGAGAGCAAAAGAAATATTAGAATTAGATTGTGGATAGTTAACAAACACACACTCAGTTATCTGTTCTACAAACAGCGAGATTATTAGAAGTGTTTCTTCTCCTTTTATCTCCATGTAGTAGAATAGTCTCAAAATTAAAATCTTGTGCACCTACCCAGCCTCTGCTGCCTTCCAGATTCATGGGTTAGTTGCCACACAATTACCTGCATACCAAAATCACGAACTTCATAGTTTCCTGTGCAAGGGGGAAATCTTAATGAGGGTTTTGTAGAACAAAAACATGTGCACTCACGTGCGAACAGAGATGAGGAGCTACAGGTGAATAGGGCCTGCTTCCTTGGGCTGTCTAACCCGTACCATAGAAATAGTAAGGAATAATATTCCATATAGAATTCACATATCATTCTTCGCTGCACATTGCAAGTGCTTTGGAAACACCCATAAAATTATTCATGGGAAAAAAAAACCCCACAAACCTGTGAAAAAAAAAAAAGCAGTACATGGAGTTTAGCCTTTTAAATTACCCTGCTAGTTAAATCTTTCACTCTCTTGATCTGGCCAGGGATGTCAAGGTCAACAAGAAAAACTTCTATAGGTATGTCAGTGATAAAAAAAAGACTAGGGGAAATGTGGGCCCTCTCTGGAAGGAAACAGGAGACCTGGGATATGGAGAAAGCTGAGGTACTCAACAACTTTTTTGCTTCTGTCTTCACCCTCAAGGCTCTAGCCAAACCACCCAAGTCACAGAGGGCAAAGGCAAGGACTGGGAGAATGACGAACTGGCCACTGTAGGAGAGGCTCAGGTTCAAGACCTTTTAAGGAATCTAGAGGTGCACAAGTCCATGGGACCTGATGGGATTCCTCTGCTGGTCCTGAAAGAACTGGCAGATGAAGTTGCTAAGCCACTATCCATCATACTTGAGATGTCGTGGCAATCAGGAAAAAGGGAAAGGTAACCCCCATTTTTGGAAAGGGGAAAAAAAGGAAGACCCAAGGAATTACAGGCCAGTCAGCCTGACCTCTGTGCCTGGCAAGGTAATGGAGCAGATCCTCCTGGAAACTCTGCTAATGCACATGGAAAATAAGGAGGTGATGGGTCACAGACAACATGGCTTCACCAAGGGCCAATCATGCTTAACAAATTTGGTGACTTTCTATGATGGCATTACGGCATTGGTGGATAAGGGAAGAGTACATGACATCATCTACCTGGACTTGTGCAAAGAATTTGATGCTGTCCCACATGACATCCTTGTCTCTAAATTGGAGAGGCATGGATTTGACAGATGGATGAGTTGGTGGATAAGGAATTGGCTGGATAGCTGCACTCAAAGAGTTGTGGTCAATGGCTCAATGTCCAAGTGAAAACCAGTGACGAGTGGCATTCCTCAGGGGCTGGTATTGGGACCAGCACTGTGTAATATCTTTGATATCTTTGTCAGTGACATGGACAGTGGCATTGACTGCACTCTCAGTAAATGTGCCGATGACACCAAGATGTGTGCTGCAGTTGACATGCAGGAGGGAAGGGATGCCATCCAGAGGGATCTGGACAGGCTTGAGAGGTGCACTGTGTGAACCTCATGAAGTTCAAAAAGGCCAAGTGCAAGGTCCTGCACTTGGGTCGGGGCCATCCCAAGCACAAATAAAGGCTGAGCAGAGAATGGGTTGAGAGCAGCCCTGAGGAAGAGGACTTGGGGATGTTGGTTGATGAGAAGATCAACATGGTCCGACAATGTGTGCTTGCAGCTCAGAAGGCCAACTGTACCCTGGGCTACATCAAAAGAAGTATGGTCAGCAGTTCAAGGGAGGTGATTCTGCCCCTCTACTCCACTCTGGTGAGACCCCACCTGGAATACTGCGTCCAGCTTTGGGGGTCCAGAAGAGGGCCACAAAGATTATCAGAGGACTGGAGCACGTCTCCTATGAAGATAGGCTAAGAGAGTTGAGGTTGTTCAGCCTGGGGAAGAAGAGGGTCTGGGTACACCTTACAGCAGCCTTTCAGTACTTAAAGAGAACCTACATGAAAGATGGGGAGGGACTCTTTATCAGGGAGTGTAACGATAGGATGAGGGGTAATAGTTTTTAAGTGAAAGAGGGGAGACTTAGATTTGATATGAGGAAGAAATTCTTTACTGTGAGGGTGGTGAGACACTGGAACAAGTTGCCCAGGAAAGTTGTGGATGTCCCATCCCTGGAAGTGTTCGAGGCCAGGCTGGGTGGGGCTTTAAGCAACCTGGTCTAGTGGGAGGTGTCCCTGGCCGTGGCAGGGTGGTTGGAACTAGGTGATCTTTAAGTTCACTTCCAACTCAAACCATTCTATGAGTCTATGATTCTATGATGCCAAGTGTGGAAAGTTTGCTATTATCTTAACTTTCTATTATGTTCTGAGACTGATTTTCTTCTTTAAATCCCTATAGTAAGACTGAAGGTTTTATTCTTCTGATTTTGCCAGTTGTTGGGTTTTTTTTGGGAGGAGGGTGTTATGGTTAGCATCTTTCCTGAAATTAACAGCAACTTCATTAAAACTGTTAAGAATATATCATACAACTGAGGAAATAAATATGTTTATTTGCATGCCTGGCTTGTTTTTTCTTACTAGATAATGGAAACCTCTGTCCAGTCCCCAAAATGCTGTCTGTCTGTGAAGTGCTGAAAGTTTCATGTTTTAGAAATCTGACAGTCTGATGCCCTTTAGCAGCCTTCTTCGTATGCTTATGCTGCCTTTCTTTGTTTCTAGCAGTAAGACACTTGAAGATCCTTGCTTTTTAAACCAGTACAATCTGGATGAAATTGCTAGCTGTTACATACTTGACAGTTATTTCTCCTTTCCCTTTCCCTTTCCCTCTTCCTCTTCCTCTTCCTCTTCCTCTTCCTCTTCCTCTTCCTCTTCCTCTTCCTTTTCCTTTGTTTGCCACCTAAGTGGGATTCAATCAACAGCAATGTTCAGACTAGCATACCAGGAGCAGGCAGTGCACTCTTCACTGACAGGCCACTCCATCCCTCCAAATAAAGAACCTTTTTCAGGAGATCTAGGTAATTAAGGAATATATATATTTAGGTGAAATCCAGTCAATTTCAGTGAACAGGGCATACAGTTAGGATGGTGAAAGATGTCAGGTGGCCAACAGAGGTAAAACGAAGAGACTAGAGGATGCCCTCATGTGATTTACCAGCATTGGGAAAAATATGCACTGGACTACATCTCAAACAGTGGGTTGGACCTATAGATCAAGGGAGTAAATTTGTATGCTTTCACTTGGGAGTAGGATGGTTTAAAATTAAGATCGTTTTGTTTAGATGCAGCTATGCCATCACTCAGAAGCAAGTGCAAAAAAGTTTTGTTGTAATCCACCTAAGTCATGGTGGCTTATTGATGAAGCATGTGCCTTTCAAGCTGTGCCAAGCTGTGCCTGAAAGCTGTGCCTTTCAAGCACATCCAGACTTCGTTCCCTTATATTTTTAGATTTGAAAAAGAATGCAAAAAATCTGGAAATAGATTGGGAAGTGCTTAAAGATAGAACTAGTGCTGCTCCACCTTTTATACCTGGTTTTATGCAATAAGAAAAAAAATAACATTTGCAAAGAACTTTCAGCTTTTTTATTCCTGTGACCAGTGAACGCATATGTTCCTCTGATCCTTTCTGCCCTTCTGTCTGCTGATAAAACGCACCACCATGCTCAGAGTTGGCAGTGTTCTCATCATGTCTGGGTGGCTACAGAAACACAGACAGAAGTGCTGTATAATGTTATCCTCTCTGCTAATAACGTTATTAGCTCAAGACATGTCATTGAATCCACATTGTCTTAGCAATATTAACATGCTCTGTCCATTCCCTATGCAAACAAATGGAGAAGTATGATTAAATTCTATGTTGGAAAGAAAAAAATAAAGCAAGATAACCATGGTATTCTGCTCTGAAAGACCCACATGTCTGTTATTCAGTGGTTCTTTGTTGTTATACCTTTCAGGGTACACATTTTCTGAATTAAAGAGCATGGGCACCAGCAAACTTTACATGAACTATTCTGACCTTCCACAAAGACCTTTAATCTAATATTACATTTAAGGAAAATTGACAAACTTGCACTGCTTCACTGATGCAAATAAGTCCATTAAAGCCACCCTCTAGAAAGCACTTTCTTGTTAAACAACATATATAAATTTTTTCTAGCTTTCACACAGGCTTGTTTAGTCATGTATGTGTAGATGCACATATATGCATTTTTTTTTCTATTGTAGTTATTCTTGGTAAGAAGTCAAAAAAGCCTGTGTTGTTTTCTGCCTGCTGTGCATAATTATCTGTGGTGCTGAAAACACAGGATTTGTGGTCTTTTTTGAACAAATATTTTTATGAGCTGAATAGTTTCTGAAAATCAGTTATATTAAACAACAATAAAAGAGGAGACAGATACATCAAAACAATAAGAAAGAGTAAAAAGTGACCGAACCATACAAGTTTTACAAAATGTTATTTAGAGACCTGCTTTCATTATGTCCTGCTAACTATATCCTATCCTCTTAGTCCTACTAACAATATATCAGATTTACTTCTCTGATTTGCTCCAAAAACTTTGGCTTCAGCTATGACATGGAATTAGTGTTGGGGAATCTAAGAAAAAAGAAAAGGAAATCAGGTGAATTTGAAAACATCAGTGCACAGAGCACACAGAAATTTCAGTACAATGGATGAAAGCCATACATTTTGATACGTCTTGTTTGTCTTTTCTATTCAAGAGCACATTATGGCTCCATGTTCCTAGTTTTGCTGTATAGATTTTGGACAGATTGCAGTTATGGCAACTGTCTTGATTTATGCTGAAGACCTTACTTGGAAGTAATCTCGTTTGTATCAGTGATTGTTCCAATAATCATTTGAATTATTGCAGGGAGATAAAGATATCCCTGAAGATATCCTCCTTCCAGCTGGATATGTGAGGAGGAACTCACAGGTCTCAGCAACGGTATGAGGAGATATAAAATAATTCACATGTGCCTCACACTGATTAACAGCCTGACTTGGATTTTAAAGGAATTTGGCCTATTTTATTAGCTTGCACAATATAACAATTATAGGTTTATAACAAAAATGTTGATAAAAATGTCTTCATTTGGACTTTTTTTTTTTTTTTTTTTTTAGAATTAGAAAACTGGGGATAAATAACAGCTGTTCATGAAGATAAAAACATTCTCTGAGCTAAAGCAGAAGATCCATCTTCTTAACTATGGAGCCAGGAATGATTCAAGTTTTGGGAGGGGCAAGCATAGCAATCTTGTTAAAAATGACCTGTGCCAGTATGGTAGATAAACAGATATCTTGAGAATAGGTCCACATGGGAAGTTCAGAATTATCGTGTAATATGTTTCCATGCAGTACCTCATCGTCAGTTCCAAAGCTGTGTCATCAATCCATTCCTGCTAGATTCTTTTGGCAGTGCAGTGTTGCACTGAATGCAAAGGATGGCTTGATGTCCCTGTTGATGGTATGATGGGTATGATGTCCCTGTAGGAAAGGGCCAGCAGAAGAAAGGAAAACCTTCAACCAGAGCCTGGTCCTCAGAGGGAAGAGAAGGACTGCGTTTAATTATTGTTTCCCTTTTAGTAGTATCAGAGGGGCTGGAAAGTGGGTGCTCATACAAACAAAAGACAGGAGATTTGGGGAATCTGACAGTAGTTTAAATTGATTCTCTGTCCACCTATTTGCTCTATCACAGTTGTTAGCTCTGGTTCTTTGGCAGCAGCCACTCAGCACAGCCAGGGGCTGCATACACCTGGCATTAACTAGTAATAATGTATGCACAAATTGCAAACTTAAAATTTCTGCAGAAGAACACCAGGTAGGTTGAGTTGCAGTCAAGATTACAGGTTTACTTGGTTTGCCTGTCCCTGCCAAATTTAAAGACAATTTTTTCCCCAAAACCTTTGTCAGTTTTAATGGCCTACTGAATGTAAGCCTACTGTAAGCCTTTAATGTAAGCCTACTGAAATTTATAACAGAAACATAAGACACCTGTCATTCCTGTTGAGTTACTTCCAGAAATGACCAGAGCTGTTGTATGAGGTAACAGTGAACATAATGCAGTAAAAACTTTCCTTTTATACAAACCTAGTGTTTGAGACTGGTCAGAAATGATGCTCCTCTCAGTTCCAGAAGAATTATACTTTGTTTTAAATCAGCTCAATTTCTCAATTAAACAGTCATGTTTTTCCAAAGAGTGATGTGAGACATTTCATAGAATCAGAGAATCATAGAATGTGTTGGGTTGGAAGGGACTTTTAAAGGTCATCTAGTCCAACCACCCTGCAGTAAGCAGGGACATCTTCAACTAGATCAGGTTGCTCACAGCCTCATCAAGCCTGGCCTTGAATGTCTCCAGGGATGGGGCCTCCACCGCCTCTCTGGGCAACCTGTCGCAGTGTCTCACCACCCTCATTGTAAAGAACTTCTTCCTAATGTCTAACCTAAACCTACCCTGCTCTAGTTTAAAACCATTGCCCCTCGTCCTATCAGTACATGTCCTTGCAAACAGCCCCTCCCCACCTTTCCTGTAGGCCCCCTTCAGGTACTGGAAGGCTGCTATAAGGTCTCCCCGGAGCCTTCTCTTCTCCAGGCTGAACAACCCCAACTCTCTCAGCCTATCTTCATAGGAGAGCTGCTCCAGCCCTTTGATCACCTTTGTGGCCCTCCTCTGGACCTGCTGCAGCAGGTCCATGTCCTTCTTGTGCTCAGGGCTCCAGAGCTGGACACAGTACTCCAGGTGTGGTCTCACGAGAGCAGAGTAGAGGGGAAGAATCACCTCTCTGGATCTGCTGGCCACGCTTCTTTTGGTGCAGCCCAGGATGCGATTGGCCTTCTGGGGTGCAAGTGCACATCATTGCCTCATGTCCACGTTTTTATCCACGAGTACCCCCAGGTCCTTTTCCGCAGGGCTGGTCTCTATCATGTAATCCCCCAGCCTGTATTGACAACAAGGATTGTCCTGACCCAGGTGTAGGACCTTGCACTTGGCCTTGTTGAACTTCATAAGGTTTGCTCGGGCCCAGGGTATTTCTAATACCCTGTTTTTGAAAACCTGTGAATTAAATGTATGTGTGTGTATGTCTAGTGTGTGTGTATGTGTATGTATGCGTGTATATATATATAAACATTTTATTGTAAAACTTTAAATGCAGATATATTTCTCTTAACCTTTATCAACTTTACTTGCCAGTTAAGTTTCTGGTATATTCTGGCTCCCTGTCCTGCAGACCTTGCCTTCATTCTGGGTTGAAAATGAGGCTTGTAGTTGGTTAAATTAAAAAAACATGAAAACTTAATTTATTTCCTAGCATCACCACGCATTGCCTTGGCAGCTCTCAGTCTCTCTGACCTCATTTATCCAATGCTATAGATAGGGGATTCTTTTCCTTCACCTGACAAAGGATGGCTGTCTTTTGTCCCCAGACTCACTGTCTTTGTTCCCCAAATTCATTGCAATTTTCTTTCCACCTTCTTCACAGCCTGAGAATAATATATTAACATGTGCCCTTGTACATGAGTGTTTTAGAGGTTCACCCTCTGCCTGACCCACAGAGGAGTCTGTGGCAGTCCTGCTAAGGGACCTTCTCGCTCACAAGCAATAGCCCATTAAGTTTTTAATTCTGAGATCCCCACTCCAGTCCTTAGTGTAGGCTGGGGAAGATGCTATTTCACGTTTATGTTCTAGTTATTTTGTCTGCATACATCTTGTTCCTCCTGCCATCTCTTCATTCCTGGGGATATTTTAGGTTTCTCACCTTGGGAACAAAGAGCACTGTTTTACACAGCTTCTAAAATTTTTAAGAAAATTGATTTTCTCTTTTAAAAGCATTGATAAAGTCATGTCAGCTTGATGTCTTTGACTTGTTATCTCACAAAATAAAAACTCTGGGCCGTAGAAGAGAGTCTAAAAGCTTTCTGGTAACTTGGAAAATGTGAACTTTCTGAGTGGGTCTTTTATACCATTCAATTAATGGCACTGCTAGGTCTAGAAAATAATACTCATTTCTCTTTGAAACAACTTGTGCTTACATAAGAGTTTTCTTCTCTGCTTTCTTTCTTTCTTTCTTCCTTTCTTTCTTTCTTTCTTTCTTTCTTTCTTTCTTTCTTTCTTTCTTTCTTTCTTTCTTTCTTTCTTTCTTTCTTCTTTCTTTCTTTCTTTCTTTCTTTCTTCTTTCTTTCTTTCTTTCTTTCTTTCTTTCTTTCTTTCTTCTTTCTTTCTTTCTTTCCTTCTTTCTTTCCTTCTTTCTTTCTTTCTTTCTTTCCTTCTTTCCTTCTTTCCTTCTTTCCTTCTTTCTTTCTTTCTTTCCTTCTTTCTTTCCTTCTTTCTTTCTTTCCTTCTTTCTTTCCTTCTTTCTTTTTCTTTCCTTCTTTCCTTCTTCCTTCCTTCTTTCTTTCCTTCTTTCCTTCTTTCCTTCTCTTTCTTTCTTTCTTTCTTTCTTTCTTTCTTTCTTTCTTTCTTTCTTTCTTTCTTTCTTTCTTTCTTTCTTTCTTTCTTTCTTTCTTTCTTTCTTTCTTTCTTTCTTTCTTTCTTTCTTTCTTTCTTTCTTTCTTTCCTTCTTTCTTTCTTTCCTTCTTTCTTTCTTTCCTTCTTTTCTTTCTTTCCTTCTTTCCTTCTTTCTTTCCTTCTTTCCTTCTTTCCTTCCTTCTTTCCTTCCTTCTTTCCTTCCTTCTTTCCTTCTTTCCTTCCTTCTTTCTTTCCTTCTTTCCTTCTTTCTTTCTTTCTTTCCTTCCTTCTTTCCTTCTTTCTTTCTTTCTTGCCTTCTTGGCTTCTCTCTTGCCTCCTTGCCTTCTTGCCCTCTGTCTTGCCTTCTTTGCTTCTTTCTTTTTTCCTCTGGTTGGACCCAAAGGAAAACCATAACATCTGTGTGTTTTACACTCAGACCTTTTTTACTGCTTGAACAATGTAGGTGAGATTTTATGGTGAATGTGAACACGAAGCACTTACCAGAAGATATCTCAGGTTCATAATAAAAAAACTATTACCTTGAGATTTTAATGACATAAAATGACTTTTCCTTTGAGATGATTGTAAAATGTTGAAAAAAATTAACTCTGCACTAGGAAAGAAGGGAGTGGTGAGACCTTTTGCTACATATATGACAATTTTTATAAGAGTTATTTTAAGTCTTCCTCCCCTCCTCCCTTCAAAGGTAAAATAAACAACTGTGAATGAGAATTACTTCATCATTTGACATTTGAAGTTGAACACTGTTTCACAACAAGAGCAGACATCCCCTGTGCCAGACTGTGAGCTCAGTCCCTGTTGCATGAAACAAGAACTCAGGGACTGGACTGGTCACTGAGTCAGGAGAGCTGCTCTGGATTGACTCGGAGAGCCACGGGATGGGGCTCCAAGTGCAGCAGTGCCATGTGCTTCCTTTCTGAAGCTTTGGGCACCTGTGCTCTAGCAACTTGCATTTGTCTTGATCACCCCGACGATTCAACCACGCTTCCTATTCTGTTTTTCCCACCTGTCTCCCCCTCTCCTGTCATTTGGCTACCTTTTCCTTTAAACTGCAGCTTTACTGAACCTGACACTACATGTTCTTTGAATTAAAGGAGATTAGAATTAGTCCTCCCTACCTCAATCCCCAAATGCCTGAGTGGAGCAAAGATATTTGGGGGTTTGGTTTTATCTTGTTTTGGTTTTCTTCTGTGTTTGCCCTACTGGCTTGGGTCAATGAGAGCTAACATAGCAGCTACTGTGGACAAACATGCCTACAGCAGAGAAAGGGAAAGAAAGAAACATGGTTCAGTGGTTGCTTTGCAGGCTTGGATGGTGGAGGGGAGGGGAAAGAAAGCAAATATGTACGCTACCGTGTTCACTGAAAGAGAAACAAATAGCATATAAAATTCCTCCATTCTGTGCAGGCAGGGCGAGGCCAGAATCAATATTGGCATTAGGTAATCCAACCAGATGTTTGTCATGAAACTATGTTAGTTGAGGACTGGTAATGTCAAAAGGTATATGAACTCATGAACACAGCAGTATGCTGGAACCTGATTTAATGGGACACACTCTTGCATATCTGGAGAAAATATCTGTGTGATTCCAACAGCAAGAAAGGAACTGGGCTACATTTCTTCCCCTCCTCCCCTGTGTTTTTTGGAGTCTTCCCTTCATTCTGATTCATTCTGTCATAAAATCTCCCTAGAAGGCCTATGTGGCTTCTGTTATTTGATGGCAATAAAACTATAAGGAAAGTCAAATAGCACCGTCAGACTTCAGCAGCTTGTCAGTAAGGAAATGAGAACCAGATATATGGCAGAGCTATTTGAACACCTCAGTGCTACCGAGGCCACCTGATCTCATTCACTATCACATTGCTACTGCATTAACACCAGTCTGGAACTGCAGGCCTACCTACATGTACTTCTGTTCCCAAACATCCCTTACCTGTGCAGAGCCAGGTGAGCTGTACTTCATGCAACCGGGTCTTGGGCTGACGAACATTTAGAAGAGAACGGGAAATGGCTTCATCAGGCATCTATGAAGTATTTAGCCCTCCATAAAAAGAGAAGAAGGTAAACTATTTTTGTAGGAGAGGATGCAAAGTTCACTGTAGTAATTCTTACTCTCTCTCACAGGAGTTTAGGTCTAGGTAACCCCATAACATTTATATGAACTTACTCTCCTTTTTATGCCTTAGAGGGAGTTTTCTTTCACACAATGAAAACCTTAGCTGGGCGTTGCAACTCTTCCAGTCGCTTTCCAGCAGGATTAAGTGTTCTCTTCATACAAAAGTAAAGCTGGGGCCAAAAAATGAGAAGAACACCACTCCTATGAGCTGCTCATGATGCAGCATTTTCTACGCGCTTTGTTGTGCTCTCAGAAATCCTTTCCTTTCAGATACAGTAGGTTCCTCAATGGTGATCTTCCTCCAGTAGATGGATGCAACACCAACTTCATCTATTAGCCTTGTAGAGGTAGAGAAAGCACTTCTGAAGTTAAAACTCATTACCAAGCTTGAGTAAAGTTAATGAGCAAAGATTTGGCTGCAGATTTGTCAATGATTTTAACATGTTGTAACCAACGATTTGGCTGTAGTTTGAAAAACACTTTCTAGAATTTGCCATTTTCTTGTTCTACAAACCCTCTCCAGTAGCCTGACTTACAGCCCAGTAAAACCCACAGAAGTTTTCCTTCAGCAGACAGCAGATCACACTCCAAGTGCAAGCAGGTTTCTGCCCAGGGCAGTGCTCTTTCTAGGACCACTCTATTTACCAAGGGTCTATGCAGTGCGTTTAAACATGAGATAAGCCAAGAGGGCAGTTCCACACCAGCATTGCCCCATGCAGTATATCTGATTCCAGGTTTGGGAAGAAGTAGCTGTAGTGCTGTGACACTCACCCACACATCACACTGTGTCAGTCTGCTAAATTGGCACTTCATCCTTGCTCAGCTGTGGATGTTGCAATTGTGTCTTCCACTTGTTCTTTCATGTGATAAGCAATAGGTAACTTCAGGTCTAGCAGCCTTTCCCAAACTCTTGCAATGAGTGATGAAAAACTCATTTAAAACCAGTCAGACCATTTTCCCACACATAAATGTATATAGTGCTGGTGTGCCTTCATGAAATATAGCTTTCTATTGCTATTTAATTAATACTCTTGTTTATCTTTTACAATCAGGTGGAATGATTGGTTATCTTCACTCTGATTTAATTCAACATGATTAAAAAGTGAATCTAGAGGAAGAATGATTCCTGCTGGCAACAGAACCCATGTTTGGCTTCCCTTCCTATGAAAATGGAGTAATGGTTTCTGGTAACTCTCAACGGATGTCATGCTTTGGAGGGAAAAAATTTTCCACCAAAATATTTCATTTTTGAAACCAAACTATATTAAGGAAAGAGACAGTAATTTCAACAAAACCCTGCTTTAATGTGTTTCTTTCATTAAGGCTTTTCTTCAACAACATTGAAACCTCCTTTGTTTCTGTGTGGTTTTTTTTTTTTTGTTTAATTTTACAAGCACATATGTATCTTGATTTTTACAGTGTAATAATTTGAACAGGATGCAGAAATTGAATAAATGGATCCATGAAGCAAACTAAATGATTGGTAAGATTTCAGAAAAAAATTTTAAGGAGGAACAAATGGACATTTCCCAGAATTTTTGTTTCAAAAAAATCATTACTAACTTTCCTGAAAAGACTTGGGCTGCTTTCTGGTTAGTTTCCTCTTAATATCAGAATATTTCAGATTTCAGAAAAGGGTAGTGTTCTAGATAAGGCTAAAAAAAACAACAAAAAAGGCCCCCCAACAAAGCAAAATAAATCAATGCTAAAAAAACCCCATATGACCATTGAAAACGGAGCAAAGCAAAGAAAAAGGGTGCCTCCTTTGGCTTCTTGGGGGTCAATGTAGCCCACCACTCTCCACAGTTAACTACAGAAAACACCTCGACCTAGCACAAATATCCCTCAATGCATAAAGTTCTCCATGCCTTGTCCGCATCCAGTTCTGTCTGGCCACACAAGAAGAACACCTTGAGACTTCAAAGTCTGAGTAGTCGTCCCAAGTCAAACCCCCAAACCAAAATGAGAGTCAACAAAGAAATAATTTAAAAAAAATAAAATAAAACCTCAAGCCAGTGCAGTGCTCTGATTCTTCATTTGAAGAAATATGCTGTGCTTAAAAACGCTTCAGCCACCTCAGGGTCAGGTCCTGGAGAGCTTCCAAAGATACTGAATGCTATTTTAAACCAGTTTCTTCCCTCTACACCTGAATGCTGTGTCACAGGACACTTACACGATTGATCTCAGTGCTGTGAATATTTGATGAGAAATCACTCAAGTTTTAAGAAAAACCACATCCTAAAGAAAAGCTATTTCCTGAATGTCCATTATTCTTGTGTTCAAGTGAGACATTGAACAGTTTTAAAACTCAGAACTCTGCTTTATCCTTTGCCAATTTAGCAAAGGAATCGTTATGTATTGAATTGCAAAACAGATTTGGTTTGTTCCTGCTTGAACTCTACCAATGATTCTACCAATCAAGGGACGTCATAGTCTTCTGAATGCACCTGCATTGTTTTGAGGGATTACGGTAGAAATGTCCCAAAAGTTCAAACAAATATAAACGTCAAGCTTCACAGCTCTAGGAAAATTGATTTTATTATATATGCCACCAAATATTTAAGCAGTAAGGCAATATAAACACATACCCTATTTTCTCAAATTTACACTGCAGCATTGGATGTCCCTTTAGACAAGAGTAAACAGAAACACTGTACCTTATCACAACATCATCATTCATGGGAGAAACCATTTAGAGCAACTGCTCAAAAGTACATGAGATAATCACCTACGACCCTCCGCGCACAAGGCCTGATTGTCTCCATCCAGCAGAAGTATTTCACCTGCTGACCCTGTTTTGATGGAAAATCTGGTACGTCTGATTCAGATCTAAAGCCAGAGGGATTGCCTGTTAGGTGATTCAGGGAAACGTCATAAAATTTCCTTTAGTCTCTGCTGCCTGAAGCTTGAGTGATCTCAATGCAGAAAAAGCAATTGTCTCCTGGGTTTCAAGACCTTAGGAACACAAAAGCTGTTGTACAGAGGCTCCACTTTTATCAGAGACACCAAAGCCTGCAAGGAAGCCCCAGTAGCACTTCTGAAGAACAATGTCACTTGAAGGGAGGAAGGGCTGATAAAATGTAGCTGAGCCTGTCCAGCCTTAGCCTCTACCTCACTGAATATGTACTCCATGGCACCATCCCACAGACATTTTTAGGCACCTCCTCACCAAAAGCATTGCAAGGTGAAACACTTTTATGAAGTCAAAGGATGAAGGACAATAAAACCAGTCTTTTTCAAAGGGGTAAGTGTTCAGTTGGGATTAACTAGCAACTTCTCCTGAAGGCATGACACATGCTGCTTGTGCCTAAGTCTACAGAGCATCAGCTTCAGCCTCGAACCTTATGATTTATTTGTCACTTGCAGAGGACTCTTCATATGCTTAGTTTAGCAGCAGGGACAGTAAGAGAGTAGTGACTTTTATACATGTGAGCCATGCATATTAATAAGCAGAATTAAGTTTATAAGCAAGGAACCCTGGCACTTAGGGCACACTGCTTTTATTTAAAAAATATTAGACCTTCCTATCCTTTTTTTTTTTCTTTTCTTTCTTTTTTTTTTTTTAATACTGGTTTAAACATTATGCTAATGTTATATCTGGAAAGGAAAAAAAATAATAAAAGAAGAAACATACTGTAACTTTAAACCGTTCTTGATTTAAGCCAAAGAGGAGCCCTGTTGAACGGATCGTTCCCTCTCTGCAGAGGAAACATTTAGGAGGTGTGAAAAGCAGAGCTGTTCACTAGGACTAGTGTTCTTGTAACGGGCTGATGATCATCTGTGTCAACTCTAAATCCCAGCAGGTGGATATACACAGTTACGGCACCTTCCAGTAGACAGCTGGCACCTCTGTTAAATATTTTGTGGCAATACGTGAATGCAGAGATGACACAAGAATGCACAACGCATGCCGTGCCAAGATCTGATTTTAACTGTCTGAAGCCAAGAGAAGCTCCACAGAGACTGCCGAGGGACACGCGCTGCGATAAAGCGGCTTTTGACTACTCCATGACTCAGAGGAAAACCCAGGACACTCATTATAAACTGTGGTAAGGTCACTTCTAAAAATGGATGTCACATTCCCTCTTGTCACTCTTCTCTTTCTTGGTCAGCTCGGTTGCAAGCTCTTTTAAAGTCAGTGAAGCTGCTCCCTCCACCCAGACCCCACACGATGCTGTCACTCTTGTAGCCTTCCCCATTCCCATTAGCAGGAAGGAATATCCCCCGGGAGGAGGCTGCCCTCAGCTGACCAGGGCTCTGAGAGGAAGGTGCTGCACTAACAGCAACTGTACTGTGACCTGAAATGCCTGGGGCTCGTTAGCAGCTCGGCTGTGGTTCCCATGCTAAGGTTGTCTCCACGGCAGGGCTGGGCTAGGGAGGATGCTCCTTAGTAATATGAACAGCAGCTGCAAGGAAAAGTGCTAAATGTGCATAAACCAGGATCCAGCAGCAAGCCCGTGCCTTTTCCAACTGTCTGTTCACTTATTTTAAACAGGATCTGTGGGATCCTGGAAAACACACTAAAGTATACATTTGGGGACAGGGGTTCTTGCCCTGTGAAAGTTTGCTTATACAGTTCATATCGTTAGAGAAGCTGGCCACACTTTTGCCTAATCTTGCACTACCGTCTTCTGGTTTGTGCAAGTAAAAGGAAGAAGCAAGATCCAGCCTAACCGTACCACCCTCCTTCTCCAGTTTTCTCCTCTCTCACTAAATCTACAGCTTGCAAGGGGCACCACAAGAGTCTCTGCACAGTTTTCAGGGATGCTATCTAACCTAGTCAGCCTCAAGCCATTCAGGGTAATTTGTGTTACAGCAATTACATGCCAAGAAATTTCCTCTGGGAGGAACTGAGACAGTCAACAGCCAACAAGGTACTCTACGAGGGAGGGATTATACCCTGGACCAAAAATTTGCTTTTGACAGAGCCCTCTTCTCATGCTCACACTATAACAGAAGCTACAGCTGTGCTTCAGCCGCTCTCTCTCTAAGTGCAATTGCTCCATGCGCTCTTCTCACCCTGAGGTAAGCACAGGCTTTTGCTACAGAGCTCTTCATGGCAGCTGAATAAAGGCTACAGGCTCTCAAGGATGAGTACAGAAACTAGTAGGCTGAAACATGCACTCAGGCCTGGGTGCTGATCTCCTAATCAACTCCTTAGTGCAACAGTTCAAGTGGCTTCAGCCCTATTTATTTATTTCCTGCTTGAGCCCTCTTTTGTCCTTATATTGAGCTGCTATTGAATTCTATGTTCAGACTACTGAATGCCCACTGAGGCAGTGAAGCAAGAAACAGATGATCCTTAATATCTAGATAAGCTTGGGCCATGCATGTGACAGAGGAAAGGGAAGTTGCAAGAATCAGTGAATATAAGCCAATTATATGTATCACTTTGTTCGCTATACATAGGCCTTGAATAAAACATTCCCAGATGTCTCCCATCATTAAAGATGCTGCCCTTGAAGAAAAACTTACTATTTAAGGCTGAGGAATAAAACATCCCAACTGCAGGGAACGTTGTTCAGTTCACGGGACTGTGTTTATTTTTCTTGGGGAGGCAAACTTCCTACAGTTTAAATTTGTAACTTGAAATATGGATTCCTCTCTGCCTAGTAACATTAATGCACACACCAAAGGCAGTATGATCACCATACACAAACAGGTTTTTAACTACAACTCAGGCATGGTTCGCTTTTTCCAAAAAAGGCTGCCAGACCACAGTAACAATGTATTTTAGAAGTCTTTTTTGCTTAACATTCTCACAGTATGCCTCAAGTTTCATTTTTAGACAAAGAAAGGGAGGAAACTGCTATATAGCAGTGATAGATATGTGGAATTTATTTTTTTTCCTCAGCGTCACCAGAAAAATTTTCAGACCACAACCACCTTACAAGTCTAGCACACCATTTTAAAGAGACACTCCAAAAACACAGAAAATGGTAGAAGGCCAGATCGTGAACTCCATGGAGTTTCACCAGCTGAAGATGTCATCCAAATTCAATATGTATTGCAGTCTGTTATCTATCTAAGATAGGTTACAGCTGACATAACCTTGCCAAGACTGTCAAGTGGTGGAATCTAAATATTGTGACTATGATGGCTAAACGAGTAACATATCCTCACTTTCTAATAGTTTCTTAAATTTCATTTTATTAAATATATACTGCAGGGAATAATCCTGCATTGGCAATGGAAGTGACATGAAGAACTATTACTTTGAGATCCTCTTCATCTCGCATTTCCATGATTCCAAATGGATATAATTTTAATCTATTGGAGAGCGCATATTGTAGCTGATAACAGTAAACTTTGTGTTATTTTTGCTAGGGCCAAAAATCAATCAACCAAAATTCTTTCCAAATTGATTTTATAACTTAGTTATAAATCTGTGGGGGGAAAAAGAATAAAAAAGGAAAGAAAAAAGTTTATGAAGTAAACACTAAAAGTCTCCATCTGGGAGCAATGATTCTGCAAATGGACATTGTTTTACCTAATCAATCAAGTTCATTAAACACAACAGGAATGTTTGTTGTGTGTAATGGAGGAAAACTAGCAGTTGCTTAGGTCATCATGGAGATTTTCCTACTATCCAATAAATTCAATACTTTGTCCTTCCAAATTTCTAACTGTGTATTAAAGCGTGCATTGCAAAGAGAGAGGAACCATGCATTCAGTGCCTGTTTGTCTGGAAAGTCGAAACACAGTCTTTCCAGTAGTGCTAAACATTTTTACGCTGTTATATTTAGGTTTTAGAAGCAGGACTTCTCAAGTTCATGGCTTAATTCAACTATTGCAAATCAGACACCCATTTTGACCCAGAGAACATAGGACCTTCTAGGTACAGCCTCACCTGAGTCAGCTCAGTGTTTACCATCAAATGAACCTTTTTGACCATCAACGAACATTCCCTCACAGCTAACACTCGTCTCAAGTTGTGGATTTACCTCCCATGAGCAATCAAGCCAGAAGTGTAATTATAGTCGTAGAATTCAAAATGCTCCTCCTTTCATCTTCTCTAACCAAGTGGAGGAATAAGTTGGTCAAAGCATGCAGTTACTGGCTAATTATTATTTCAGTTTTTATGTCTTTAATCTTGCCATTGTACAGAATGTCTTCCTGACCTACATGGAAGATATTAACATTAGCTTCTCAGCTTCAAGCTTCAAAAGACTGTGCTCTGATTTCTAATGTGTTCTGATAAGCAACTGGTTATCCCTGCTGACCTCTAGTCATTACTACTGATTACTTAACACTATTGGGAAAACTGTCTGTTTATTTGGGTATTTTAGTAAGGATTTAGATGCCAAAATTATATCTTATCTAGCAAGAATCTTGCAATCGATGAACCCTGCAATGTTTCTGCCAATTCTTCTTTGGAGGCACAGATTTTAAAAAAAAAAAAGTTGTTTCTCTAAAGCAGTTGCTTGGGGATCTTGGGGGTGGTGGTTTGTTTTGTTTTACATATGTACAAGCAAGTAAGACTAGTGCACCACTGTCTGTTGAAAGAAACCAGGATCATTCCTGTTGGTGCAGTGCCAAACAGTTCAAGAGGTCCACAGTGAGAGCACTTTGTACACCATATAACCGCTCCTTCAGAAGGAAAGAAGCATGTGCATCTTCTGACAAGTTATCTCTGCAAAAGGCAGTGTTTCCAGAGAAAGCCTGGGCACTCCCTGTGGCCTCCATGCAATGTACAGCAGCTACTTGGAGCCATATGTGAAACATCATCTCCCTTGTGGCACCTGGCTTTCTGTAAAGCTCTCTGCTGGAGATCTGCCACATTGGCAGATCAGAGTTCCCAGTATCTCCCTCTGCAGCGTAACCGCACAGAATTACGGCCGGAGACTCCTTCAAACATGATTATGTTAATGCCAAAGCTAATTTCCCATCTTACAGCAGATAATTGTTAATAATATCCTGTTATGGCTATATATGGAGTTTATTTGGGGTGTGTGTGTCTTTTTTTTTTTTTCCTTTTTTTTCTCCTTTTTTCCACTGATTTTCTTTTTTATTTTCCTCCTGAAAATTCAGATAAGAAATATGCAGGATCCAAGACAAAGAAATTTCATGTCAGACAAAAGACACTGGAAAAAATATTTTACTTTCTCTTGATGCTTATGACATGTCAAAAAGAAAGAAATCGTCATAAAAAGAAACACACAAAAGTACTTTATCCTCAGAACCACTGAAACCCATATTGCCCATTTGCACAGCAAAAAACGGAGGCTAACTGCCCATCTGCAGGCGCCCTGTGCTGTACTCCATATTTCACAGGGAATTTAGTGAGCCAGTTATGTGCCTTTTGGGAACGTGCAGGAAAGAGGCTAAAAAGCAGTGAGCACTGAGCATCTCTCCAACTCGCTGAGGCTAAACGTAACGCAAAGTTAGTGATACCAGCCAACTTCCAGATTAGTAAAATGTTAGAGTGAGCCCCTGCCTTTCCCGGGAGCCGGCGCCTGTGCAGCGGCGAGATGCAGGCCAGGCTGCCCAGGCCCACACGAGGAGATGCACAACGTCTTTGCTCTTCTCTGTGTGTTTCCTGGGGTTCTACAACCACCGTTTTTGCAAGGGAAGGAAAGCTTCTAGGTTCTGCTCATCTGCAAGCTGCCTCTTGTTTAATGCCTTGGTAACTGAGGGCTCTTGGTGTAGATAATGGAAAGCAGAGCGCAGTTTTCACGTTGTCTCATTTTGGAGGCTCCCTTAGAAAGACCAGAGCTCTGATAATTTTGTTTATATTGCCTTCTCCTCTGCAAACTGTTGATTTATTGCCATTTGCAATGATGGTTTAGATCAAATCATGAGCACCTAATAGCAGCGGGATAAATTTACATAAAAAAATTATATGCATCCACAGAAAACAAGTCAGTTCACTGTGACACTGTATCAATGAATACGTTTAGAAAAATTGCATTAATTTCAACGAAAAATCATTGCTTTTCAGCTTGACTAATCCTGTCTAATTTTAAATTCTTTATGAGTCTTCAGTTAAAAGAAGGCATCATGTATTAAAAGTATTTCTATCTCAATTTCATGCAAAACTTTAAAAAGCATAAAAATGTGTAAAAAAAATTTGAATTTTCAACCAAGGCATTTCTTTTCTGAGACAATAAAGACCTAAAATACAATAAAACAGCACTTTGTATTTGGAAGCAGATAGTAACAAGTAGTAAAAAGCACATTAAAGCATTAACTAAATTTTGCCTTGACTATTAAAAAGTTAAAGGTGTTTATTGTTTTGGGATTTATTCCATGTATTTCTCCTTCAAATTTTGAATTATGTTTTTGTCAGATGAACTTAGTCACAAAAAGAAAGGGAATATTTTAAAGATGAGGTCATACTGTATAACCTGAAATAGAAACACAGTCAATACCTAAAAATCGGATGTGTTCAGAGAGAAGACCCTTGTCTATAGTCTCACAGCAATAATGCTACCAAAAACCCATCACAAATGTGCTCAAATGTCCCAAAACCCCACATAGCACAATAGCTTTGGCTTCTGCTAAAAAACTTGAATGTTTTCAAACTTTTTTCCATAGAGTACATTACATCATTCAAGAGGTTTCAGTTGTTTGTGACAGGGTACTCATGAGCTGGATGTTTTCACTCCATAAACGATCAGGTTACATCTTTGTGCCAACCACAATCACTGATTTGAAAGGACATCCAAGAAGCAGCTTTCACTAGAGTGAAATGGAGCATGATTCTTTTGGTTATTTACTTTTTTTTTTCCCCTTTGATTATTTACAGCTGATTCTGTTGGATATAGACTTTTATGAAAACAATTCTATATTGAAAGTAGCCAGATTTAAAAAAAAAAAAAAAAAAGGCAAAAAAGAGCCCTGAACACAAGTATTAGTTAAAAATGTATTAATTTTAGGTCTTGAAAAATCTGAAAATTTCACCCAAACAAACATTACTCATGCCACACCTTGTTATAATGATAGTGTTACATCAGATAACAGTATTTGGGGAGATGGGGAAGACAGGCAAAGTTTCACCAGCTCTGCTAAGAGTCTCTCGCACTGTCATGGGAAAGGGCTGGAAACGTTTGTACACCCAGCTCCTGACAAGGTCCCAAGAACTGTGTCCAATACTACTCAAATAATGCAGGCTGCTGAACATGTGTACACCACTAACATAGGTCAGAGCTGGTTCAATTTGAAGCAACATTCAAAAGATGAGTTGCGAGCTGAACCAGCTCTTCTTTAAGTTACAAATTCATATAAGCCTGCCCTTCTTTTCATGAAAATGTAGTGTGCAAATAGCCTCTGTCTCCCAAGAAACGCTTTGAAGAAGAAAGTTCTGTTTATCCTTCTTTCCCACCTGATGATTGCCCATATGTAAAATGAGTTGTTTTTATGTGTGGTCATGTGTTCATGCCAAAAGAACAAACATTACCAAACTGGTCTGGAAGATTACTTTAGAGGAAGGCAGAGACAAAGAAAGAACAGAAGAAAAATTCCTATTGGAGAGAACGGAGGATACAAAGTTGTGTGCACAGTGATCATCTGGTCTAAACAAAGGAGCCACTGCCACCTGAGACATAGTGCACCTGAGCTGCCATGGACAAAATCCAGAACTGCAGCAAAAACATAGCTGCAGACACCACGGCTGCAGGTCCCACAGGACAAACCCATTGCATGCTTTTGAACAAGATGGAGCAAAATAGAAGCACGTAGCACCATTGTAGAGGACACGCTTTTTTATAATGAGCAAACAGATCAAGAATAATTAGAAAAGTAAGTTGCTTAGGTGTTAACTGTCTCCACGGTTAGAGAGTGCAATAGTGTCTCCTTAGAGTTTCTAAGGG